>JAPDEJ010000046.1:0-395285 GCA_027569045.1 Aspergillus biplanus
CTCCTTCAGCCTGTAAAGACTGTGCTATAGTGCCCTTCACTTAAGAAATGGTTACATTTCCCAGGGTAGCTACATAAATCACAAATCCACACCCGATGACGTTGTGGGCGTTATATATCTAGTCTATCTCTAGTGGATCATTCTATAACCAACAGTCAGGTTGCATAAGGCAAGATTAACATGGACACGGCACAACCCTCACTGGGGCAGGGGGGGGGAGGGGAAAGGTAAACAGGATTTGGGGACATTATACCCGAGGGTTCTGACGTTCTTGCGCGTACCTTCGATGCTCAACCGAACTAGAATAGAAGGATCGCCATAATTCACCGAATAAACCCCCATCGTTCGCAACGTTGAATTCAGGCTTTAGACACCCCGTTGCGAGGTGATATGTGATATGATGTCATCCGTAGCGGGGAGCCAGATTGGCAAGCAACTGCTGGTCATTTGAGTCTTTCCTGGTGCGGTGAACGCTTCTATATCGTGTTGAGAGACCACCTGGTTTCCCTTTTAACTGGCCTGGAGCCCAGGGTACTGTTGGCGTTGTTCCCCACGTCGTTTAACACACCTCATACAGTCATCAACCGAGTTCAACATCGCCCGGACCTACAGGCAGCAAGCATGGAGATCCCAGAGCACCTTTTACTATTGCTAACGTGTGTGCAGGTTTCTTTTCACCGAGATGGCAGTCTTATCCGTCCGTCAATGTAGAACTTCTGCCACCGGCCCCCAGCCAAGCGAACCGTCTTCAGCTCGTGAAGCCAAGTCATCGCCCGATGAGAAACCGTCGGCCGGTTCAGATCTCACCATAGCCATCAAGAGCATTGCAACAGGCGTCCCAGATATCGTGCGAAACCAATTAGAGACCGCAGACGACGTAGCGACTCTATTTAAATCAAACCCGAAACAACAGCAACGCGTCCGCCGACTCTACACCAAAACTCAAGTACAGAAGCGTCATTTGGTTTTGGACCCCTTAGGACCAACCTTTGATAGAAGCATCTTGATCCGAGAGCGGATGAACATGTTTCTAGAACAAGCCACCCCCATGGTCATGGACGTGTGCTCCCGCGCCCTCAGTGGTGCGGACATTACCAACGTTGACCAAGAAATTGGTATGCTAGTACTAGTCACGAGCACCGGATTCGTCGCTCCAGGGCTAGACATTGCGATAATCAAACAGCTGGGCCTCTCTCCGTCTGTTTCTCGCACGATCGTGAATTTCATGGGCTGTGCAGCTGCGATGAGCGGCCTCCGTGTGGCTGCGGACTTTGCTAGCGCTCATCCGAAATCGAAGGCGTTGGTATGCTGTGTTGAGCTTTCTAGTGTGAACGCCGTTTTTAAAGACGACCTTAATGATGTTATCATCTCCAGTCTATTTGCGGATGGTTGTGCGGCTATGGTTGTTGGCTCAGATATCTGTGGGCGTACGAGAGCGGGGGATATTATCTTGCGCCACCAGTTCAGTCACCTGGTCGATGACACAGCGGATGGAATTACGCTGGGGGTTAATGCGGACGGAATAACCTGTGAGCTATCACCTCAATTACCCGCCTACATCTATGCCGGCCTGGACCCTATCATCAGCAGGGTATTGAAGGACCATGGCTGGGCTAAGTCCGACCTGGGCTGGTGGGCGATCCACCCCGGTGGCCCGAAGATTATTGAGGAATCAGTCCGTTCGTTGGGTCTAGATAATAAAATCGCGGCCGTAAGCTGGGAAGTGCTGAACGAACATGGAAACATGCTTAGCGTCTCTTTGCCATTTGTCCTTGAAAGAATGGTGGCAGTGGCAAAGAGACGACGACACATGTCCAAAGGCATAGCCTTCTCGTTTGGCCCCGGAATTACTATCGAGGGAACCCTATTTGAAGTTGTTGGTTGTACGTAGAATGGGCCATTCATTTGATATGATGATAGCATCACGTTTCTCGTGTGTTAGGGGAATGTGAGGGCAGCGGATATTTGCATCGCTTTAGGTCAGGTTAACACTCAAGAAGACAATATCGTCATATAGTGTTATCAAAGTCAAGTCTCCGCGTTAGGCGAGGATAAAATCAACACCGAGTACCGTAAACCGGTGCTGTATTTTGGCTACACGTCCTTTGACGGACTTAATACTTGACTGGAATCCGCCCCTTGCTTCAACACATCACCGACCTTTCTGGTTTCCCCCCTCGATCAATGCTCCCATGGTGAATGGAGGGCTACAGATCGGTTATTAGTGATTGGTCCCAGTCCTCTTTATCTACACTTCCCGGAAGCCGTGTCCCTTTACCCATCGGACGTTGGCATATTCCCAAAATTAGCGCGTGCAGTTGGAAAGTTGTCTCGGAAAAGTTAGCCGGTGGTTACACGAGTGGAAGGTAGTGCAAGGAGACTATGGTCCTCCTTGGTGATCTACTGGCGGCAAGGCCTTAGATACATTCCCGCCCAACGGAACTACGTAGCCTGTTATAATGTGCTGCCGGTGACCACACATTAAAATATCTTCGGACATTTTCATCTAGTCCATCCTGCCATGAACCTAGCCGTCATGGTATTAGGTGGAAATTTCCATTCCCGACTATATGTCTCAGGTAATATGGCCGATAAGTACCGTATATTTACAGAGAACCGGCCGCCTATTGCCTACCTGGCAAAGGCAGGCCGCCCATAAACCGTGGGAATCCTTGGTAGCCAAGCCAGAGTTCTCCCGTCCCCGGGGGGCCACCGACAATCTCCTTCTTGCGATCCTTGAGCTCGTCAACGTCCCAAGCGGCGAAGACGAGCTTGTTTTGCAGAAACTCGGCTTCGGGTGAGGCAACCCAGACGAGGAAATCGGAGGGAAGAGAGACTGCCAAGGGAAAAAAAAATGAGGAAGAATTGTTAGTTGCTTGGATAGAAAGCAGACTGGCCCCAATGGGCCGGGGTAGTTTGCACTTACTATCATCATACGCATATGGCAATTTGATGGTCTCTTCCAGTTTGGCAGACATGGCTGTTTGGAGGAATCCTGGATGCACATTGTGGAGACGCACTTGCTGGTTCTCAGCAGCAAAGGACTGTAAGACCTTAACGGCGGCCATCTTGCTGCTTACGTAGGCGCCCATGCCAGAGAACGGAGGGAACAGGATGCCCGCCGTAGTTAGATTGATAAAAATGACGGGCTTGTCCTCGTTGGGGCTGACGGTCTTGTTTGCCAGGACGACAGCCTGTGCTACCACCAGTGTGCCGACAACGGTAGTCTTGTAGCCGTCCAGAAAGGTAGCTGGATCAGCTTCCAGGAGGGGAACAACGGGGGCCAGGACGCCAGCACAGTGAACCAGGATGTCGATGCCTCCGAACTCGGCGGCCACCTGGCTCATGGCATCTCGTACGGCTGAAGTATCGCACAACTCAGCCTCGTGAGTTTGAACCGTCACCTCTGGCTGATTGGCGCGGACAATTGAGGCGGTGTCTCCAAGGGCGTCGGCGCGTCGACCGAGGAGGATGAGCGCGCGGGGACCCGATGCAGCAAACGATGAAGCGGTGGCTCGGCCAATGCCACCGGATGCGCCGGTGATAAGCACGACCTTGCCCGTAGTGGAGAGGCCGGGCTGGGTTGGATTGATGCCGGCATATGTAGCGGAATGAGTGACCTTGGTGTATGACGGTGGCGCTGCCATTTTCTCTGTGATTTGGTTGTAATGCGGGAGAGAATAAATGTGTAAAGAGGTCAAACGAATTACTCTTGCGATAGAAAATGGGAATTGCTATAGTGTTAATGGGACGCAGTAGGGATGCAGAAGAAATGTAAGGATGGTTGGTCAAATATGGCAGATGAATCGCAGAGACCGCCAGGGATATTATACCCAGGGATGGAGGGTTGGGGGCCAATAATGATGTAATACTGCTAATCCATTCTAAGCAACTGCAAATCTAGGCGGGTTCCTGGCTCCTAGGCACCTGTTGGTAGCTGCCGAAGCTAGTGATTGCTTCACCTTGCCAAAATGCGGGTCAAACCCACAAAGCTTGTACAGAGAAATTAATGGCCAGGGTTCTCAGCGGGTCGCGGGTAAGCCAGGCTAAAGGACCAATGACATAGTCTGCTTACCGAGCTGTTACTTCCCACATAAACATTGCCTGGTGTGGGCCATGTTGGAAGTGGCAGTGTTTTTGTTGGCGATCTCCCGAAGCTGACGGCAGCCGATCCAGGACCCCAGTCATGGGTACAAGAAACAAGATAAAGGAGGGCAACAGTTTTAGCTGGGATAGTATGTCAGGAAGCGACATTGTATTGAGAGGAAGGCAATGATCCCTCTTCGACATCCTTTACGATCGGGTGATGGCGCTGTCTTGAATGAAATGATTTAATTGCTAGTAAGACTCCTCTCTCCTAAGCAGGAATGATCGACAGCTCTAATGTAAGGGAAAATTTATGGGTGTTACAGACTCTATAGCTCTCGAATCTGTACTCCGTGGGTTATATTTAAGATATTTTGAAAATGAACAGTAAAGAGGGTAAAGTCTACGTCAAGACCACATATCCCCATCCATGTCAGCCGCCATAGCCTGCCTCTCGTCCCAAGTGATGTACGAACCATCTCGTGTCTCCGGAAGTGGTAACTCCCCCCTTCCCTCCCAGTAGACTCGTGAAAACTTCAGCATATTGAATAGCTGTGAGTCACCGAGAATGGCAGTCCGAATATCCCAGGGTATAATCGGGTGGTGGCAGCCGCGAGCCCTCTGATCGGCAAGCTCAAATATCTCTCCGAGCACGTAAGCGATCACGTTGCAGATACCCTCGATACATTCATCATCAAAGACCACGGAAGCTTCACCCTCCCCGACCCGAGAAGACAGGAAGGTGTGGATCCGTGCGCCAACGAGCGCAGAATCGAAGTCAGCTGCTGGGGTGTCTAGGTGCCGCCCGTGTGGATGCGTGAAGTGCTTGTATGCCTAGCGTTGAAGGATGTTTCCGGCGTTGCGCTGCGGAAAGAGTACCTCAGCGGCGGCGGAGACGGAACGATTGCCCATACGAGGGAGGACGGTGTGTTCTAGATAGCTCGCGACTAGTTCGTTGAGGAGATTACAGGAGTGCTCCTTCCAGGGCCCCTCCACGAACCTCTCGATAACGGGTTCCCTGAGCTTTGCGCCTCGACGGAGATCTTCGATGTCTTCCTCTCTCAGGATATGGTCGCTGGGGTCGTACGGTCCGAAGCACTCGGACGGAAGAGGTGGTGGTTCGTGACAACTGTCGCCAAACCCAGAAGGCAGATTAGATATTTTGACGGTTTCGTTCCTGATGTATCTAATGCCAGAGAAGTTGACCCCTTCCCGTAGGCTGCGCTTTAACCACTCTTCCGGGCTTTCGTTTTTCTTCAGCTTCTGCTCGAGTCCCGCGAATGTCGTGGCCTCAAAATTGGTCGCATGCGAGAAGAAGAGGAAGGAGCGCGCTGCTTCCTTGTCGTCGGTGAATCCAAAGCGACCGTGCATATATTCCGCATGATGAAGGTACAATGATGCAGCGCACTCTGACGACGGTCGCTCGCTCCTTCTCTGCTCCTTCCACTCGAGCACTCTGCTCTTTGCCTCGGCGTAGTCCACAATCCCACACCAGGTTTCAGGGCCAGTGGCATGCTCCGCGTTATCGTCGCTACCGATACTGTCCGCCCGCGAACTAATCTCATCCTGCGACCGTCGGTCGTAGTAATCCCAGTCATAGCGATTCACGACGAAGATGCCTGCTGCGGCCTTCTTGGTATTGTTCCGGAAGCAGTCGGCGCCAGCCACGCGCAGGATTTTGGCGATTTCCTGCTCCGGGTCGACGTCGGAATGGGCCATGAACCATGCGGTGACCTTCTTGTCGAGGTTGGGGAGCTGGAAAACGTTCCATGCTCCGTTCTGTGCGGGGAGGCTGTATTCGATGGGGCTAGCAAATACGGTGCCCCCTGTTACAGGAGGTCGAGGATGAGGAAAGCCCCGCTGGGGAGGAACGGAGGCTCCAGTCCAGATATTGTGCAGCGCACCAAAACACAAAGACCCGGAGGATATGGTAAAGGCCGAGTGAGGCGTCGGGGATGTTGCCATCGTGGGACATGGGACGTTTCGCTTGACGGGATTCAAGTTTGAAGATGCCGTTGATTAAATGCCACGAAGCTGGTCAGAGCGCCACATCAATAAGTCAAGGCAGCAACAAGGCAGCAGCATCATCCTCTCGGCCCTCAATCGGCCAGTAAGGCAGCATGACTGACGGATCTGCGCGACATTACGAGCCACGGGCTGTCACGGAAACATGGAGTTTCGGACGATTTCCTGCTCTGTAAAGCCGCTTGGAAGAAGTATTCAACTTCTAGTACTCCCATATAATCTTTTAAATTGATCATGTTCAAGAAGATTTCGGAAGAAAAAAGCCGATCCGATATGCAGGCCAAGAGACACGCTACTAAAAATAGAATCGATCGAATTTGCTTGGGTGATAAGCAAGCTTGGGTGCACATATTGCTTGGCCCTTATGGGATGGGTTGAAAGAGTACCATGCAAGATAAAACGCCTTCTGGTCTGGATACACTCCGACCGCTGTCAGATGGAGGATCAAAACCCAGGAGCCCTCCCTGCTACTATTAATCTGGCCAAATTCCCCAAACCATGGCCAGCCTTGAGGTTGGGATTCGACAGCCTTGCGAGCGGGGAAGGGCTCGATATCTTTTAAGCTTTGGGCCTCATAACGCTCGTACGTTCTTCTCGTAAGTATCCCTGTTTCTCTCCTCAAAGAAAGCATGGGTCATAATTGGCCGGCGTCCCCCCCCGACATGTTTCGGGCGCTCAAATACGAACTGATGTGCCACTCCAACGCCATGAATGCGGAGAAAGAAACCTCGCAGGGTGGATAATAGATATAGCCAGCCCCTCGACCCGTTGCTGTTGCTTAATCACATAACCACCGTCGCGACCATTTATGTATAGCGTTGTTGAAGATGAACGTGCCGACATCTTCCTCCCTTCTCCAGTACACGCTCGCCAATCTAGGCCCAATAACCACCACCTGGACACCCCCCGACTCATGCTTTTCCGCCACCCAGTATGTGGGAATCATGGACAAAGCCACCCCAACGGGCCCTTTCTGGAACGAGAACAAGTGCCAGGATTATTGGGATTTTCAGGAATGCAACCCCCCAGCTGCCACCGAGTTTTCCGACGAGGCTCAGAACCAAATTGACCACCCCTTGCTCCCTATCTATTCACCCGGGTTGATATGTCCCTCGGGATGGGAAACGGTCGGTCGCGCAGAACGAGTCGATGAAACCATGATGGTCAAGTCAGGGTGGTTTGCCAGTTTTGGGGGCACCACCACTCAAGATACTTCCAGTTCCGATGAACCGACATTTTTCCCAGCGCGAGAGGTGTACACGGCACTGCTTGACCCGAGCGAAACTGCCGTCGTTTGCTGTCCCAGGTAATTTAAACCCTAAACCCCAAAACATTCTTATTTGCTGACAAGCGGTCGACAGTACCATGACAGTGGGCATAGACGGGGCCTGCTTCTCAGTTCTCCCATCCCATTCTTTCTCCGCTGGCTGCTTCCGTAAAAACGATGGTCCCTGGCCAACTGTGTCGACGCACTGGGTCGAGGACGGTGCAACGACGACTGGAAAGGTGATAATGCCACCGACCTCGGGGACGTGGACCTTCACCACCACTTCATTTGCGCCCGAAGACCTCAAGACTCTTGTTGCGGTGACCCAGATACCGATGCTTGTCATGATGCACAAACCGACGGACATGCCCCAGGGTGCGGATACATCGGATACATCGGATACATCTGATACATCTACGGGAGACGGTGCTCGGGTGGGAGGAAGGGCCTGGGGGCAGATTGGCGGTTTGGCTGGGGTTGTGACGGTAGTGGTGGCGGTGGGAATGGCTCTTGGTATGCGTTGGTAGAGGGTTATCATCTCTGCTGTTTACTTCCTGCGACCCTTTTTTGATATTTTCCTTATAGTTAGCAGGATATATATAGTTTAACGATCTAATGATTTTCTTCTCATTTTTATTCAAAGGCTTCTTTCCTTGGTTTTGGGTGGTGAGGGGTACAGTCGAATGCGGAGATATATATATCAGGGTTTTCGCGCTCATCGTCAGCAACATTCGGATAAAAAAGTATACTCCCCCCTTTGTACCACACTTGACAGGAAATGGACCTGAAATAAAGAACTCAACCCCCAGATCCCGGGGTCCTGCCCCCTGAAACCCTCCGCCGATAACGTGGCAGCGTCCAGGATGACTCGGGAGGTGCCGACAATCCGCGCCATCCCATTGACGTGATTGGCTACGACCCCCGTGTCACCATTTCAATCCAGAGTACTGCTAGTAGTACTACTAGCAGTAGTACGACCACATGCTCGAATCAAAAGCGGAGAATAAGATTATCCACGGCTAGTCTCGGCTGCTGGCATCGCTTGTTGTTACTGAATGCACCTAGCTCAGCCAGCGAACTCTGGGTCAATGGCGGGGTGGCGGGGGCTCATCCAGTGCGAACACGCGACCGCAATTCTCCGTCTTTAGCTCTCCAACTGGAAGGCTTAGCAGGTGCTAGTTTCGGACCCGTGCCCAAAGGGACTTTGCTGACGAACATGTGGCCATCTGTCATATTTAGGGGTCTGTCTGCCTTTCTCACCGAACAGTTCGACCCCGATCGCCGTGGTTGAAACTGAAACCCACGAGTCATTCCCAGGATACCCAAGCGAATCATCTTGAACTCCCCAGAAACCCTGATTTACAGACTCTATCGCTCCTGTTCAGTCCCCTCTCTTCCCACGAATACCTCGCGATGGCGGAATGCGGCGCCGGCCTCGAAATCCATGCCTTCGAGGCCCAGAAAGACCGCAAAAGCTGGCGCGAGATCGAAACCTCGCTCGGGCGCGAATTTGCACTGCCCCCCGCCCACTTAACCAAAGCGTTGTACATTCCCCGCCACGACGCGACCACGACGCGCTTTTCCGTGTATGATTTTAGCGCCTCGTATGCGGACGCGGTGCGGGATCTTCCGATTGGTTCGAGCCAGTACCTTGTTGCATTGAGTATGGTGCGGAAACCGGAGTCGGAGAGAACGGGCGGGTTTGGCGCGGTGTATAATGTTGATTTCAGTGTGGAGGATGGGGGAAGGGAGACGGTGGTGTCGGTGAGGCCGGAGTTGCAGTTTGGGATATCGAAGGAGGCGAAATTGTTGTTACTCTTTTTTCTTTCTTCAGTGTGTGTGTGTGACACGAAATGCTGACATCGGAGAACAGGACGATCGGGTCAACAGGGGATGACTCGTGCTTTTTCACGGTGGGCAATCTGAACGGAATGCCGAGTGAGGCTATCCCGATGACCATTTCGCATCCGATTGAGCCGTCGAATACGCGAGATGGGATATTCCCGCATCCGTACTTCACTTTCCAGGCACCGGATAAGGAGGGAGTGCTGAATAGCTACGAGTGGCAGGCTCATCCGATCGAGCACGGCCGGCTGCGGTATACTCTGGTCCGAATGCCCGCGGGTGGAAACGGTGCGATCGAGATTTACGCCATTTACCACCATGGGGTATTAGCCCCGTCGTTGTCGTTGCCGTATAGCGAGGGCGTGCTGCTGTTGTCGCCGCGGATCAACCACTCGGGTGATTTGATGGTGATTGCGAGTGCGCTGGGTATGCTCTGGCGGCTACGCGAGACTTGTGAGGGAGGAAGGGCATCAAAGGGCGTTCAGAAGAAGGGGAGTACGAAAAAGAAGGCCCGTTTTAGTGGGTTTGGGGGTATCTTGAGGGGGAAGAATTAGGTGTTTCTCTATCTCTGGGGTTGGCTTTGGTATGATGAATGATGATAGCATGTTATTTATTCCACCTTTAGATCTGATGTAACGCAGAAGAGGTTTCTTATTAATTTCCTACTCTCCTTTATGATATTTAGAAGGATATGATGATGGCATCTCCGAATATAGGACTGCAAAATAGAAACCCCACTCACTGGCGAAGGAAAGGACAGATTCGTGCTTTCCACTAGGTAGCTGACAACCACAAGGCTTCATCTAACAACCCTCAGACAAAGGTTGGCAAGTTGACACTCCGCTTACTCTCAACCACCGCCGGATGATCAACACTCGACGTATCATTATACGTACAAGTCCGACAAAACCCATCCGGCGCCGTATCCAAAACCGTCCCATTCGCAAAAATAACCCCACTAAACGTCGTGAAACCCTCACTCTCAACACTCATCAAACTCATCATCTTCGTCGTTGCCTTCGCATGCATCAGCGGATGCGGAATCGAGCTAACATCACAGTTCTGCGGCACCATATACAAATTCAACCCAATGACAAATGCCTGCATCATGGGGTTATAGTTCGCCGAGTCCAGGTCACTCACGTGGAACAAGCCCACCGCGTCATGCAGGATCACCGTCGGGAAGTACTCGGGCGTGATCTCGTGCATGCCGTAGTGGTATAGCGCCGGGTTCGTTTCCTGGTTCGCGATCAGCTGGATGGTAGGCGGGGGGATCGAGACGTCCAGTGCAGACGGGGTGCACTGCCACTGCATGATGAAGTAGGTGTCTGAGGTACCCTTGTCGCGTAGGTGCGTGTGCAGTCGGGCAACTTGCTTCTCGGCGTTCTGCTGCGTGTACTGTTCTTCGGCCCAGTAGTCGTCGCGTTTGAAGTAGGTGGGTCCGTGGTAGATACCTTGCGAGGATCGATCGACGGAGAGACCTTCCTTGAGCCGGCCGTCTGTAAGCAGAAGGACACAGCCCGCGCCATTGTTGTGGTCGAGGAAATTGCTGATGGGCTGCTGGTCGAAGGAGACGTCGGTGGGGACGCCGGTGCACCGGAAGTTGATGTCCTCGAGCTTATCGTAGAAGGCCTGGACCTTGGTCTCGTCCCAGTAGCGATCGCCGGAATCGACCTTCGTTTCGTCGAGGTCGACCATGTATTTGATGTACCAGATGATCACTTCGCCCGGGTTGTCTGTTAGGAAGCGGTTGACGCCGGCGATCAGGGCGTCGAGGGACTCGCCGGTGGCGCCGAGGGGGCTGCCGCTGGTTTCTTCGTTGACGTGGGCGGCCCAGAACTCGCCGCCTTCGACGCTGACGATGCGCATGTCAAAGTAGCGCGCGCCCACCACATATTGGTTGTAGCTGTCTAGACTCTGGGTCTCGGTGTTGGGAGCACTGCCCCCGCCGTTCCAGCCGGAGTCGCTGATGAGGCTGAGACCGGCGTCGTGTGAGCCGGGTACCACGACGTGGCGCAGCTGGCGATCCTTGATGATATCGTACATTTTATGCATCCAGTTCGCGTCGTTGAGCTGCAGGGAAGTGACGTAATTGCCGTATTCTTCGCTGCCGGTGATGATAAGGGCTACGCTGACTCGTTCACCGGGGAAGCCTAGCTCTCTCCAACCAAGGCCCATGCCCCCGAGATCGAACACGACCCGTCGCTCGTAGGAATCCGGGATATGTGTGGTGACGTGAATCTGGAACGTCTTGTCCGTGCCCTCGATGGCGTAATTGGCATACCCGTTCGTATCTACGAAGCTGCCGACGGAAAGCGACGTATCGTACGTGGCCTCGTTCTTCCTCGCCTTGCCCGAGGGAACATCCCCAAAGTCCCACGTCGAGAACTGGTACGGCTCCGGACCGGACGTGTGCACAAATTTATACGGGGTGAGGTTCACAATCGTTACCCACTGGTGGCCGTCCGTGTCGTCGGCGTGGTTGAGGACCTGGCCGTCGTTGGTCCACAGCTCGATGTCGCCCGCTGGGACATCTTCGGTGCTGTACGGCCGATCGGTCTTGTCGCACTTATCCTCGTCGTCGGGCTCTGAGGGGGCTGATCCGCTGGACGGCACTTCGTACAGCGAGATATGCGCCCAGGCCGGGTGGCTGGTGACCGCGAGGTTGTCTGCTGCTGCGATGGCCGTTCCGTCGGGGGAAACGATGATGTTCTTGGCTCCGATGCCGATGATGTGTTGCAGGCGATTGTTGTCGTAGTTCGAGTCAATGAACCAGAGAGATTTCTGGCAGCTGTGGGTGTCGATGCAGTCCTGGCTGTAGGTGCTGAACCACGAGTAGGTGCCTGCCGCGCCGATGTGGACGTTCTGGCAGTCCTTCATGATGACGGCCCACGACTCATCACAGCCGTCGGCATCGCTGCCGTCGCACGAATAATCGGGATCTCCGGCGAATTTACCGACGGCATCCGTAAAGGGGGCGGGTGGCTTGGGAGTGGGCTGGTAGTAGGGCGACTCGGTCTGGAGGAAGGTGGTGAAGATGTTCTGCGCCCCGTGGAAGTTGTATTGGTAGTAGACGCTGTGCTCTGATGCTGTGCCATACAGCCAAGTGGCCTTCTGGCTCTCGATCAATGCACCGCGCGCACTGTAGACGGACAACTGCTCCATGTTGTTCAGGGGGTCGGTGAGATCGGGATCGTCGATGATATGGTCCGACACCCACAGCCACATGTTCTCGAAATACCCCGAGGCTTTTTTAGTGACGTGCAGGAGCATGCTGGCGACCTGGCACTCGGGGCCATTTGTTCCACTCGTGCTTGGGGGACATTCAGTGGGCGTCAGCTCAGTCCCGGTGGCTCCTCCTAGGCGAACATGCACGTCCCAGAGGGCTGCGGCTCCGGCACTGGACGCTGCAACATTCCATTCCATTAGAACGACCCCGGGGGTTGGGCCTTTGGAGGTGATGATCAGGTCCTGCATTTCGACTGTACCGACGTCGCCGTCGTTTCCGATCTTGAGCATGACGACGGGGTTGCTCGCATCCGAGAACTTGTCGCCGTGGGCGGCAAATTGAGACCAGGTCTCACCCACAATCTTTGCGTCCTTGGGAATTGTCACCGTATCCGTGAGGATATAAGTACCGGCATCTACGAAGATGATCTTGCTGCCGTCTCCGTACGTGTTGAATGCGGCCTGGACAGCAGCCGTGTCGTCCGTGGAACCGTCACCCTTCGCGCCTTGGTCCTTGAGATGGATAAAGTCTGAGGCTGACTTATCGGTGTACTGGTTTCTCGGCCGCTCAAAATACGGGGCAACATCTAGTCCGCTCACCGAGTCGCCTTGGAGGGTTGGCTCGCGATCGTAGTCCATTGCTCCATTCGTCCATGTCCGCTTGTTGTCCTTGTATGTGGCTCCCATGACGTACTATTTATATCAACCCGAGTCAGCCCTCGTCCCCAACCCAGGAGGATTGAATGCTTACGCTTTTGTAGTAACCCGCTTCCAAGATATGGTTCGTGCTCCAGTGGTCCTGGATCTTCGCTCCGAGATTAACATTATCCAAGATCAAACCTGTGAAGCCCGAATCCTGCACGTCGACCGGGACAGCCATCTCGATAGAAGACTCCCCAATGTTGGTAAAGGTAGAATCCACGATGGTTACAGAGCCCGGGAGCTGCCCGTTGGCATCGTTGTAGAGCCGGAACCCGACGTTGGAGCCGTCCACCTTGATATTCTTCCACACCCAGCCCCAGTCCCAGATCACCTCAACAGCGGTATTACAACCATTGAATGTTAGTCTGGCTGCGCTAAACTGCTGGCTGCCACCGTCTGGTTCAAGGTTAGCTCTCTAGCAGTACTAGACAAGTAATCCCGACTCACAAATGCCAAAGTTACCACCAGTAAACGTGAGATCGGACATGACGCCTCCACTCCCATTCTCCGCGAACATGCCTTGTTGGGTCTGTCATATTGACCACCATTAGCATTGCCTTCGTGGCCTATCATCCCGCAGTGATTCTGAAGCAAGAAGGGTGATGACGTACCGTCCCCGAATCCGCAATAATCTCGACATTTTCAATTGTAGTCGCCTGTGCCACTTGATAATGCAGCGCCGCTACATAGGCCCCAGCATTTGTGGCGGTGATATCGATCTTCAGGTTGCGGATCTGACTATAGAAACGTGCAGTGTTGACATACCACTCCAAGGCATTTCCATCTGGGCCCTCGCCGCCACTTTCGACATAGACGTCGGTGGAAAGAACTCCCAGACCGATGAAGCTGGCAGCGCCAACGATCGTCGGCCGGTCATTCGCATCACCGATAATCTGGGTGCCGAAGTAGATGCTAATAGAGCTAGAGACTAGGTACCGCCCGGGTGGGAAGTACACGATGGCGTTCTTGGTGGTGGCTCCGTTGCATGCAGCGCCGCATCTTTTTCCGTCTGCGATTGCGTTTTGGATTGCTGTAGTTGAGTCCTATGAGGTTATCTATGAGCAGTGATTCTCGCTATATGAATTGCCTTGGTGCACCTACCGTCGCGCCACTGGGATCAGCACCGTAGTCAGTGACTACATTTCGGAATACCTGGTCGCATTATATTAGCCACGTAAATGTAGTTTTGGGCGTCGGAATGGGGTAAAACCTTGTAAGAAGAGGCGTCGCCCCAGGGTACTGTGCCTTTACGGGCGATACCCTCCATCCAGAATGTCCCAGCTCTCTTCTCGACTGAGGAAGAGGTTGAGGTAGCATTCAAGGAGGGATCAGCATCCACCTCAGCCACCAAGGCAGCAGCTCGGGCAATTTCATCCGTGATGTTCAGTAGAGAAGGGGGTGGGGTCTCGTCGCGCTTGGAAACCTTGGTGCCGGGCTTCAAGTTGAAGTTGTTACGAGACGGTCTGGCGAGGCGCGCCTTGTTGAGCTTGGTCATTCTGGAAATGGCATCCTGGACGATCTGTCGCGCTACTTCGATGTCGCTCGAGGTTGCATTTTGGGCAGCTACGAAGGGGGGGAGGGAGGCCTGCCGAGGAGCCACGGGAGCTCGGGCATCGACAGGTCCTGCATGGGGGATGGAGCTGGAGAGTACAGTGGAGAACTGGCACACCAGGCACACCCAGAGGAGGGCGGCACGAGATGTCGTCCACATCTTCGTAGGGGGGCAATGAAGTCTAGCAGTAAAGAATGAGATTGTGCAGACCAGGATACTTGAAGGGGGCAGGAAGCCATTATTTATACCCTCACATCCCTCGTCTGCATGCTTGCGATAATTACCTCCGTTCCATTACGGTATTCTCTGCCAAAATTCAGCGAGCACTAGTGCTGATTCTTGATTTTAGTATAGGGAAGCACGCATTAACTGAGTCATAACAAATAAGAAGGCCTGCAGTGTGAATATTTAGCCAATCAAGCATCTGCCTAGTGATCCTTGGGTGCTGCATCGGTGAGTCCAACAGCAATGGTGAGTGCTACTCTGGCCTGGGAAGCCATTGCGAGGCTACAAGGAAAGTTAGGTGGGAGTCAGGAATATGTTTCCGGATAATCGGATTGTTTGGCCAGTACCTGTGCCAACATAATATGAGAACAAGAGGCGTAGTCGCGCTTACTCTTCGTACTGGTGAACAAAAGGATAATCCGATTTGCCTTCCGTTTACGGTTGGGGAGCCGCATTGCAGATCCCCAGCAATGTGAATCGATCGGCAGTGAATCTAAGAGCTTTATTTTGTTCTAAACCGACGATCTCTACCTTGAAAAGGTCCCTGGCTTCAAGATGAGGCTGTACGAAAAGAAAAGATGAAAACCGTCTTCAGAAGAACTGGCAGGTGAAGAAAACCAGGATGTCTCCCTTAAGGCCCCCCATGGCACTAAATGAGGGGTAAATACAATACCAATTTCCGACGATATAGTATAGCACTACCTAGTAATAGCCATTAGCGATGATAATTGTGGTCTGGACCGTGGATGCGACTATACTAGAACATGACGAGATACGGCGCCAGAAGGAACAGGGGTAATGCCTGCTCTCTTTTCTTTTCACATGTCCCCCGCCCGCGGTGGTCCTCCTTTTGCTATTGACGAATAATTTCTCCGCAAGGGACCCCCTCTGATGTTGCAATCCGGCAAAATCAGCGGGGATGCACTCGATATCCAATGGGCCTGAGGAGGGGTGTTGGTTTCTGCAGAAGGAGTTGGAAACTCGGTTAGACTCTCCGATTGAAGGGGATTTGGCCCCTGAATAGTATGCTTAGTTCAATCAAGGAGAGGTTAGCAGCTTGTAAATCCTTGCGGAGGCTTGACTATCTCTGACGGGAGGCTCTAATGGGTAAGATGTGGTACCTGCAGCCGCGGTTTGCTGTGGATGAAGATGATGTTCATAGATTTCTCTCCAGGAGGTCGAGTTGCAGACAAGAAACAATGTAACATCGCTACTACCATTTGATCCATCGCTTCTGATTTTATATGATGCCAAGGAGTGCCAAGAGGTGCCAAAAGGACCGGAACTTGCTTGGGTTTGTGCAAAGCCCAGTGCGATGCTGATAGCGCCTTTATTCCTCCTATCCAAGGCCTAAAACAGCCCACGTGCAGAGATTAGCGTAGCTTAATTGAATCAAGCCACAAACCCTTCATATTCTTGCTGCTCCGTGCTTCAGTCTATTTTAGAAAGACTCATTCCCGTTGTTATTCGTATTATTAATTCGTCTGCTTGTGATGGCCCGCCTGGAGCAAATCCCTTGACCAAACAGGCGTGGGACACCAATGTTCTCATTCCCGCCGATGCCCCTCTCCACGGCATCTTATGTCCACTCCCAGCTGTATAATACATTAAAGGCCTTATTCTACAGGAGAGGTATTATATATTCAATGTCACCATGTGCATTGTATTTTAGTAAAAGATCATTGGTGTTGGGACATCAGAGACTGGAATAAAATCCCCATCTCCTCCACTCCCTCCATCTCCCCACGCCAGTAATACAGCATCTCCATCGTAGCTTCCACAGCCTCCCTCCATCCATGCGGAAGCAAATCGCCAGCAGCAGATCGAGCCACAGCAAGCAAGACCAAAGCACTCCTTGCCGACGTCCTCATCATCAACCAAGTCCCGTGATGACGGTGATAGAATCCGTAGCGGTTAATGACCAGCCTCTGCATATGCACATCAAGGCCTTTTGCGACCCATCTAGTTGCCGTTGAACTCATCCGTTGTCCGTTCAGAGCATACGCAATGAATGCCCATGTTATTAGCTCCTTCACATAGGTTGTTCGGCCCCTAAGCACGAACCGAAGAACATCCGTTTCGTCTTCCGCTATTCCTGGATGATCGGAAATGCTCACCGTCGGGGGAAGGGACTCCTGCCATGCTGTCAGTTGTTGATCGTAGCTTTCGCTAATTGCAGCGAGGCGATCGAGTAGATCTTCTGAATCGCTTTGCGGGCTGTGACTGAGGCACGATGTGATATCCTTCGTGGCCTCCGCTTCGAGTCTCCAGAGAGAGATTTCAGAGAGATAGAAGTACCACGCACGGAGCATCTGGCCTTCATCGGTTTGAGGGAGAGATGGGAATCGCTGTGGTGGTTGTAACGACGATCGATTCCCAAAGTCGGGTAGATCAAGTTCTAAACGAAGCTCGTTCTCAGACTTCCAGCATGACCAGTATATGCTCTCCTCTGCTGGGGTGCTACCTTCATTCCTGCCCCCGGAACTGTTAAAGTTGAAGGTTTGGCATATCGCCAAGCCCTGCAAGAATGATCTCCAGGCGTCGAATGGCCGGCAGACGGTCATGAGGTATACTCCCACAAAAAAGAAACACTGCGCTTGTACGACCCCTGCGGTATTGAGGACCGCGCCCATACGTTTCTGTGCGGCATTGAAGAGCGAATGGCCCGGGGAAGACCTGATTTCCTCATTTGGGAGAGAGGGAGCGGAGAAAGCGCGGGTAATGGCCCCGTTCGCGCACACCAGGAGTGCCAGGCAGGATTCAGCGTCCCACCCTGGGCCTTCGAGGGAGACCTTTCGGACGAGTCGGCGGGTATATGTCTCGTCTAGAACAGGGTTCTTGGTATGCACATGAGTAAAAAATGTATCCAGATACTCCTTCGTGGTGGAAGGATCGAGTTCATCACCAAGTAGCGGAGGTTGGTGTTGTGCTGCTGGGTGGGCGGCCGTGGCAGGGGTGGAAAATCGCGGGCTGTCGCGGATCGGACGAATGAAATCCTGGAAAACCGGCCATTTCAGCACACTATCCAGGTTTTCGGGGAGAAGATTCTCTGGAATACTATGCCGTGGTGCTGATGGTGCTAATCCGATAGGTGAGTGGCTGGTGGGACCGGCGGAGGGAGTGGCAGCCACCGCCACCCCCGTCTGAGAGGATGACTGATGACCATGTTGAAGAGAGTCGAGTTTTTTTTCGACCACGTCCAGTCGCTCCAGGATCGCCAGGCTGGCTGGATCGAATGCAGACAGCGCTGCCGGATCGGAGACGCACTCCGCGTTAGTCTTCTCGCAGAACGAACATCGGGGTTTTTTCTGGTCGCATTTCGTGCGTCGGGCGCGGCAGACTTGACAGGCCGTCACTGCGCGTCTACGCGAATAGGCGGTGCTGCCTCTGCTAGTTGGGGCTATCCTGCTCATTGGAATAACGAATAATACAACCGGATTAAAGATGAATCGGTGGATCAATTGACGTTGGAAAATCGAGGGGATACAGAAGGCTCAGACTGACGAACGGCGACGGGGAGTGTCGGGATCTTTTAAATTCCCCGCTTTTCCCCTCATACTTAGCGTCTGTTCATCCTTCTTTGATTGCGTCAATCCTAGTCGCTAGTTCCAGGCTACATTTGAGGGCTTAAGAAGAGCCCTGAGTCAGGGACAGTCGAGTAACTTGGGCCGCGTCATCCCCGGCATACGCTGCCACTTCGATGCCCACCTGTTCCGAAACGAGAGCAAAGCGTCCGTCTTCCCACTGCTGCAGAGGCCGGAGCGACGCCGACACCTGCGCCACTGTCTCTTGCCCGTCATCCAGGTCAATTGGGGAAAATCCTAGCAGTACGCGAGCCGGGAAATCCTCAACGCCAGCCAATCCATACACCTGGGCGATGAACCGCCCCGGTCGGCTGCCCGTGTTCCTGACCCGCAACGACACTTGAATGGCTTCGTCGCCCGTCTGGGATGCAGCCACCTCTCCAACTGCGAAACTGGTATAGGACCGCCCAAAGCCGAAAGGAAATGCTGCTTTAACTCCAAGTTTATCGAGCAAATGTTGTCCATACCACCGATTATAGTAGATCTCAGTCGCATCCCGATCAAAGTACGGTAAATGGGCCTCATCGGTCGGGATTGAGAAAGGCAGTCGTCCGCTCGCATCGACTTTGCCCAACAGGACATCTGCCAATGCATGGCCTCCTTCACAGCCACTGTACCAGCTCATCATGATCGCAGGAACCTTATCCTTCCAGGACTCGACAATCACAGCACCTGCAGTAACAACTGACACGATAGTCCGCTTGTTCCGCTCAGCTACCGCCAGAATCAACTCCTCATCCCCCGGTCGGAGGCGCAATGTCTTGCGATCACCGCCCGCTCCGGCTTCAATTCCGGTGTCATTCCCTGGTGGTGCTTTCCCTTGCAGTATCTCGAGGGTTTCGCGATCCTCGTCGGTTTCGACGGGCGGGAGAACTTTTTCCAGGCTGGGGTTTTCCTGCAACGCAGGGATGACATACTCGCCTTCGTCGCGGTAGTCGTAACCAACAACACAAATCACCACATCCACCTGGCTGGCAATACTTTTTGCCTCCTCTAGGGAATCGGCAAACAGGACCTTGACGTTTGGTAGAGCAGCCCGAATGCCCTCGAGCGCGGTGGCGACAGTTGGAGGGAACACTTGGGACGAGCCTTTGTCGCCTGTGTTTGCGATATTGGCCAGTCGACCAACCACTGCAATTCGAGATAGCGAACTGGTTTGTAACGGGAGAACAGGGCGATCGTCAACAGTGTCGTTCTTCAGCAATACCATCGATCGACCCGCCACTTCGCGAGCAAGAGCCCTATGCTCATCGCAGAACACCACATCCGCACCAGGCCGGCTATCCTCAGTCCGAATAGCAAACTCCAACTGCTTCCTCAAGATCCTCTCACAAGCCCTATTCACATCCTCCCATCCAAGCTCCCCCGTTTCCAATGCCTGAGGCAGATGCATCCCCCTCTGCTGCCGAAACGGCGCCTCGACATCCAACCCATTCTTCACCGACAACGCCGCATCACGCAACCCAAAGATAAAATCTGACATGACCAGCCCATCAAACCCCCACTCCTCCCTCAATATCTCCGTCAACAACCCCCTATTCTGCCCCGCCCACTCCCCGTTCACAGAATTATACGCCGACATCACCGCGCCCACACCCCCCTCCACCGCCCGTCTAAAGTGTGCCAGATAGACCTCACGCAACACCCCCTCCGCCACACTAACATCCACCTTGAACCGGGCATTCTCCATACTATTCAACGCATAATGCTTAACACAAGCCATCACATGCCTCTGCACACTCTGGATCAACGCAACCCCAAATTCACCCAGTAGCAATGGGTCCTCGCTATACGTCTCCTGAATCCTCCCCCAAGCCGGGTGACGGGGTAGATTCAGACAAACGCCCGCATAGAAATTCGCTCCTTGTGCCTTTCCCTCCAGGCCGATGGCATTACCCACTCGAGATTCAAGGGATAGGTCCCAGGTTGCACCGCGGGCCATGGAGACGGGGAAGGCGGTGGAGTGCCCCATTACCACGCCCCGGGGACCGTCAGTGAATTTTATTCCCGGGATGTGGAGACGGGGGATGGCGCCGTGGATGTACGGGGTCGGGTTGTAGCGGCTGCAGAGGATGGAGCGGAGGCCCGGCCAGAAGTCGATGTCGCCGTCGAGGTGGTGCAGGCGTTCGGGGTTGCTGAGGTGGGAGAGGAGGGTTGCGGTGACGGTGGGCAGGGGTTGGCCGGATTTGAGCGCGGAGAGGGCATCGTGGAAGGTGTACTCCGGGGAATCCATGATGCGGATATCTTCTGTTGGATGAGATGGATTTGATTGAGGGTTTACCATCGGCTAGGTAGGACGGGTATATATATAGCTGGAATAGAGATGACTCCAACTACGTCACCCCACTGACTGACATGTTGATCGGTAGAGCTTCCCGACACTCCGCGTGCGAAACGGCCGCCGGTATCGACCTGCTTTATCCCGAGTTAACTGTGGGTAACCTTCCCCTCTTAACGGGTCCCGCTAGATGGTCGGGGTGGGGATGAGGCGTGGTGTTGGTCGAGTTATTGCCAGGATTAAGGTCCGAATATATATTTTCCCTATTAGGCGCTGGTGACTGGACCCTTTTTCAGGAAGTATAGGCCGTCGACTAACATAAAAGCGATACTATGGGAAGGACTACGAATTAAGGCACCGATTCAAATGAGTGTCTCTCCCAATCAGTATGAATTAATAGAAACTAAAATAGGTGGCCAACTAGAGCTCTCTTAGCTAATATGGGCTAAATATATGCTGAGAAATGGGCTGACCCCGCCTTTGTACCTCCCATTTTAGCCGCGATTGAGGGGATATTTGCCCATCGTGCGCGGTGGCACTCGATCATGGAACATGATATCAATCTCGCTATACGACTTGCCCTTCAACTCCGGAATGTAAAAGTAACAGACCACCGTTGCTCCCAGGGACAACCCCCCAAATATGAAGCCCACTTTACCCTTAAGATTCTGCAAATTCATTAGCCCCAATCAACCAAAATGTCAAGCACGAGAAAACTCACCCCCGCATCCGGATTAACCATATACGGCACCACAAAAAACATAATAATGCCAAAAACCGCCTGTGTCGCGGTCGCCAACGCCGTCGTCCTCGCCCGGAGCAGTAAAGACGATACCTCGCCCAAGAGGACAAACGCGACCGCACCAATGGTCAGGAAGTAGACGAACGAGTAGATCACTGTCAGCGCGGCCTGCACCCATTTCGCGGCACTGGTGGGGACAACATCCAAGATTCCGATGAGGAGAAGCAGTGTCGTACATCCGGCCATTCCACCTAGGAAGATTGGCCGGCGACCGGCGCGGTTCACCAGGAACCAGGAGCAGAAGTTTCCTGCGACGCCACAGGCTGTGACGCCGACACCTAGATCGAATGCCTTGGATGTATCAAGACCAGCGAGCTCGAAGAAGTAGGTGGAGAAACTGAGGACGAAGATGATACCTGCGAGATGCTGGCAGGCGAAGACGCCAATGGAGATCAAGGTGCGGATGCGGTCGGTGCCGCGGAAGCAGGAGAGGTAGCTGGGGGCGCTGATCTCGCGCTCGGCCTCGACGGTGCGTTGGATTGTGGATAATGTGGGCGTGACGTCGAAGGTCTTACCGTATAGGCGCTGGAGGGCGTCCTGGGCCTCGGCGACTCTGTTCTGTCGGACGAGATACCAGGGAGACTCGGGGGAGAAGATACTTCCGGTGATTAGGAGGATGGAAAAGAGGAGCTGCACGAGGAATGGGCCACGGAATGCCCACACATCGTCCCGACTGCCGAATCCCTTGGTGACGGCGTTGGAGACGAGTTGGCCCAGGGCAATGGCGAGATTCACCCCTGCGGATGAGAGACCGCGGAGCACGACTGGGGATATCTCGGAGCAGGTTATGGGGCCCAAAGTGAGGTAGAATCCGACCCCAACGCCGAGAATGAGCTTGCTGACGACGAAGGCAGACCGGTTGTTGGAGAAGGTCTCCCCGAAGATGCCTCCGGTTACGATGATGACCCCGATGGTGAGGCTCTTCTTGCGGCCGATGCGGTCGGCGATGTAGCTGCACATGAATCCGCCGAAGAATTGGCCCACCGACGAGATTACATTGAAGGCGCTGAGCCAGTGGGCGGGGATCGTTGGCTTTCCTTGATACATGTAGCTATTCAAGTTATTAAGGATATTCCAACAGCCTGAAGAAAAACAGGAAGGATGCATACCCATAGTATTCACGAAACGCGGGCACACTGATTATTGCCCCATTGACCTGAGTATCAAAGCCCCCTGGACAAGGAAAAAGGTCAGTCATCTGGAGGAAACCTGTCAGGTAGGAGAAGGACGGAGAGAACTCACATCCCAGGGCGCACATGCACCAGAACAACGACCATCCGATCAGCTTGGGATGCCGTCTCGCGATTTGTCGAAAGGTCAACGTTTCTTCATGATCGCTCTCTTCACCTGCAGATTTAACTGCACCGAGCTCAATTTGCTCAGCGGAGGATTTCATCATTGCTGGTATGATGGGGATTGGACGAAGAATAGCGACGGGTGGAGTGAGAAAGCTGACCCATGAACTGCAGCGGGCTGGGATTCTTGTATACCTTTTTTGAGTTCGAAAGGAGCACACGACTAGCCGAGTTCAGTGATGTTCCTGTGGAGCATGTATATCAATCCCTTCCCCGGATCTTGGTGTTGAGGGGATCTTCTCCTGACATTCCCCTACCCTGGTG
Source organism: Aspergillus biplanus (assembly GCA_027569045.1). NCBI lineage: Eukaryota > Fungi > Ascomycota > Eurotiomycetes > Eurotiales > Aspergillaceae > Aspergillus > Aspergillus biplanus. The sequence goes on from JAPDEJ010000046.1 coordinate 23,214, forward strand.
CTGAAGCTTCCCGACACTCCGCCACCCCAGACTGTCGACTATCCCGACATTCCCAGACGACGGATCGCCTTTCCCATCTTCAAAAGGATCAGCAGTTGACTTGGAATAAAGCCGAGATATTGCAGTTCCCCCGATCTTACCCCACAATTCCGGAGCTCTCCACATTTGGCAGGCCGTGGAGCTCCGTGAAAGAAGTCAATAAAGCTTGAGACTGATCGTGGGGATACGAACATTCCATATCCTGTACCAGTAACACTTATTTGCTTTCTTTGCTTGTCTCCTGCTGGAGAGAATAGGCGCAGAATGTTTGTCTACTCCTTCACGTTGCCTTTTCTGTTCACCCTCGCCTGTTCTCAGGTGGTCTCCAACCCCCAACCCGAGCCATTCACCGACTTCACCAACTACATCATCTGGTACCCAGCCTCCGACGCAGTGAACTGGCATACGCTCTATGCCCGATCCCTCCAACTCCCCGATGAATCCCTCCTGATCACCTGGGAGAACTACCCCGCCGAGCCCCCCCTCGTCAACCACCCCATCTACAAATCCATCGATGGCGGCTCAACCTGGACCAACTTCTCCTCCATCAACGACCAAGTAAACGGCTGGGGAATGCGCTTCCAACCCTACCTCTACACCCTCCCCGAAGACTTCGCCGGGTACGCAGCCGGATCCATCCTCGCCGCCGGTGTATCATCCCCCTTCAGCCTCTCCGGCGGCGTCTACATCGACCTCTACATCAGCACCGACGAGGCCCTAACCTGGTCCTTCCTCAGCCATATCGCCTACGGTGCCGGCCCCGAAACAACCACCACGGGCGACGACGCCCTCTGGGAACCCTGGCTAATGCTCTACGATGGGCAGATTGCGTGCTTTTTCTCGGACCAGCGGGATCCAGCACATAGCCAGCAACTCGTCCATGTTACCACCACTGATTTACTGAATTGGTCGGATCCTGTGCCTGATGCGGTGTATGCGGACCCGGCTGATCGTCCCGGTATGACCACCGTGGCGCATATCGAGCCTACGGATACGTATATTATGACGTACGAGTACTGTGGGAGTGGGGGTTGTGCGGTGCATTACAAGACGGCCGCATCGCCGTTGGAGTTTGGGCCTGTGGATGGGATTCAGCTTGTTTCGAACGATTCGACCCCTGTGGCACCGGTCGGGAGCCCGTATGTCATCTGGACGCCGCATCCGGATCGCACGGATGGGTCGGGCCTTATCTTGGTCAGCTCGGGGAGTCAGGAGGTAGTGTTTGTGAATGAGGATAGTGCCGATTCGGCGGGGTGGAAGACGGTGGATGTGGGAATGTGGAGGGCCCATTCGCGGAGTATGAGGGTTGTTACGCTCCAGGGAGAGAAGAAGTTGTTATTTGCGAATGGGGGGAATTTCGGGGATCCGGAAAACAACTCGATTGCGTGTGGCGTTGTCGATATCCCAGTGTAGGCAGGGATCAATCTTTGGACATTTCAGTAGCCTCGGAGTGACCGCTCATCTTCATCTGAACATTATCCAGATCCTGGATGCTCTATTGTAGTCTCTAGCCATTGCTGTAGCCGCCACAATCAACCCGTTACGAAAAGCCTTTAAAGGATTCGAAAATTAACCAAGGCTAGTAGCTAACATATCATTAAACATTAGGAAACAGTCACGTTGTTCGGAAAATAAAAAATGGCCAAAAACAAATACACAGCCGTGGATTCGGAAGAATCATGCCTGATACGTCGGCCAACGACCCTTTTCATCCATCACCAGCAGAATCCTTTCCTCCCCGCACTCCTTCAAGCTCCGCCCGTCCACCGGTCTCCCCACTGCCGATTGCTTAAGCGCCGTCTCCAGAAGCTGTGTCAAGCTCACAGACTCCGTCCGCGAGTGTAGTGCGACAAATACCCAGAGCACCACGGCCACACAACCCGCAATCGCAATCACAACGCCCAGGGTAGATGTCCTCGAGTGAAGGCTATACGCCCAGACAGTCACCTGCTGCGAAGCGTCGAGTAAGATGGCGTTATCTGTGTCTGGGGGCGCCGCGGGCCGTGTCGAAAACGGCATCAGGGATAAGGCGAGATTGAATGCCTGGGTCTGCATGTTGTTTGCGCCCACGTACCCTGCCTCTGGAAGGTTGAGCTCGGGAGTGCCTTCGACCGCGTCAAACATGAAGATTGATGCGGCGCGGTCGGCGGGAATGGTGCCCGAGCGATCGACGGACCATCCGGCTAGGATCCAGTCTGGGTGGATTCTTATCGGTGGGGTGCTGGGATCTCTGTCGGGGTTCGAGAGGAAAGCGAGGTTGAATGCTGCGTTGGATGCGATCTCGTACTGGTATGTTGGGTGGGAGAGATAGGCGAGGGTTTCGCATACGACTGGGGTGGTGGTGCCTTCCCGTGCGTACTCGGTGATCATGACGTTTAGGGAGGTGTTTGTGATCTCCGGCGGGATGTCGACGGAGAACATGCCCTCCCAGTCGCATAGGTTGTCGGTCTTTGTCTTCTGTGTGCAGTCTGAGTTGTCCGGTGTTAGATAGATGGCTCGATCGGTGGAATAGATATCAACCACTGTTGGGGAGGTATCCTCCGCGTTCTCAAAGGAGAAGTCCGAGTGGAGAGGAGAGCTCGCGCCCCAGCCGGATCCAATCCGCACACACTTTGTAATGGTCGTTCCATCGGCGTCGGATGGACGGTTGGCGATGAATCCGTAGGCGAGCGCATCGGGAGTGGCATACAGCTCGTCCCCGTCAACAATGAACGGACCCTCCCGAGTAGGAAAGGAGTAACAGTGAACCTCTCTATCATCGGAGACTTCGATCCTGGCCAGGTTCTTCCGACAGTGGGAGTGAGTCCCTATAACGGGTCCGCGCCTTCCGAGCAGCGTTCGCGCTGAGTCTCTGAAGTGCTCGTAATGACGTTTGGAGACGATTGTCGGGATCACTCCGATCCACGCATCCTTCCTCTCTAACCAAGCAGTGTACTCCGCATAGGTCGGCCAGTTGCCCGTAGTCGTGATAGTCCCTCGGTCGGCAGCGAGATTGCGGAGCACCTGATGGCTATACGACCAGGATATACTGTTGCTAGTGTTGTAGAGGAATGGGATGGTGTAATACCATGAGACTCCCGGAAATCCCGCTTCCATCAGTGATCCGATAAGACCATCAACCGGGGCAATTCCATTACGAGTGACTGTGCAGCTGTACCGGCCTTCTTCTAGATCCGCCGCTTCACAACCTTCGATGTCACGGGGAAGATCGGCGGCTTGGTACCGGTCAAAGTAAACGGAGACCGGACCAGTGTCTGTTGTGACATCTACCAAGCCAAACGTGGGCAGTAGAAGCACTGCAACTGCTGGACCCATCAAGTTCGCTAGGATACAGGACAGTACGATGACAGACAGGAAGCAATAGAGAACCAACGTCCTGTGTGTGGCGTTTGCCTCGCCCACGCGTTTCTCCCTCTTCATCGACGTCCAGAATGACCAACTGCCAAGAGTAGCTGTCACGTCCGCAAACGAGACATTGGAGGTCAAGTAAAGCAGCGGGAGGCCATCGCGGGATGAAGCAAGCAGCATCGTCAAGTCATAGACGAGGAAGCCGACGACTAAAGCAAACCACACCTCGAGCGCTTTGGCCACCAGCTGCAATGCACCGAGGGCATTCCGGCTATCGCTCTCCAGGTTATTCACGGTTGATCCGTCCAACGTTTTGTTACAGTATCCCATACACCCGGCACTGGCTCCAGTGATGTAACCATCGAAGTTGAGGACGAGGAGGGCGATTATCGGGGCTAGCCATAGGATTCCGAACAACAAGGTACCGATGGTCGCTAGCCAACCTTTGCGCAGTCGATGATTTTGTGGTGTCTCTGGGACGGGGGACGTGGTTTCCTCCGCTTTAGACGACATGTCAGGCTAAAAAGGGGGATACGGTATTAGGCTATCCCGAGTATCCAGTGGAAACCATGCTGGGTATTTATAAATTCTAGTAAAACCCTAGGGAGCTTTTTCCGACTTTCAGCCCAATATAACCAGGGAGTCGCTGATTTGGCCAACGGACACGGGTGGTCAGCACATAAGTATGATCTTGGGTCCAGAAAAGTCCTCGTTCTGTCTGAGCTAGAGCGGAGCTAAAATGAAACTGAACAAAAACTGTGCATGAGCTGCAGGGAAAATATTCCCGACGACGGTGATGGTTCGTCGACTGGAGGAGGGAACTCATCCCGCAGCTTGGCAGACATGTTTGCTCCGGAGGCTGGCTGAACCTGGCCCAGGCCGGCACAAGAGTACGAGAGAACCGATGCCCGACTTCTAAACCCCGCGAGCTGTCAGATAAAGTGTGCTGAACTGGGGATCCTTCGTGGAATAAGCATCCTGCCAACCGGTGCGTTTGGTGTTGGAGCCACATCACCCGCCGGTTGACCCGCTGCAGCCACAGTCACAGACAGCCTGGCCAGGCGAAGAACATGATATACGACAGGGCGATGAATGGACCTTCAGAGGACTTGGATCTCGACCCTGGTCTCAGCCAGCCACGACCCCGCACTAGTTCGTGCTGACAGGACAACCCGCCAATATACCAATTACCCGAGGGAGAGAAGGATACAGGCTTCTAATTTGTTCTCTCAGTTAAGAGGGGTAGTGTCAAGCCAGTAAGAACGATCAGCCGCTCCTGTATACCAGAGGAATACCACCCATATTATGCAGTCCGCCGAATATGCCAATGACAGCAATCCTGAAGGACTCGGATCAATTTACGTGTAGTTACTAGATATCAGACCAGATTTATAACCCTATTAACATGATCCGAATCCAACAGTGGTATAATCTCTACTTCTCAACATCATCCGACACCCCCATCACCCTGTCCAACCCCTTCTCCGCCCCCGCCCACTCCCTCCCAATAACATCCAACACCCAGTCCCCCCGCGGCTTCAACCGAAACCTCGTCTCGACCGGCATCGTCATAAACCCGGCCACCACCATCCCCCACGGATCCACCTCCTCCCCCTTGACTGCCTCCACCTCAAACGCCCACAGCAGATTCGCGATCTGCATAAACGTCCCATCCGTCGCAACCCTCTTCCCCTGGCAGATCCGGCGCCCCTGCCCAAACACCGGCAGCGGAAGGTCACTACGCAGTTTCCCATCCCGGATCCAACGCTCGGGGACAAAGGCACCGGTATCCCCCAGGGCTGGATCAAATACCTTGGCGTCTCGCCCGATCGCCCATGCGTTCGCCATCACCGTCACCCCCTTGCCGATTTTGATGCCGAGGAAGGAGTCGGCTCGGTCGGCACGGCGGGGGATGGAACCGGGCGAGATGGGGCGCCAGCGGAAGAGTTCGTGGGCGATGGCGTCGATGAAGACGAGCTGATTTCGGTCTGCGAAGGTGGGGAGACGGTCGCGGCCGATCACTTCATCGAGGAGGGCGTGGGCGCGGACCATGAAAGTGGGTTGGTGGAGGGCTGCGATGAAGAGCCAGAGCATTTGGCGCGGGGACGTCTCCATGCCGCCTTGGATGGAGGTGGCCAGGGTGAAGGCGAGATCGAGATCGGTGACGGGGGCGTGCGCGGGGGCGTGTTTCTCGGCGGTCGCGATGGCTTGCTTGGTGGCGTTCCAGCCGGGGGCGTCGCGGCCGTGGCGGAAGAGGCGCAGGTAGAGATCCTCTTGGGCAGCGTAGAGGCGGTCGGCGGCGCGTTTCCACGGCGATACAAAGGCAGGGAGGTGGCGGAGGGGTGGGATAAGGTCCGGTAGGGCGGGGTTTGCGGCCAGATGGGTGACTTGGACCTGGGTGTCGATGACCTCGTGGAGGATGGGCTCATCGGGTTTCGCGATGCGCATGCCGTAGTGCAGGGCGAGGATGATGCTGGACTGGGTGCGTTCGAGGAGCGGGTAGACGAGGTCGGTGGTGATGACGTTGCCGGTCACTCCGATGTTGAGGGTTTGGGTGAGGTCGAAGAGGAGCTGTTTGGACTCGAGCTCCATCAACGGCTGGTACTTGGGGGCGGCGGGAGCACCCAGACTGGGCGACAGGATGCGATGGTGCAGCTTGAGGTGGTCGTCATAGTCATGCATCAGGGTGAATCTGGATTGACCCGGTTGCGCATTGGTGATCATCTCCATGCTGACCGACGCCGGGCGATTGCTGTACCATTGGCTGCGGCGGCTGAACAGCTCAGTCACGGCCTCGAAGGAATTGAGCACGACAATCGGGACGATCCCAAACAGCTTGGGCACCGCGATGGGACCGTTTTGTTCGGCCCATGAGTCCCAGTTTTCCAGTGGTCTCTCGATCGGAGAGCTGTGCAGGTCTCCGATCAGGGGGAGCTTGAGCAGCGGGGTCCCCTTTTTGTCCGTGGGAGTCTCGCTGCTGCCCTTCTTCAGGACGAGATAGAGCACCGCCAGCAGGCCGGCGACCACAACGGTCCCGACAGCAGAAGTAACCGCCATCTTCACGGTCAGACAGTGGTGAGACGATGGTGGGGGAGGAGCAAGGATGCCTGCAAAGACAGAGGGAAACCGTCCGGCTGGGAATGAGGGACACCGCCGTGACAATAATCTCCTTGTCAATGGCCAGCTCGCAGTGGATCAATCCGCGAGCATGCACCAATAACGACAACACGCATCAAGAGGGGGACCCAGGGGTTTGCATGATTCAGGAGAAATTACTCAGCATTCAGTGGACCCCCGCAAGTGAGGCAAGCGAAGGAATCGTGTTCTCTCCTGTGGCTGTCGCGGTGGCTATCAGGGGCGTGGGATTCGGACCATTCGTGCCCACTTCCCAAGGGCCAGGCCGTCCCGAAGCCGTTGCCAAGTCGCTTTCGGAGCACGGTGTGATAGTTCAGATGTGAGGCGCCAATCAAATCCAGTAAAAAGCCTGCAAAGAACGGTTCATTTCTGTTAGTTTTCGACGGCGTGGGGATGCCATGAAACTAACCTCCAACCCGCGGCACCACTCCGCTGGGGCGGGCGCATCCTTGCCGCTTGCAGTCTAGCAGTCCCAGCCGGAACTGAGACAGCTCATATTGACAGGGCCAAAGGTTTGCGGCTTTCGCGGTGCAATTTACGACGCGGGGACGATTCTGCAGCCCCCGTCCACACAAAGGCATTGCCGCAGCGGATCAAACACGCCACCGTTGAAGGATGCGAGGGGGGACGAACGCGGGCCGAGAAGCGGGTCTCCGTGAGCCATTCGAAGCGTTGGATTCCATTTTTGTCGCAGGGTGTCATGTCCCTGACAGCTTTTCTCCCCGGCCTCTCTTCTCCTCGGAGGAAAAGAAGGGTCTTTAAGTAGTCAACCACGCCCGATCGGTCCCCTGTCCGCCCAGCCTGCCGGTCAAGTTTCTTTACCTGCAGACCGTCCGAGATGGCCGTCACTTTCCCCATCCAGACGGAGGGGCAGAGGCAGGTGTTGGGGGTGGCCATTGCCTTTTCCGTCATGGCTATCGTGGCAGTGTGTCTCCGTTTGCTCGCTCATCAGATTGCGCATAAGAAATGGACTGTGAGCGACTATTTCATTATCGCCGCTTGCGTAAGTCTGCATACGAGAAGGAAGACGTCCCTGTCAACTAGCTAAACTATTTTCCGTGCTAGGTATTCGCCGTCGGCCTCCAGTCTATCAGCATCACCGGCGTTCTCCACGGCGGCATCGGCTACGACCACGTCACATCCATCGCAGTGCAGTATGGGCCGGAACCCATCACAACGCTGTTCAAGCTCATTATCCCCCTGCAGTTCTTGTGGGTATTGAGCTTGACCTGCGCCAAGATCTCCATCCTCCTTTTATATTTACGCATTTTCCCGGTCCCATGGTTAGTGCGGACGTGCTGGGTAACAATTGGGATTATCGTGGCATGGTGCATTGCCACAATTCTGGCCGGATGTCTGATCTGTCGCCCCTTCGCATTCAACTGGGATCAGACCATTCCGGGTGGAAAATGCGGAGATCAGGTCGCGTCCTTCACGGCCACGGGAGTGATCAATCTAGTCACCGATGTGATTGTGCTGGTGACGCCCATGCCGTCGCTGTATAAGCTACAAATGGCCACGTACAAGAAAGTCACCCTGATCACCGTCTTTGGCCTGGGTGCAGTGTAAGACTCTCCCCTCCTCACTATCCCTCCTCTTCCTCCGATTAACAGATGTGTTTCAGGACATGCGTTATCAGCATCCTCCGCATCTCCGTCCTCTCCACCATGGACTTCCTAGATATCACATATACAATCCCCCGCGCCAACATCTTCAGCGGCGTCGAGCCCTGTCTAGCCGTCATCCTAGCCTCCGTCCCCCTCATGCGTCCGCTGGTCGGACGCTCCGGACGCACGCCAAACGGAACAGGTCGCCCTACCGGGGCCTCGAGTCAGTCGGCGGGGTCTAAACCCGCGGGCGGGAATGGATTCCAGCAGCTAGATGATGAGTCCAGTCAGTTGTGGCTAAGACCGATGGGTCCGAAGCATACGGTCGGTGTTAGTATTCATAAGACCGGCTTGACGGATCTGGATGGTGGGAGTGAGGGGTCGCTGGAGAGTCGGGATGGGAGGTCGATGAACCAGAAGCAGAATGCAGCGGGAGGGATCAATGTTAGGCAGGAGTGGGAGGTGCTTGAGGGGTCAAGGCAGTGAGGCTCTCTCGTTGTGAAGGAGTAAACGGTTGATGTTAGATACAATAGATATAGAAAGACCCGGAAAATCCAAGCATTCCCTACAGACCAGCTTCAAAATAATCGAAGATATGCCTGAAATACGTGGTTTCGGGGGTTCATCCACCTCCCACAACGCAGCGTGATTCTCCCAAGGTGGTTATTACCATGGTCCAGCGGAATTCCGTTCCACATTGCAGAATATGAACTCGTCAAAAGCAAGCTCGGCGGCTCTCCCACACAAGCCACTAGTGATGATCGGAAGACGTCCAGGCTGTCTAATGTATATTAACACAGGCCACGCTCTGGATCGGCAAGATATGGGAGGCTTTGCCTTACCAGGCAGTCACTGAGTTCCCGCATAGTGTAAGTGGAGGCTCTATAGCTGTCTTCACTCAGGGTATCAAGCTCTGCAACAAAACTGTGAGTATGGTCTGCGGGCAAATGTTGATGAAATTTGTGCCGGCAAGTCTTACCTCCTACAGCATTATCCAAAGCAAGCATCGCAAGGTTACAGGCCTGATCGGGAGAGGCGAGGTCATAGTAGTAGAAGGCCGAGAATCCAAGGGCCAAGCGGAGGTAGAGGGGATGGGCCGGGGGAAGGTTTGTTTGAGCGACTTCAGTCGCGGTCCGATACGCTTCGAGGGCAGCGCTCTTGTGGTTCTCAGCTAAGCCGAACATATCGAGGTAACGGTAGTAATCAACCTTCCTGTTCACGATTTACATCTTATCCCCGGGCCATACTCCGTTTGTAGGCATGACCTACATCTTGTGGTAGAACACCTCGGCGTCCCCGCTCTGGGCAAACGGAAACAGGTGCTTGTCCAAAACTTCCAACATATCATCGCAGATTTTGGTGACTTCAGTTTCAATCATCCGGCGGTACTCTTTGATGAGCGCCACTCGTGACTTATTCTGTCTTTGAACCTCAGCTAAATTGACTGCTGCCCAGGAGACACGGCGGGTACAAATCACGTTCTTGTAAACAAGGGACAAAAGCCTCCGCTCTTCATCAGTGAGTTCTACATGGGCATATGCGGCGATCTTCATATTCTGGAGTGCTTCTAGATGATTCTCATTAATACTGAGAGAGCAGAAACCCCCAGACTGTGTGGCACGCGAATGGGCAAAATAACGAACCCTCGTAACGCGCAGCCTCCAATGCAAGCTTGGCCAGATAGACAGCATCCTTGCGACGCATGGCGATAATATCGGATCAAGTCAGGTAATTACATGACGCGACCGGGCGTTTCGCGTGCCTGGGATCTCCCGAGGAACTGTATGCAGACTCCTGGTACAGTTTTTGTACGTGAGATGGTGAGGAACAGACAAATCAAAATAGTCTTTGGCACCTTTCAAGCGGGCCGACCGGGACAGTCCGATGTGCTCCGATCTGCTCCGACCATTCAGTGTTCACGCCTTGAAAACAAGGCAGAGCTTTCTGTCGAGCGATGACCGGGCACCACACAAGTACCCGGTTGGAAGGAAGATATAGAGCAAGAGGTGGTTGTATTCTCGGCGTCTTTCTATGGTTGTTTTATCTTATTTCACATTTCACCACTTACTCCCTCTCTCCATGGGAAGCTTTGTTGCCTTTTATACATAATCGGTCCACGGGGCTGCGGATGATACGAGGCGCTATTTATTGCGGGCCTGGTTATTGCAATGAAGTTGGGTTTACAACGTGGGGGAGCAATATAATATTCGAAATATTATTGACCTCAAGACTTTCACTTCTGGAGCAGAGCTCACGCTGCCATGGCAAGATTACGATTGTGCGGCCGTATGATCACTCGCCGATAGCTGGTCAACGAAGGAGTGCCGCTATCCCTGACCTCCAGGATCAAATGAAGCGGAGGTCCGCTGCTGATCGGAGTGCTTTCCCGGATAATCATACACGAGCGTTCCCACGAAGGGACAGACACCTCAGCCTTCGTCCCCATATCATTCTGAACCGTGATCCGCAATTCAGCCACCTCCTTGGTGGTATGATACGTCTGGATCGCACTGGGCTCTTTATACTGGTGCCAATGAAACGACAACTCATCCCCATCTGGATCATACGTCGCCGAAGCATCAAGCACAACGCTCGATCCCGCCTCCGTGTCCAGATCAAGAGGTTCGATTCCCGAGTCCCCATTAATCACTATGACCGGGTGATGATTCGCCTCAGAAAACGCCCTCGTCAGGGTCCACTGCATGCGAGCCGCAAAGTCATTCTGGAACGTATTCCTCCACCGCCAGATCGTCGCCCGATTCGATTTGAACTTTCGCCCATTCATCCCAACGACCTCATCCGCGGCATCCGCAAAATGCCCCCGAGGATATCCCAGCTCACCCACATTCACGGGTACATACCGTCCTCCCCATGACCCATACGATGGCTCTTCTGGGACCCCAAGCCCGTTTTGTATCAGATAGAGGAACGTCGGGGTATCTCCCTCGGGAATATACATGAAATCCGGGTACACTGCCCCCAACGGCCCGACCTGGATATGTTTCTTGATCCATTCCGGAGTAACCTGCGTGCCATCCGGCCCGCCCTTCTCTCCGGGATTATCTCCTGAGATCCCAGTCCACGTGGCGTTCGGATACTGGCACCAGCCGTGCACGGAGCAGATGTAGAAGATCTCCGGCCACCGGAGTCGGATCCAGGAACCGGTGTCGTCTTGGTCTGAGATCGCGTATACGCGTAACTTTGCCCGGAGTTGGGCTGCATCCGGCCGATCTCGGATCTTGTGGAGGACTTGCGCGAGGACGTTGGAGCCGCCCCAGATAAGGACCCAGAGGGGTTGGTCGGAGTTTGCCTCGAGGCGCTCGAGGAGGAGTTCGCCGCCGGGGCTCAGGGGGATGCTGTCGCCGACTGCGGCCATTCCGTACACCTAGATGGGATTAGTGGACTTTTCTATTGAGGGACATTTGGGGGTGGGGAGTTACCGGGGGGCCGGTCCGAACAAGCTCTCGCATGTGCCGGGCCGATGGGTAGGGAGAACTTGGGTGGACATGGCCGTTGAGGTTGTCAACTACGAGCTCGTAGGCGTTGATAATTTCATGGAGATTTTCGGGGGCCACCTTGTTCTTCAGCCAGACGGAGGTGGTGGCTACGATGCCTTCGGTCTGGAATTGATTGGCGTACGTGAGGTAGCGACAGAATGACTCTGCGTCGTCTGGCTCGTTCGTAATGTCGGTCAGGATGAAGACTCGGGGTTTGGAAGGGAAGGGTAGAACCGACGCTGATGACATTGTGGGAATAGCTATGGTATGGCAAATGACAGGACCTCTTTTTTTCGGGCAAAGGAGTGTCTAGATGATGGAATAATGGGGGAAATAGCATGATAAAAGATCAATGGGCGAGAATCCCCCCACAAAAGCTATATCAGAAGGGCAATTCCAAGCACGGACTAGGACACTGCAGATGGCGGATCATGTCACCGAAACGGTAGTTCCAGGCACTCCCTGCCGTAAGCTCAAGTCAAGGGAATCATGGCCTCTAGCTCTTCAGCCCAGACTGGGGTATTTCTGACCCCAAACCTACCCCGAGCACCGAATCTGGGGGAGAAGATGCGCACTTGTTCTTGGCGAACTCACTCCTTCGGACAATCTACTCCCACCAATCATAAACCTGCCTTGGGCAGTCGAAAACCACTCGCAAGGATTTACAATGGTCCAAGCGAGAGAAGAAGATGAACTTGGAAAGTTCAAGCACTTTTGGCGCGTAAAGGACCCTGCTTCGGGAGATTTCTCTAGGCTAATCTGTAAACTGAGGCTTGGCAGCCATGAGTAAAAGGAAGTTGTACGCGGTGGCGTCCTGGTATCCATGACAGAACCGCTCCGACAGTCATTCGAGCTCCCTATTATAAGACCGATGGAAGCTGACCTGTTAGCCCCTGGTTTGCTTCAAGCCCACTCCTTCCAAGATGGCCGACCACGAAAAAATGCAGGACCACGAACCTCAAGCTGACCACATTGAGCGGACCAAATCCGTTCAACAAGCGCATATATCCAACCATGAGGAGCATCAGACTGGGGTCCTAGAATCATTCCGCCGCTATCCTTGGGCGTGTATCTGGTGCGCCTATTCGATCTGGTTTGTTACCTTGCTTAGCTTCGACGTCCAGGCTGCAGGTGCCGTGGTGGGAATACCCCGGTTCCGCCAGGACTTTGGCTACGAGTACGAGGGCGACTATGTTCTTCCAGCCAAATGGCAGTCGGCCTTTGGAGGTGCTCCTATTGCGACGTTCGTTCCCTCCTCTCTGTTTATTATCTAGCGTTTGGAACTAAGAAATATAGGGCTGTTATCGCATCCCTCATCTCCGCTGAACTCGCAGATTTATTCGGCCGCAAGAGGGTCCTGATGGGAGCATTGGTCATCTCTTACGTTGCCGTGGCTGTTGAATTCGTGGCAACAACCAACGCCGTCTTTTTCACCGGAAAGCTCCTGAATGGATTCATGGTTGGGACTGTGGCGACGATCATCATAACCTATATTGGGGAGATCGCCCCGCTGGCCCTGCGCGGTGTTTTCACCTGCTGCATCGGGGTAGCATATGGAATCGGACCATTGATCGCCTTTATTGTCATTAGGTATACTGGTCAGCTGGAGTCCCGGTGGGCATACCGCTGCGTCTTTTGCTGTCAATTTGGCTTTGCGGGTGTTGCCACGCTTTTCATACCCTTTATGCCGGAGTAAGCCGTCTCCCAACCCAGCAATCTCCATCTCCATCAGGAACACGTCTCTGACAACCCTCTAGATCCCCCTGGTGGCTAGCCTCAAAGGGCCGCAACACCGAAGCCCTCAACAGCCTCCACAAACTCAGTCTCCCGGCAGAAGCAGGGAAGAGAAAACTCGCCCTGATCGAGCTCACCCTCGAACAAGTCCGCGCCGAAACCTCGGGCGTAACCTATCTCGAATGCTTCCGAAAGTCCAACCTCCGCCGTACCATCGTCGCCGTCATGCCATTCTGCATCCAGTCCTTCTCAGGCATCAGCTTCATCGCCGGCTACTTCACCTACTACCTCCAGCTCGCAGGCTATTCCACCTCAACCAGCTACCAGATCCAGATCGCACAGCCCGTGGTATCCGTGATCGGAAACCTCATGGCCGCATGCACAATCAACTACATCGGCCGGCGCAACCTCACCTTCTGGGGGCTTCTGATCCTAACCGCTTTCTTGCTTATCACTGGGTCACTTGCGGTGGGTGGCTCCGGTCCCGAGATTAAGGGCACGGTGGCGTTTATACTTATCTTTAGCTGGTGGTATAATGTTTCTGTGGGGTCTACGGCTTTCTCGCTGCTATCGGAAGTTGCGACGGCCCGGTTACGGGCGAAGACGGTGGGGATTGGGTATGCGCTGCATAGCGGGATTAATGTGATGTGGCAGTTTGTGATTCCGTTCATGTTTAACCCGGATAAGGGGAACTTGGGGGGGAAGATCGCGTTTGTGTTTGGGGGGATGTGTTTCCTGTGTCTGTTTTATCTGTGGATGTGGCAGCCGGAAACAACAGGGCGGTCTTTTCAGGAGTTGGATGAGATGTTTGCTAAGGGGGTGCCGGCGAGGAAGTTCAAAGGTTACCAGACGGAGGTACAGATTAATAGTGAAGCTGCGGCCGGGGCGAAGGTGGTATAGAGAGATATCATTAATGATCAAGTGGGAGTTACCTGAAGCCACTGCCCTGGACGAGAAGGCAATAAACAGCCCATGATACTCCTATATCTCACGCTTCTCATGACAATCAATTAAATCCTATCATCATGCAAAACAAACTAAAAGAAGAAAATCAGGCGCCATCCCTTCTCACTTTCAGCCCGACCAACGGCCAAAAGATATCATAGAACACATCGCGCACAATCAGGACTGCGCCAGCTGCCCTTTCGTCATCGATAGCAGTATAATTATCGTTTTTATGCAGCACTGGAGCACTTCCAAGCCCCATCCACCAAAAGGGATGCTCCAGTCGGCTTTTCTCCCTTTTCTGCACTCTGAGCACAACCACTTGGCTGGTTCTTCGAGGTGTCAGGGAAAGCGGGGTTGCGGATCGGCTCGTAACTCGGCTGCGAGCGCATCGATTCGCTGTGGTGAGATAAGAGCACTTTCGTGCCCCGCCATCCCCTCCCCGAACACGAAGGGCCTGAAATTCAACCATCCCCCACCGTTCCGCCCATCTCGACCAGATCGTCATCGAACCAACCGATCTTCAAGGCTGCAGGTGGTGCTGTATCCACTTTCAGCGTGAACCATGGTCGCTCCCACAGACCAGTTCCCCGCTATTTACGAAAAGGCAATCCGAAAGTACCGCGAAATCACCGACGAGACACTAGCGGTCGACTTCCTCACCAAAATTCGCAATGTCGAGGATCTCACGAAAGAAATCGACGAGAGGAACGGTGCCTTTCGCCAGTTTCGAGACAAACGGGGCGCCGTCTTCAATGTTCTAACGTCGGCGCTGATCCCTGTGCAGTTATTCGGCGATCTTGCGGCGGGAGGCGCTTCGATGGCCTTTCCTCCCAGCAGCCTTGTCTTTGGGGCCGTGGCGTATCTGATAGGTGCTGCGAAGGGGGTATCGGCTTCGTACGATGCGATTCAAGATCTCATGCAGATGTTGCAGGTATGACTTAGATGGATACGAACTAAGGCAGGGGAAAAAGTATCAAGTTCTAAACGAGTGTAGGACTTCACGATCCGGCTAAAAGTATACACTAAGGAAGACATTTCTGAGGCCCTGGGGGACAAACTCAGCGATATCATTGTTACGCTTATCGAGATCTTTGCCCTGTCAACGAAGACAATCCGCCGTGGCCGACTGCTGAAATTCACCCGGAATATCCTCCTCGGCAGCGACGACGCCATCCAAGCGGCGATGGGAAGACTGGACAAGCTCACTCAGGTCGAAGCTCATCTGGTCGGAGCCGAGACCCTGACCGAGTCGAAGAGAACCGGCCGCGTGGTTGATGGGATCTCCGCGACCGTCGACGCCACCAATGTGACCGTGATGGAGACGGGGATGACGGTACACCAGATGAGCGTTCAGGTCCAAGAGGTTCAGGAAATGCTAGGAAAGCTGGTCGTTCCCACGAGGGAGCAAAAGCAGGCACCTGAAGACGTAGAGGCGCTTCAGGGACTCGTCTACCAGGTTCTCCAGCCATCTAGGATCGATTCGGCGCAGGACTGGTTCGACAAGATCGACAAAGCCCGTATACCGGGCACGGGAGACTGGGTCCGCAACGAGGATGTCTTCCAATCCTGGATTAATAGGGAACCACCCATCATTTTTGTGTCTGGAAGTCCGGGGGCAGGAAAGTCATTTCTAGCGGCGAATATGGTCAGTTATCTCCAAGAGCAGTTTCCACAGGGCGTTCAGCAGAGCTCGCCAATTTCTAGCGGATACTTCTTCTTCAAGGACGATAACCCTCAAACAAGATCTTTTCATCAAGCCCTGCGAGACCTGGCCTTTCAGATCAGCAAGAGCGATCCAGCGTATCTGAAGTATCTGAGCACTATCGAGGAATATGAACAGATTAGCACTCTTGAAAGTGCGTGGCGGCTCTTGTTCGTTGAATACTTTCTCAAGAACGCCAATACGAATAGCACCGCCTATATCGTGCTAGATGCAGTGGACGAAGCCCTAGATGAGGAGCGGGAGATCCTCATCGGCCTAGCAAAGGATTTATATACAAATAAGTCGCGTTTGCAGCTAGTAATTGTCGGTCGACCGTATATCACCGACCAACTGCTCGAAGGCCTGGAGGTCAGGGTCCCGACCATTCACGTCACGAAGCAGAAGAATTCTAGCGATATTCACGAGTATATCCAGGCCAGCATGAAAAAGTCCATGGTCCTGCGAAGGGTATCCGCAAAGCTCCGGAATGAGATCGTTGATAGGCTATCTGCTGGGGCGGACGGCATGTTCCTCTGGGTAAACCTCATGCTGCAGGAGTTGGTAAAGAAGCGAAACGAGTCAAGTATCCGAAAGGCACTGGACCAGGCCCCGAGAGGCCTTAAGGAGATGCTCCGACATGTCCTGGTCAATTTCTCTGAGAGCTCTGAAGAGGAGGAGCTCGAGTATCTCAACGAGCTGTTGCTGTGGGTCACCTGTGCGAATCAGCCGTGGCGACTGGCAGAGCTCGAGGCGATCCTCAAACTCAAGTCACCGGAGGGAGATGGCATGATTGACCTTGAAGGTGCCCTGCGGCGCCAGTGGGCGTCGTTCTTCACCCTGCAGAGAGAGGATGGGCTCACGACGGCCGAGCTAGAGAATGGGTCCGCCAACCTAGGCACGCTCGGCTGGTCGGACGATGAGGAGAAACCGGGTGTGGATGAGACCTCCGAGGATGGGGACTACTTCGTGGACTTCAACTCAAACCCCAAGACAACTACCATCACATTCTGCCATGCGTCCATTGGCGACTTCTTCCGCGACGACGCGGAGGGCAAAGTGTCGGCTAGGGAGGGCCACATTGCGGTTGGGGTGAATTACCATGAAGCCAAAGCGCATATCCTCAAGACTTACTTGAGGCTCATTACCGATTCCGAGTTTGCAGCCAAGGCCGATGACTCAGGGCACATGCTCGGAGAAGGTACGCGGTATTGGGGTCGTCATCTGCTCACTACTTCCCCATCTGAGTGCTCATTAGAGGATAAGAGGGAGATTGCGAAAATGCTGTTGACGCTGTTTCGATCGGAAGAATCACTGGCAAGCTGGCTGGGGGACTACGACTGGGCTTTCTCTGCGGATGCCATCAAAGTTGTGCGGCAGTGGTGGCAAGAGCAAGCTGTGCTCGAGTGCCTATCCCCGGAAGAAAAGGAGTTTATCTTGATGACGGAGGATAATCCGGTAACCTTATTCCAACCATTGATAACGTTGTGTATCAAAGGTTGGTTAAGGGAAGACGAAACCAGCCCTCTTCCAATGGTCACTATCGTTTGGCGTTACCAGATGCTTGTCAAGGGTGAGGTCCACGATCCCGAGAGGTACATGACGGCGGAAGATGTAATTGAGGCTGCTGGATTTGATGGCTCCGAAAAGACCAGTCAGTGGTTTCGACAATGTGCGATCGCTCTGTGGCAAACCGGGTACTCCGAGGAGGCCCTCCAGTACTGTACAAAGGCAATGGAGCTCAATCCGGACGACTGGCGGACGCTGCGTCAGATTGCAGAGACATATAAGGACCAAGAAGACTGGCAGAAATCCATTGAACACTGGGAACGGACTCGACAACGCTTGTCGGGGATGATCGCAGAGTCGCCGGAAGACGAGTCACTAGAAGCACATCTCCATGAGTGTCTGGAACGCATGGGTGAGGTTTACGGATATCTTGGGGATGGGGAGAAACGGTTTAACGCCTTCCAAGAGGCATACAAACACGCCCCGTCTTGCTGGATGTGTATCTATGCGCATCTGGAGCACTATCACAAAACCCAAGCTCACGATGCGGCCATGGAACTGCTCAAGAAGTTAGCCGATACACCAGTCCCTGAAGAAGACTGCTCAGAGTTAACCCGGTTCCTCCTGCACAACGTATTTGACGTGGATCCCAAATGCAGATTTGCTGCCGAAGCTGCATCGGCGACCAATGACCTCGACTTCGTGCTGGAGAGCCTGCGAGCGGCAGCCCAGACGGCTCGAAAATCTTCCAGGACGCTAATTGCCGCGGAGGTCGATATGGCTCAGGCCCGAATCTACAACGAGTCCGTTGGTGACCATGCGAAGGCAATCCGGTGCTGGGAGAAGATCATGGACGTCTATGCCGCCTCCGCCGACGACACATTGATCGGGATGATCCGACAACTCGCCTCTTCCAACCTGGCGCGAGAATTTCTCCATATCGCAGTCGAAGCCGGGGCTGCGACTCCAAAGGCGCAAGAAGCTGTCGCCAAACTTGAAAATCTCACTGGCCAAAGCGAATCCAGCCCCGCGGGCAGTTGCTCGTTCGTGCCGGCCGCGTATTTGGGCCTTTACTACCACATAGGAGGGCAAGGGGAGCGAGCGCGGGCTCTATTCCGACCCTTGGTACAAGGGGCCAGTCAGACCCTTGGCGATACATATATCCTGGACGAGATGTCGGATCTTCCTGACCTGCGCGATACTCTGGTGAGGGCAGGAGACTACAAAAACGCTGTTGCAATCGCCCACCGGCTGGAGCAGGACAACAGCGACCCTTGGTATGTATGCTGCGGCCCATGCGGCCAGAGAGCGCCTACATGTGATGGCTTCGCTCTGTGTCCTATTTGTTTGGATGGGAAATTCTGTGCCAAGTGCGTTAAACTCGTGGGTGAGGGCGCGACGAGCAGGAAGAGATGCAATTCCAAGCACGTCGAGTACTTTACCTCCGTCCCCGCACAATTGAAGGAGATCCAGAGCGGTATGATGCTCGTCGATGGTGAGGAGATAGAGTTTAAGACCTGGCAGAATCAGCTCAGGAAAGAATGGGGTCTCGATTCTTCCAATGCTTCGACTTCCACTACGGGCCGTTTTGGTTTCGGTGCTTTTGCACTCGGCCTTGTGGCGTAGATCCAAAAGCTAAAGCATAGGTAATATAAATATACAAGTGTCATTCTACCGAAGTATCTACCAGCCGTCAATCTGTTTATTTCGGGGAATAGCTAGCTAAAATCACCGAGTTGGGTTGCTCCAGGGTTTCCAGGTCAAGCATCCAGAATACCAGCAACTCGAGCGCGCACAATAAACTCCCCTGACTCAGGCATACCAATCATCAGGTCTCTCGTCATCTGGATAGACTCTGGCGTGGTTTCAGAGAAGTCCAGATCAAACCGGCGGAAGAGCGCGGCGAACATCAAGTATATCTCGCAATATGCTAGACTATAAAGGTGTCAACATGTCAGCCAGACAAAAGCCTATAGATGGAAGTAGAGAGAAGCAGAACTTACTTCATTCCAAGACACATTCTACTCCCCTTTTGAAACGCAACCAGGAAGCGATCCAACCGCTCCCCTTTTTGCGAAGCCTCGATCCACCGGTCCGGGTTGAATTTGTCGGGGTCCGGGAAGACACGCGGATCAGTGTGCGTAAAGTATATAGACTCAGAGACGGGGGTCTGATCTACAGTTAGGAGGCGAAATAATAGGATCATTCCAGGTGACTTACCCCTGGTGGGATGGTATAATCCTGATACACCATGGAAGTATTCGGTGAAATCCGGGGCAGTCTAATCGTGACACTGTGCGCCAAACGGAGGGACTCGTTGATCACCGCGGTCTATGTATCGTCAGCACTACGCCATTCCATAGCTAACGATCATTAACAACATACCAGGTATGGCAGCTTCTCCAGCTGCACCCAGGAAGGCCTGGAGAGAGGCTGCGGCATCACACCCTTGAGCTCCTCGCGCAGTTTCATAAGTACCGTTGGATCCCTATAGAGATGGAACGCGCCTACGGATAAGACCTTCACAGTCGTTTCCGTGCCGGCTCCGAGCACAACCAGGGCCTCGTCCCGGACCCTCATAGGCGTGATCTCCTCCGGAGGAAGCGACTTGTCACACAAGGAGTCGAAAATGGTCTTGGGAGACCCATCTGCTTTCTTCTCCGGCTGTTCGTTTGCGAGGGCCTCCTTTGCTTTCGCAATCAGCATACGTTTCGTATTAAACAGGCCCTTTGCACTCGGCTGCAGCCATTCAAAGAAGTCCGGCCACAGATCTAATGCGGTCACCATGAAAGGGAAAAAGCGCGTAAAATGTGCTAGCTTTCCATTGCCATTCACTGCATCCCGGAAGTCGTTCCTGAGGTCGTCCGAGTCGAGGACTCCCATGCTCTCGCCGTATGTGTAATGCGAGACTGTATCAGCTGTTACCGCGGCGAAAATGCTGTCCACAGAGATGCTGGCTCCTGATTTATTGGCTGTATCGAGACACTCGCAAGCTTGTTCAACCTTGCCTTGGACGATGTTCTCCATGCCCATGACGGCCTTTTTGGAGAAGAACGAGTCCACGATCCCGCGACGGAAGCGGTGATGATCGTGGTCAAGGGTTGAGAAGGATGATCGAGGTGATGTAACCACGTTCACGATATAAGGATCCTTTTGCAGCTTCTTCCCCGTATATAGCTGGTTGTAATAGTACGGGTCCCTAATATGAAGCTCGCGCGGGTTAATCCGCACTATCGGGCCTGTTCCAAACGTCAGAAGATGCTGAACCGTACAATGGCATGAGGGGAATTTACCATATTTCTCATGCATCTCCTGGATTTTCCAGATGAATCTTCCCCCTTTAATTCCATCGTAATAAAATTCGTAGAGATGGGTTACCGCTGTCAATTTCGGGCCGGGAAACTTGCTAAGAGGGTGAAAGTAGAGTCGGTAGATACTTTTCAGAATGAAGTAGACCAACGCTATCCCAACGATGCTCCAGAGATTCAGCCCCATCTTGACTCCGATTCTTAACTTTTTTCTTGCTCCAACATCGAAGGGGGGGGAAGGGACGAAGATGAAACGAAAAGGAGCTTCCCACCAGGTCTTATCTGGGCCATTAGAGGTGGGGCTTCATCTCGGCTCGTGCAAGCAATGCGGCCAGTCAGAGAAAAGGGGTATGAAATCTGCGTTTGGGCCTAATACGAATCTCTCCTAGAGCCTCTATTTTCAGACATTAATTCGTGCCATTATTGGTGGGAATCATGCCGTTGCTGACGGGAGTGGACCCGGCACGGACCGTCATCTGGCACCCCGAGCCTCTGCATATCCAGGGTATATGAAGAGCATATGAAGATAATCGCACGGAAACATGCGAACGCTTTGCCTAATATAGGTCTCCAGTTTTACATCATCATCTGCGCGGTATCGGGGAGAGTTTTGTAAGTAAAATAAAATATACATCTGCATTACAGCCAGAATTCAATGATCCTCGTCAACAATTCTAATCCAAAGCGCCCAAAGAAATTCCATCGTCTATAACTTGGACTTTTGAGCGCCAGCCCTGTTCTGCAGATTCGCCATGACCTTTTGCATATTGTGGTTCATTCCCTCTGGGGTTTCCGCCCGGCCGTCGTCGAAGTTAACAATCGCGCTCCATTTCGCAGCGACAGCTTCAGGGGTCAGGGTAACATCCACAGGGAACCCGACGCCACCAGTTCCCTGCCATCGGGTACGAGCGTGCCAGCCACTACCGACCTCGAAGAGCATGCCAGTGGGGGGGTCGGGGACCTTATCCGAAGACAAGAGCAATACCAGTGGGGCCACGTAATCGGGCTTGAATGCCTGCACCATTTCCTCGGGCATAACTGTGCGGGTCAGCTGGGTTCCGGCATTTGGTGCAATGGTGTTGACGTAGATGTTGTTCTTGCGGCCTTCGTGGGCCAGGGCACGGGAGAAGCCAAGGATACCGAGTTTCTATAATAGTCAGCGAGTTGTACGTAGGATAGCTAAGACAGGGGGGAGAGTCTCACAGCCGCTGCGTAGTTTGCTTGGCCGAAGTTGCCGTAGATACCGCTGGTGGATGTGGTGTTGACGATGCGACCGTACTTCTGCTTGAGCATGTATGGGTACGCGGCCTTGGTGCACTTGTATGTGCCCCGGAGGTGCACGTTGTTGATGTCGTCCCACTGCTGATCAGTCATGTTGACGAAAGCCTTGTCGCGGAGGATGCCGGCGTTGTTGATCAAGATATCGATCCTGCCAAAGGAATCGATAGCTGTCTTGATCACTGCGTCTCCATCCTCAACAGAGGCCTTGTTTGGAACTGCGACGCCTCCCAGCTTACGGATTTCGCCAACAACGCCATCAGGGTTCACCAGGTCATTGACAACGACCTTGGCGCCCAGTTTGGCGAACTGGAGACAGTAGGCGCGTCCCAGCCTACAATTGTCAGCCTCTGCAATACCATAACCGCATAGCTACACTACTACTTACCCAGCGCCACCACCTGTAACCAAAACAACCTTATCCTTGAACTCGATGGTCTCTGAGGGGCTGTTCGCAGGTAGCTTCCTAGCCTCCTCGAGCTTGGCCAGCGCATCGATGGGGCCGGTGGGATACTCCGACTGGGAAAAGTCGTTGATCTCGGACCACTTGCGGAGCACAGCTCCCGGAGTGAAGCCCTCGTCATCCGGGTTGAGGACGGCACCCTTCGACCGCTGCCACCTGACCTTGGAGACGACACCGCCACCACATTCAAAGATCGACCCAGTCTCCTTGCTAGAAGAGTGGACAAGCACCGCCACAATCGGAACCACCCACTCGGGCTTCAAGATGTCGAGCATCTCCTGCGGCATGACGGTAGCAGTCAATCGACTAGCCGCAACAGGCGCGATGACATTAGCCCGAATGTCGTATTTAGCACCCTCCTTGGCCAGGGTCTCCGTGAATCCCACCTGGGCCAATTTGGCCGCCGAATAGTTGCACTGTCCGAAGTTACCGTAGAGACCGGCAGCGGATGAGGTGTTGATGACGCGGCCGTATTTTTGCTTCTTGAAGTGTGGCCAGGCAGCCCGCGCACACTTGTATGCTCCTTTCACGTGCACCTCGTTGATCAAGTCCCAGTCTGCATCCTTCATGTTCTTGAAGCTGACATCGCGAAGGATACCGGCATTGTTGATCAGGACATCGATGCGACCGAAGGCATCAATGGCGGTTTGGATGATTTTGTCGCCGTCCGTCACGCTGTTGTAGTTGGCAACCGCCTTGCCGCCAGCGGCTTTGATCTCGCTCACCACCGCATCGGCAGCCTGGTCGTGTTTAGCTGCGAGCCGTGATCATTGGGGAGATGTGGTACAAACCTTGCTATCCTTGCCCTGGCCGTTGAACGAGCCACCCAAATCGTTGACCACGACGTTGGCGCCGCGAGAGGCGAAGAAGAGGGCATATGCCTTGCCCAGGCCGCCACCGGCTCCGGTTACAACCACCGTTTGGTTATCGAATCGTAGCTCCGACATTGTGCAGGGTATTGATTATGAAAACGAAATTCCCCTCCTCCAATACGGTCGGGGAGCGGTTCCCCTTTAAACAATCTCACCCATTTTGCGATCCTTTTTGCCCATGACAACGCAAGAGGAAAGCTGCCGTTGAGCTGCGGGCCGAGGCTCGGGCCGAAGCCAGGAGGGGGTGAAGGTCGCGCGAGCAAGCAGGAAGAGTCAACGATAATAACCCTGAAGGAGCTCCCTGGCGATGACGAAACCCCGAGCAGCTTAGATTCCTTTCTTAAACATGTGGTAGTCCGAGGTTTTCCCCCACCTCGGTCCCTGGGACTCAGGGAGGCTTCACGGCGATAAAGGGAACGGCGCGGTATCGAGGCAGCGGAAAAGGTGCTCACCCGCAAGTGTTAGATCCTCCCGTCAGCCTACATCTGACGCAGATTATTTTGTTTGATAGGACATTAGTTCCCATCAACAGGCAAGCACCCTGTCAAATCAAGTGCAAATCCATTGAGCGGAGGAAACGCGAACGGCTCGTGCCAGACCAGAAACCAAATCAAACGAAACAACCCAAACAAACCAAGCAAACACCCAAAGAGGGACTAGTCCACTACAGACAGCGGTGAGGCCAGACTGGCAGAATCTCGGAAAATATTCATTTACCGCCTTCTCATTCAAGTGGGCAATGAATACAGGCTTGGCATGGACTCAACTCGGTATCGAATACAGAGGTGAGGTTAACTATTCCAAAACCAAACGGGCAGCCTGTAATCTATACGCGAAGTCCGTATCTTATACTGGCTTTTAGTATGTGACCAGCGAGTAATAAATGGTTAATCCAGTAACATATACGCGCAGCCTGTGTCATATACACGGTCCGTGTATTCTATACGACTATCCATACAGGTCCCCGGAAAAAACGGCCACAAATGTCATGTCTCGCGGACGGAAACAAAACCCAACAAGGTACACAACTAAGTATCTTGTACTCCGTATAGGCGAAGTATTCAAATTTGTTGTACTCAAGGATCCTATAGTTACAAGAATCGTAGTTCTCTCATTTAATTCGTGGTGGTGCTATCGAATGAGTCCTTCGTGTACTAGCATCCGGTTCACCATGCGCGTGCTTGAAATATATATTTCGTGTAGCCCAGTGAGTAGCTTCAAAACTTGAAGTTCGCTGGAACTCAGGCTATCCCCCCACTGCCAAATAAAAATGACTAGTTATCAAGATACTTTGTATTGGCAATAATGCCATTTCAATTCATTAGAACCTGCACCAATTCCTTAACCCGACTCTAAAGGAGAGGGTTGGTTCACAGCTTCAATCGGCTTGAGAGTGCTGAGGAGTATGTTTATGTCCAAAGTAATGCAGAGCATAATCTATTTAAAGTTCTCTCACCCTGTGTACTTGTCATAGCCGTCTCTTATGTCAGCATCCCACCCCCTTCGGGTGTTGGTCTGCTTCACCCATACGATAATTTTCATTTAAATAATAAATTTTGAAGCTATTTAACTAATTATACAACATTGCCTTGAGTATCTATCTAATATAATAGACTAGGGTCTTCTTTATCTACCTGGCTAGCTTCCTGGCTAGATATAATCTCTGTATCTGCCTGCAGTATTGACTAATCACATCTTAAAGTTCACGCTTTCTTTATCCGCCGAAGCTCTTCACATCTTTTTTCTTTATTCCTGAACTGAATATAATGCTTAGCATTATGTACAGTTAAAGGTTCTATATATTAAATTCTTCTTTATAATTTTCTTTGAAATTAAGGCTTCCTGTGTTGTAGGTGGAGTTATAGATCAGTTTAAAGTTAACTAGCTAATTTAGTTATTTCTAGAGAGCTTTGAAACACATGATTAAGATACTGTATAAAGCTTGCATCCAGCTCTGAGCTATTATTTATAAAATCCTGTGTCTTTTTAATGGACCGGCAAAGGCCTTAAATTATAGATAAAGATGAGAAGCTAAGTAGTCATAGTGAAATTATATATATTTTAAATTCTAGAGTAGGACTTCTAGCCTTGTGTAAAGGCTCTATAATCTCTTTAGAATTAAATAAATAAAAGCCTTGTTTTTTAAAGGCATTCTAAACTATACAAGATTTAAAGGTCTTCTCATGCACCCCAGGAATCTTCTTTAAAAATATAGCTTTATCATTGGTTTCCACACCCAGTCCAGCAAGGTAGTTATTATAGTCTTGATAGTAGTATTTATATACCTGGAATGGCTGGCTATCAAGTAATTAAATAAGATGTGTTGTATAAGAAAGAAAATAGTAAAAAATAATATAGTTTTGACCACAGAACTAAAGAAACTCGTATGTTAGATAAGATCCATGGCCATTAAAAAGCAGTAATTAAGGCTCATTTTTCTAAGCAAGATAATATTTTATATAATAATGAAAGTGATTAATTTAATTAAGATTAATTAAATTAGTAAAATAGTTCTTAGGTAATACTGCTATGCAGTAATCACCTGAAATATCTAATTTATATTATTACTCCATGTGGATAACTCCTTTAAAAATAAAATAAGATGATAGAACAAAGCCATCTACAGTAATATATTCTATTGCAGAAACTAGTTCTCCCATCTTTTTAGATGAATTATTTCTTAATATTTAATTAGGCCTAGTTGTCACCACTTTTTAAGGCTTTCCTTAGCCTATTTAAAAGCCAGTTTCATCAAAATTATAGATATTCTGTGATTTTATCTGTGAGATAAAACCCTCTAAAATATTAAATTAATGTTAAATTTGGCCAAGATCTTCTATATTTATACAATCTCTCTCCTTTAGCTTCTGTTTAACTAATTTAAATTCATCCAGTAGACATTTAATAAAGCAATATACCCAGGCATTTTTAATTATACACGGTGCCTCGTTCCCAGTATTCTACTAAAAAATCTAGTTTGCAGTGCTCTCAATTATTGTAGGAGTAAAAAAAATATATAAAGAATTTAGCTGCTGAATCCAACAAATTAGAGCCTTTTTCTATATGTTATTAAGGGCTTTTGTTAAGATAGAACATGATAAAAAATCTGCGTGGCCATTATAGCGTGCTCAAAGGCATTAATAAGAAATATTAAATTAGCATGACTAGGCTTCATCAGGGCCCACGGATGGGCCGAAGTCTTCGGCCCATAGCCCAACCCACAGTGGGCTTGGGCCCTACCACACAGCCCATGGCCCAACCCCCAGCCCACGATGGGCCCCCAATGGGGGCCCATGAAAGCCCATATTTATATAAAATTATGTTCATAAAGGTGCTAAGTCATTAAATAAAAAACAGGTATTTTTTATTATTCTAATTATTATTTATAATAAGACTTCTACAAGATGGAGTGAGTCCTAGATTAATATTTATAAAACTTATCGTGAGTCCATTGGTTATGGATTAATACTATGTAAATTAATTAGTATTATTAATTATAGAGTTCTTTAGTTGCTTGTAAGTATAATATCATTGATTTGTGTGTAGATATTAAAATATATATAAATAATATATAAATATAGTAATTATATTAGTTATAATCTGGAAGTTAGCAACTGCTCTTACTTTAACATGTTTTATGAGCTTTTATAGGCTCTTATGGGCTCTCATGAGCTATTCATGGGTTTTTATGGGCTCTTATAGGCTTTTATAAACTCTTGTAGGCTTAGCCTACTAAAATTTATAATATTTAATTAATTAGCAACAATTTTAATATATTACTTTTTTATAAACTTACTTTATTTACTTAACTCTGTGTTTACTAGCAAGTTAACATGTCTTCTAGTTCTAATATATATTCTACCTTTTCTTTCTTACTATTCTTTTTATTAATACTCTCTTTTTATATTTTCTTTCTGCTATAATGTTAATATTATAGAGCCAGCATTCTAACTTTACATCTTCTCTTTATAATAAAAAGATAAATAATATTCCTTATCTTCTATCTTTAAATTAGCCAACTCTTTTGGATCTATCTAGCAGTTAGCAGACATTTAATATTTTTAATTTTAAATTTCTTTGGCTAAATATTTTTTCTATAATTTCAACCTCTCTTACGCGTATCAGGCCTGATTAAAGAAAGGCGTTTATTCTTTATACTAAAATAACTTATAGTAATTGGATAGACTGGTGGTTATAGACTAATTATAATAGAAAAAGTAAAATATATTAAAATACAAGTTATTAATTAGATATTTGGAGCCACTTTTACTAGATTGTGCATAAAACAGATAGTGTATTAAAAATTATGTATAAATACTATAACTAGATTCTTGAACATTCTTATTTTCTAAGAAATAAAAATATAGATAGAAAAGACCAGCACCATGACTTATTAATAATAAAAAAATATCTATTAACTGCTGGGTGCCAAAAAATTTATAAAAAATAAAAAATAAAAATAACTAAGTTTCTTAGAACAAGTATAGATTATACTATTTATTATTATTATTTATTTACTAACTTATTATAATATTTATAAAATAATACCCTGACTCAGGCTTCTTTTTTATAAGAAGGTTGGGAAGAAGAGATCTTATTATTTCTTTTTATTAATTATCTTCTATTTCACCTGATTAAGCATCTAAAATTTTAAAGTCTAATTTAAATAACTTATTTAGCTTTATTTTTATCTACACTACCTTCTATAATAACTATTTATTATTAACTTGAAAGTCTAGTTCAGAATTGACAACAGCATATTTTTTAAATACTTTTTACTAATTTTAAGCTATTTATCATGCTTGACTACTAGATATTATTATTTTCCCAGATATTTATAGTAATTACTGGCTATTTCATTGACACTAATTAGATATATTAAGAGGTTTTACTTGACTTTAAACCTGTTCATGAAATGCATACTAATATAAATCTTAGTAATATTTTTATAGAAACCCTTGTTAAGCATAAAATTAAGAGTTGAGTATTTGCATTAATCATGGATAATATATTAAATAATAAGACATTAGTTAATTTACTATAGCAAGATTTGTTAAATAATATTTAAATTATTTAAACTTCATATCTTGCACATGTAATTTAGCTTAGTCTTAATTAGCTTTTTAGTTATATTAAGACAGTTTTATTAAATAAAGTAGTAATAATAATATAAATAGAGTAGTAGTTTTTAAAAGCTTAGATAAATAAAGATTACTAAAATTAAGATATTTTATATATATTAAATAAGATTTACTACTTTGCTATTTATATAAATGCAAGCTCTTAGTATTAAAAAATCTTTAATAATCTCTAGACTAGAAACCTGAAGCTAATGCTAATTTAAAATATAAAGACTTAATAAAATTTAACATTTCTAATACTTTGTTATATAAAGCAGCTTTATAATATCTTTATCTTTTTTTATATTAAGTATAATCGCGAAGATCTATTACTTAGTAATAAAAAATAATATTAAATTAATTATTTTTTTTATATTACTAAGCTATTTTTTAACTATATTACTTAATTATTAAAGACCCGAGGTGTTACTGTACATTATATTTTTAAAATTTATAATAAACTCTTTAAATATTTTAAATAGTTAATAAAATAGCTCCAATAAAAGCATGTTTTATAAAAAAGGCAGATACTGGATGCACTTAAAGCTGGTTGGTTAAAGCTTAATAAATACTATACTTAAACTAATTATATTTTAAGGCATATTTATATTATTAATACAATGCTAGCATTTACTAATAAGTTTTAATTTTTTTTAATAACTAATTAGGATCTAAAATAGCGAGATATATATTATAAATTCTTTTAAAAAGCTCTTACTTTATACTAGGAACATCTAGCTAGAAGTCAAGACTTATACAAGTCTTAAAAGATAGTTAGATTAATTTTAAAACTTAATAAAATATTAAATAAAAGTAAAAAGCAGCCACGAGTAGTAGGTGATGAGATAATATAATATCTTAATAGTAATAAGTTTTTACTTTATTAAAATTTATTATATATTATTCTATTTATATATAAATAAATATAATTAATATTGGGCCTTTTTTATTTTAGAGAGAAAATTAAAGTTGCTTTTCTATTATTATAACTTTTGCCTGAGACATCCTTTCAGTCCCTGTAATAAAGGCTGGTGTTAAACAACTCTTTAATACTACTTATAATATGTGCTATTATCACCGAGGATAAATAAAATCTAAAATAATCCAAGAATTAATAATATTCCTTTATACTTCAAGATTTAATTTTAAGAAAAAGGAGGTTCAGTAGCTAGAGAAGTTTTTCTCTTAGAAAGAGATTAAGATAGCAAGAAAGAAAATAAATAATAAGCTTAATAAAATAGAAGTAAAATTAATCAGTGATACCAAGAAGCTTGATAATAAATTAAATAATAAAATAAAGATAAAAAAGGCTATTTCTACTGCTATTATTAATAACTATAGTAAGCCTTAACTTCTAGAAATTAATACTCAGCTGCAGACTTTAAAATAGAAATATAAGAGTTAAAAAAATAATGCATTTAAATATTATTAAATATTAATAATTACTATTAAAATATATATCTTGATATTAAGCATAAATATTAGTCTTATTTCCTTCTAAAATCATGAGTTCCAAAGTAAGTAGTAAGAGAAATACTTAATATTATAGTAAGACATTGTATAAAGTTATATAATCACGGGCCTTGGCATGTTTATATTATTTATAGCCTAATTGGGGGCCCACGGCCCATGATGGGCTATAGATACAGGCCCAGGGCCCATTATGGGCTACAAAATCCAGCCCAAAGCCCAACCCATTCGTGGGTTGGGCTGGGTTGGGCCTGGGCCGGTGTGGGCTCTGAAGAAGTCTAAGCATGACAACGCGCTTAAATTTGGTTTTTAGGAGCATTTAGCTATTTTGTAGGCTTCAGAAATACAATTCTTAATATTAAAATTAGAATTTATCTTGATAATGGTGTGTGGGAAGTTGAATAGCTTCAAAATTTATTATTTAAATAAAAATTATCGTATGGGTGAAGCAGACCAACACCCAAAGGGGGTGGGATGCTGACATAAGAGACGGCTACCGCGGTACTTTCAACCTGATTGAAGGGTGCAAATGCGTCAAACCACCTGGATTTCTTTGAAACGAGAATGCAAACCAGCCAAACAGCCACTGGACAGGTCAAGTGGGGTTCATTTGGTGTGTCTCTTGTTATCTCCGCTTGGCGCTCACCCCGCGCAGGTTGGGGTGTGTGTGCCACACTACCAATCAATGTGTGCCAGTCAAATAAAGAGAATGGCACCAGCCAACCTTATCCTCCCAGTCCCATGACTGTCACTTTGATGCTAAGATCAACGACCTTGACGTATACCTTCCCCAACACGGCAAGTGGCCGTGCCGCTCTCTGTGCGTGTGGGATGGTGTCGCACCGTCTGAGCCGTCTTCCATTATCAATTGGAAGAAACACCGAGACGGCGCTGCGAGGCCTGCATATAACGGACGCTAATATGACGTAGTCGCGGCATGCTCCTTGCCAAAGAATTTCCCCCATTTTCCCTTGGGTGGAATGTTTTTCTTTGTCGACTCGTATATCAGGCCAGCGCGGGTCCTTGGGGAGGCTTCGTTTGTATTCTCTCGTCTTGAACTTTCCGTTGGCTCGTCCTTTGCCACCATGTCGGACGATGGCTTTGGTGCGGACCATGACGCTTCGACAGCGACTGGGGGCGATAACAGCCGTCCTCCACCGGATTTAATCCAACAAGATGATAAGCGCGAGCGCGAGCCAACACCATCCATCCCGGATTTTATCGAGCGACCGTCGCGATGGCCAACATTCGAAGAGCACCTGGCAGACTCGCGGGAGTCACAGTTCCATGTGCGGGCCAGGGGTGAGCTAGAGAGGTACTTTCATGGACCCCGCGACATGAGACGGCACTCGAAATGGCCCATCGTCATGCGGGTTCAGGGGAGTATTATGCCCCAGATGATTGTGCCGCTGTTAGTTGTGGGCGGCTGGGCGACTCTCATTAGTTGCATTTCTCATTTTTATCATGATCGTGAGTTTTGTCGTAGGCTTGACAATGGCTCGGGCTGACTGGGATAGTTGGGATTAACAATATTCTGCTGACGGTGCTGGGTTTCGTGGTGGGTTTGGCGTTGTCGTTTCGCGGATCGACTGCGTATGAAAGGTAGGGTTTCGAATCGTTGGGAGTATGAGCAGACTAGATGCTAGCGAGGATTAACATGCATCAAGATGGGCAGATGGACGCAAGTACTGGGCGCAGCTTATCCAGACCTCTCGTAACTTGGCCCGCATTATCTGGGTGCATATCGCCCAACGCGAAGGAGAGGATGGCAAGGTGGATCTGCTGAGGAAGTTGTACGTTGAGAAGAGGATCACAACCGTGGACTAGTTGGCTAATGAGCATGCCAGATCCGCTATCAACCTTATTCTCGCGTTCGCCGTTGCCCTGAAACACAAGCTCCGCTTCGAGCCTGATGTCGCATACGAGGACCTGGCAGGCCTGATCGGCCATCTCGACACCTTTGCCCGCGAAGCCCATGATCGTGGCGTGCTAGATCCCCGGCCAAAAACCCCCTGGAAGTCGATGGGAGAGTATCTAGGTGTGTCGTTCGCCAAGTCTAACCCTCGTAAGCTGGTGAAGCGGTCTAAAAAGCCGTTGGGGCATCTTCCATTCGAGATCATCACCCACCTCTCTGCCTATGTCGACACATGTGTGAGGAACGGCACACTCGGTCCGGCTCAATACCAGGGCCAAGCAAGTAAGTACGGACACTCTCCTAAGACCAGGCGAATCACTGACCAGGCATAGTGACGATGCTCCTCGGGCTAACCGAGATCCTAACCGGCACAGAACGAGTCCTCGACACCCCCCTCCCCGCCGCGTATAGCATCGCTATCGCACAGATATCCTGGATCTACGTTATGCTCCTTCCCTTCCAGCTCTATAGCTTCTTGCACTGGATAACCATCCCCGCTTCAATAGGTCAGGCGTCGTCGTAGTATCAACTGTCCCAGAAAACAAATATCGCTGACGAATACCATCTCGTAGTTGCCGCGTATATTATCATTGGCCTACTCACTATTGGCAGCGAGATCGAGAACCCGTTTGGCCAGGATGTCAATGATCTCCCACTCACTCAGTACTGTCGCCAGATTGCCAAGGAGCTGGATATCATCACGGCCACTCCGCCTCCCAGGGTAGAGGACTTTATGACTCGTTCGGAAAACCTGGTGATGTTCCCGCTTAGCTTGGACGGGTGGCCGGCGTGGAAGGATCGGAGTGAGGAGGACATTTATTCTGCGCTCTATTCTAAGGTTGTGGCGACCCCGAGCCGGAATTTCGATATGAATGGGCTGAATGCGTCGACCTTGACGGTGGGTCTGTCTACGAGGACGGCTACGGAGTCTGTTTGAGCTATGGTAGGGCGACGAGAACACGATGGTCGACTCGATGTAGATGTAGATAGCCATTTTTGAAAGTGATTAGGTGGGTAGAAAGCGTGGAATTGCGTTTGACAGTATAGGAGGTATGATGAGGGCACTACTGATTCGAAAGCACGCCCGAAGCAACATGGAATCGGGTCAATGCGAAGATTTATCAAATTCTCTTCTGAGTACGGAGTTCCCCAAGATGTATATGAATGATGTTTACAAGCTTCGATTTTCTTAATAATTTTGATGAAGTAATAATGTGTATTGTATTATCTGACAATGAACGCATCCAAAGCAGTTCGCTATTAAACCCAATAATCGCTAAATATTATTTTCACAAGTCCCCTATTAATAAATACGCTTGTCTCAATCTCCTTTTTTCCTTTTCCTTTTCCTTTTCCCTGATGACCAGCACCACTCTCATTATGTATTAATTATCCCAAAGGGCGTATCCGAATTCCCATCCCTTGAAGTACCTCGACTGTCCACCGCGTGACTGGTCCGAGGCCCCAGGTTGGTTCGTCAATACCACATCGCCCACGGCATGGCCGTACCAGTGCTGTTTCCATCCGCTGCTGGGCTGCTCAAGTGGAGGATAGCTGGGTAGCTCGGGAGAAACACCGTCTTGGCTACTTGTTTCAGCTGCCAAGGCGTACTGCGGGGATGGCTCCCGGATGACGGCCGCTGTGTCGTTGAAGGATGATTTGCCGGAAACGGAGTTCGTGGCTACGAGGCGCCATTGGGCTTCCTGGGTGGGTTGGTTTAGAACCTTGGCTAGGAAACCGGGGCCTAGGGAGACGAGGTGGTTGATGTAGATGCTGAAATCGCTTGGGTCGTCTGGATGGGTTGTTAGTATTGTATTTCATGTGTAGGACGGGGGAAGTGGTGTAACGTACCATCTTCACTGGGATAGAGGTCTGAGAGATCGACCGGGTGGGAGGATGCACGCAACTCCCTCCATCGGGGGTGGACTCTGGAGAGTTCCGGCTGCATTTCGGCAAAGATGCGCGTGTATTCGTTGCGTATTAAAGCAGCGACGGATCCGAATTCTTCCACCTCCCACGGGGGCAGCGTGGCGAACATGAGATTCCACATCTCGTTGATCTTGAAGTTCCGGTGCCAGGTTGAGGACCGTTTAGGGGAAGAGGGCATGCCCATCGGGGGTGAGGGTTGTGCCGGGGAGTTCTCGAGCGATTCCCGGGCGCCAAAGAGGTTGCAGTATGTCTGGAACCGGCAGAGGGCGCGAAGAATGCGGGATCTTTCTGTTTCGGAGGGCTTCAGGGGGAGAGTTCGTTCCCAGACCAAGGGATTTGTTCCGTGTGGGCAGGGTGCGTGGGCGCAGAAGGCCTGCAGGATGACGTCGAATGTGCGACTGAGACCCAGTAGCTCGATGCTCCGCTCGGGGGACTGGATGTGCGTGGGCTCATCAGCGGTCGAGCGCCAATGGAGCAGGTCGATGATGCCTGGTTTTTCTAATTCGACCTCGGCATAGCGGCCGCTGGACTTGACGGCGGTGAGGGGTTCGATAAAACCAAGGAGATTGAACTGGCGTTGGGCGATTTCATGGAGGGTGCGGTTGCGGGAGATGAGGTATGTTTCATGATACACCCGAGAGGCGAGCACAAGATTGTGAAGGGTGGCAGCGTTGGGGATGGACTGGAGTATAAGGATTCGCAGTTCGGTGGGCAGGGCTTCCAGCGCCATGGTGACGGGATATGTGATGGTGATTGTGTAGAGGAACTGGGAGAGCTGGAGAAGGGGAATGAATCATGTCTTTTATGGTGAGGTTGCGAGTGTGCGGTGAGACGTGCATCGTGACCAAACAGGAGGCGTTGTGAGCTATTATTATACCATCGCGAAGAGCATCATGATCACGAATGACTCCTCCCTTCCCCCGCACGCCACTAGATGTCGCTCTCCCGAATCTCCTGAGTGACGCCATGGCACTTTCTCACGGTGGACCCAACCCGACCGAGGCATTAATTCGCAGCAAATTCGGCGGTCGCTGGCCACTCACGGCCCCCGGCGGGGAGCGGTCTTAGGTAACAGATGGAGCAGAACCAGAAAAGAACGCACGATCGACCCTCAGCTGACGATGCTGTGACCAGAAATTACTTGAAAGATTCTGGAAATTACTTCTTTCAGTGCGCACAAGTCGTCGGTGATGCAGGTCCCGTTCTAGACCCTCAGCGCATCCACTCACAGTCCGGGGGAGCTGCAAATTTTTTCCCAATTTTTTCTCCCCTCTTGGCGGCTTGGATAATGCCTCATATTCCGGGGTTGGCCATTAGGTAAAAGGGCCCCGCAGCAGGCAATAAGAGGGCAATAAAACTGCCAGAAGGGTATTAATAGTCGTCAACGGTGGAGTCGCAAACATGTCGCCATCTCCGCACTCCCTGTCCCATGACGCTCTCCTTGCTGATAATTCGCCAACTCGCTCTGTTTGGCCTTTTTTCTTGCAGTTTCTTGCAGCTCATTTCTCAGCAATTCTTGGGCGGCCAGGGGCGAGAACCCAGAACGTCTCTCATTCAGGGCCGATCGAGTCAGCAGCTCATCACAGCTCGCCGGTTGAGTTCCGGTTGAGTTCCGGTTGAGTTCCCACGTGTTCCGGCCTGGTTCCCAAGGGGTTGAAACTTGAGCCTCCCTTGTTCCCTCCAAAAGTTCAATCCTCAAGAGTAGTTTCTATAATGAATTGCCATCCTTACTGCTACCCCTAATTGCTATTCATCCCTGAGTTCGTTGAAAAAGGGACAGTAAAATGCCGATGCTCTATTCTCATATCTAATTTTTCGTCTTTTTTTTTTTTAGCTTAACCGAAGATCTGATAACGCCACTATATCGACTCTGATACCATCGCATGTGGCAGCCGTGCAAACCCATCCACTGCCTTCACCACCCTGGTGGCAAGTGCACTGGCAGTGTCTGCCTCCATGACCCTCGTCGAGGTAACTACATCAATCCTCAATGTCTCCTCATCAACAATAGACCTAATCACCACCTCATCCTCAAGCCGTGCGCTACCCGAGACCGGCAGCGACGAGACACTGGCATTTTCCAACGCCAATTCTCCTGGACGGGAGGTCAAATTGATATGGTTATGCAAACAACCGAATCCAGTGCCCGATGGGCCGCCCATAATATCTCCTGCAACTTCGGACAAGTTTAAATGACCCCCGGACCGGGACACGCTGACATACTCGTCCTGGAGTGCGCCCGTTAGCTGCGACACCCTCATCTGATTGAGTTCTTGCAGCGATACCCGGATAGGGGTGAAGGCGATGCAAGGACCGAGGATCTCGTCTGCGTTCTGGATGGGTATGTCGCGCGTGTTGAGGAGAAGGCAGTAGAGGACCTCGTTGCAATTGACGAGAGAAGCGAGGATGGCTGAAAATGCCGCGCTGACTAAAATGGAATATGGCACGCCACCCACCTGGGGAGGAAGTGGGATTGTAGCGCTTCCTGTCGTCAGGGTTGCGGGTTCGTGGGACTCTGGGTTCTGGCGTGGGATCCACGTCATCGATGAGCCCTGGAGATATCTTCTCCAGAAGGTAGCTGCCTCCTGTACGGGTCGGTGCTTCTGATAGTAAACGTAATCCGAGAAGGCGGGAGGTTGGGGGGATGACGGTGAGAGACTTCCGTTGTAAATGGAGGTGATGTCGCGTATGAGGTTTGGGAATGAGAATCCATCGTATTGGGCGTGTGATAGGCGAACCATGAACACATGGTTCAGTGGAGGGTGGGAGATCAAGGTGAACTTGACCAGTAACTTGCCGGAATACGGAGACTCCTCAACCTCGGGATCATGGTAAGCCTCACGCGCGGATTCCACAGGTTTGTCGGTCAGAATATGCTCAAAGAGGCTGGGTTGAGCTTTGAGTATGACCTGGAACGTCGTCTCTTCGTGGACACAGAAGACTGTCCGCAGAATAGAGTATCTCTGAAGTACAGCATCACAGGCAGAGCGTAGCCTCTCGGGGGAAACTTCACCATGCAATTTGAATGAGAACTGGACGGGAGTGAACTTCTGGAGAAGCCAGGCCTGCGCTCCGGTCACTGGGAGGATGTCAACTATTTCCTCGCGTGGAGTTCCAGTTAATTTGGATATCAGGTCCAGAGGCACATCTGGGCAGACTAGAGAGAAAGGTGAAGGAGCTTCTGTTGGCTCAGTCGCCGTTGATACCCTTTGTAATGCGTGTGAGAGCTTGCCCAGCTGCCTGTGCTCGAAGATATCAGGCACCAACAGCATCAAGCCCTCTGATCTACTGATGGAAGCCAATCGCATGGCTGAGAGTGAATCTCCGCCCAGACTGAAGAAATCATCGTCCATTCCGATCCTGTTGGGTTCAATTCCGAGAGCAGTGGCCCAAAGCCTTCTTAACTGGATCCCCAAGGGACTGGTGGGAACTTGCTCCTCCCGCGGTAATGCCTTATGCGTTGTTAGGTCCGCCCATGGAAGTGATGCGACTTCATCCCTGAGTCGTTGCCGGTCGACCTTCCCCGTCGTACCGAGTGGGACTGTTACCAATGGGAGGAGAGCCGCTGGTATCATAAACGATGGAAGTATAGCCTGCAGCTTGGAGACGGCGGCCACAGTTGCTAAATGAAAGTCCTCAGAGACGGGGAGAATCAATCCACCGCAAGTGTCTGAACTGGGGTTAAGGTGCCCCTTAATGAAAGCTGCCAATATCGGCGGTCTTTCGGGCTCCACTGTCTGGACGACCTCGACAACGACGTGCACTGAGCCGTCGAAGCAAGCTTTCAAATGGTGCTCGACTTCCCCCAGTTCGATGCGCTGCCCACGCAACTTAGCCTGCCGGTCTTTCCGGCCGACGTAATGCAGCGACCCACCCTGATCCTGCCAGACGAGGTCGCCTGTTTTGTAGCATGACTGTGAATAGCCTGCCGGGCGGATATTCTGCAGCCAGGGAGGAGGGGATATGAACGCAGCAGCCGACTTTTCCGTATCGCCCAGGTAACCCCTCCCCACAATAGGACCCTCGATCAGCAGCTCCCCTACCACCCCTATGGGTACCAAGCGGTCGTGGCACTTCTGATCGACCACCCAGCAACATGCACCTGTGCCACGCCCAATATTCACGGCGGGATCGTCGGCATTATCGAACGTGGGGTTCACCGTTGAAAGAACCGAACATTCCGCAGGACCATACCCGTTCACCAGACGGACGTGGCGGCTCCAAGTGTGGATGTCGGCCCGTGTTGCTGCTTCCCCTGTGAGGCAAAGTGTTTTTAAACCAGTGACGTCATTCGGATCCAGAAGTCTCGCCACCGACGGGGTCAGGATGGCCGTATTACAGCCTAGGGTGTTCAGGGCACCGGCGATGTTGGTGCTGCGATCTAGTTCGGAGGGGATACAGATACAGCCGCCGACGGTCAGTGTCGTGAGCACTTCTAGAACGCTGACGTCAAACCCGTATGAGGAAAAGTGTAAGACTCGGGATTCTTGGTTTAGGTGCATTGCTGGGCCGTGTGACCTCGCACTGGTGGAGAAGGACTGGTGTTCAATCACCACGCCTTTGGGCGTCCCTGTCGAACCGGATGTAAAGACCACATATGCTGCCTGGTCGGGGCTGCCGTCTACTGATGAAAGGAGGTCTTCGCTCGGGCAGGGCTGGGGGTCTGTCTCATTTCCGACCACTACTGCTGTGGTGACTAGTTGCCTAGAGATATCAGCGTAGCGGGCAGAGCACACCACGATGGACGCATCGACAGTATGGCAGATACCCTGCAGCCGCAGCTTCGGGTGGGCTGGATCCATGAGGACAAAAGCGCCACCCGCCTTGAGTACTCCTAGCATCGCTACCGGTGTCCATCGGGATCTTTCCAGGCACAGTGGGACAAACACCTCTCGTTGAACCCCTAGGCGGAGCAGGTGTGTGGCGAGTGACGTGGACAGCCTGTCCAGCTCAGCATATGTGAAGTCACCGTCCCAGGCACATACCGCGGGTGATGATGGCTGCGCAAGACATTGCCGGAGGATGAGGTTGTGCACACACTCCTTTACCGATAATGGGGGCAGCACGTTCCACTGCTGGAGTTGGGCAGCGTCCCCAGCACTCACCATATCGAGGT
This sequence comes from Aspergillus biplanus, assembly GCA_027569045.1. Classification (NCBI taxonomy): domain Eukaryota; kingdom Fungi; phylum Ascomycota; class Eurotiomycetes; order Eurotiales; family Aspergillaceae; genus Aspergillus; species Aspergillus biplanus. The sequence goes on from JAPDEJ010000046.1 coordinate 62,201, forward strand.
CTATGAGAGCGGAATCCGGAAATCGGGTAACCTGCGCCAGGACATGAGAGAACTGAGACAGGATCTGTCGCATCCGACTTTCCGGTACGACCTGCGGATCGAACACGGCTTTGAACCGGATGGAATCGTCTCGCGGCTCGCACAGGATCATAAGAGCACAAGAGCTAACTGGGCCTAGACTATCAACTACGGGCTCCATCCTCGCGAACTCCTGGGCATTTTCATTCGCTTCCTTTGGCTGGATGACGAGCAAATTCTGGAACCGACACATCCCCTCCGCCTCTGCGCTTACGAGGCTGATCCCCTGCAGACCGGTGTGTTCGAAGGGCATCATGTCCGTGGCTTGATCCTGGATTCGCTGTAGTGTTGCTCCCACCGTTTGGGCTGGTGATAGTTTTACTCGGAGCGGTACGGTGGTAATTGTTGGGCCTGTCATCTGCTCAATTCCTTGGACCGGGGCATTGCGTCCGGCCAGCGTCACGCCAAATGCCACATCTAAGGACTCGGTGCATAGCCCGATGACCAGCGTCCATGAGAGTCTCAGGGCCGTGGACAGAGTAAACCCACTTCGGAGCGGACTCCACTGAGGCGTTTCATAGGTTAAGATTGTCGTGGGAGCGGGCTTGTATTTTGGGCTAGGCAAGGATGGAAATGTCACGCCACGGAAGCCAGCTGCCTGAGATTGCCAATACTCCTTCGTGGCACTGGCATCTGCCTGCTGAAGATAGGAGACGAAGTTCGAGAACGGTGGCTGCATCGGAGGTTGCTGCCCTTCGTATGCCATCTGTAACTGTTGAATGATGCGCGGAAGCGACCATCCATCGTAGGCAGCATGGTGGATAAGTAGCACGAGCTGTGTGTCTTTGTTCCCACCTTTGACTAGCAAGAGTCTGGCTAAAGTAGCTCCGGTTTGGGGTAATATTTGACAAAAGCTGGCCTCATGGTATGTTTGCTCATCGACAACTTCTAGGTTTGAACCCTTGCCCAGGACAACCTGGAATGCCCCCCTTGATCGTACCTGGCAGATGCGTGTGCGAAGGATCGGATTGGCGGCCACGGTAGCCTCCCATGCAGCGGAGATTTTGCTGATGGGGATATTATTTGGGAAATCATATCTCGCCCGTAGGATGCAGGAATCTGAGTTCTGGGAGCTTAAAGCAACAAACGCCTCCTGCAATGGCGTGCAAGGGTAGATATCGGATACGTCGCTGGCGGATATTTGGAGGTTGTTTGACACCTCGTTAACGATTTCAGCCTCTGAACTCCCCAGCAGGGCGAATGGTTGAAGGGCTTCGGTTGTCGGGGCGGTAGAGTCGGTCGCTTTTTGCGCCATTTGTGACAGGACTGGCCATCCAAATACATCGTGTACTTCCAGTCTGATGTCGGCTGCTCGAGCGAGGGAGGATAGGTGGATGGCCAGTATTGAGTCGCCTCCCATTTGGAAAAAGTGGTCATCTACACCGATGGCATCAGATGGCAGCTGAAGCAGCTCAACCCACCATCCGTGCAACAACTTCTCCGTGTTGGTACTTGGCCGTTGCTTCTTCTGCATAGCAGTCAATGATAGTTGCGAGACCTGATCCCGGGTCATCGCCGAGAGCGTACGGCGCAAGAGGGCTCGGTCGAGCTTCCCGGACGTTGTCAGCGGCGCTCCCTTGAACGGAATATATGCGGTTGGGACCATATAACCCGGCAGAATGCGAGCCAGGTGGCTCTTCAAGGAGCAAATCTCTGATTGGAGAGCGCTGTTAACTGGTATTCCGGCACCAGACCAATTTGCCATTGAGAGTGCCTCTCCGTCTTCCTCACAGATCAGCGCGACAAGAAACTCCCCGGATACCGCACTACCACTATCGGGGATACCACTAAAGCTGTGTTTGACAACTGCGACCTGAACTTTGTCACCTAAATAGCTCTTGATCGCGTGCTCGATCTCCCAAGTCTCCAACCGGTGCCCACGGAGTTTTACCTGCTCGTCCTTGCGGCGGAGGAAATGGATGGACCCGTCTGGAGCGTAACGGACGATATCACCTGTTTTATAGAATCGTCGGCGAGGCGATGATCCCTGTCTACTAATCTTGTCTAGCGACCATTCCGGATCTTCAATGAAGAGGGACTCTGTCAGGGAGGGGTTATTCAGGTAGCCGCGTGCCAGAATAGGGCCCTCGATAAGCAGCTCCCCCACGCAGCCGATAGGCACCAGTAAGTTAGCATCATGTTGGTCAACAATCCAACTATTACAGCCGACGGCGTGCCCGATGTTTCTAGAGTCGCTATGCCGGGTCAACTCCGCGGTGACGGTACACGTTATCGAGCATTCAGTCGGCCCATATCCTTGAATAACCCGTGGGCCGGAAGCCCATCGTTCCAAATCGGTCGTAGATAGTTCCTCTCCCCCAAATATGAGTGTTTTCAAATGTGGCACGGAGGAGGGCGTAAGGATTCGCGCGGCCGATGGGGTGAGAACGGCGAGGTTAACACGCAGTCTCTCCATGGCATCGGCTAAGGTATGCAGCCTCTCGTATTCGCTTGGTAAACAGATACATCCTCCGAGTAACAGTGTTGTGATTATTTCGATTAGGCTTATGTCGAAGGCGTAGGAGGAGAATTGCAGCACCCGCGAGGACTCGTTAATAGTCATGGCTCGACCGTGGGCAAAGCCACTGGTTACAATGGCTTGGTGCTCTATGACCACCCCCTTCGGTTTCCCCGTGGTTCCAGATGTGAAGATAACGTATGCTGCGTTTTGTGATGTCACGGCTGTGGAAGGACTGGCAGAGGAATCGGGAGGAAGCGTTTCGGCGTAGGCTTGATCCAAGGTCAAAATTGGCGGAAGTGAATTCGCTGGGAATAGCTGACGACACTGGGGAGATGCAATAACTACAGGGGCTTGACTTGTCTCGATAATCTGGTGCAATCGAGCAGGAGGGTGAGTGGGATCGAGCGGTACAAATGCGGCGCCGGCCTTGAGCACTGCAAGGATCACAACCGGCATCCAGAGCGACTTCTCAAAACACAGAGGGATCAGACTTTCAGGCCCGATATGATATTTGCGGACGAGGTGCTGCGATAGAGCAGACGAAAGCTCGTCTAACTGCTGGTAAGTCAACTCTCCATCCCACGACGCGATGGCAGCTGCCTGCGGACGACGCTGGGCTATGACTTGAAACGCCTGGTGGACGCAGAGTCGCACCGGGTCCGGAGGTCCTCCCCCATTCCACTTAGATACTGTAGATCTATCATGGGGTCCAAAGAAGGAGACGTTCCCCAACGGTAGGGGGTCGTGTGAATCTACGTCGAGCTGAGAGATTGCCTGCTCAAAGTGGTGGATGAGAGTTTCAACCTCTGGGGAAGCGATCATACAGGAATCATATTCAACCTGGATATGGAGGGTGCGCTGGTCTTCACTGATCTTGCATTCTACCGCCATTCCATAGTTGAACAAACCCAGATTCTGAACATCGATTGTCTTCAATTGCAGCTGATTGGAATCGTCGGACCAGGGTTGGATTACCAGCAGATTTTGAAACTGGCACGCATGTCGAGTAGCATCGCTCAACCGGCTAATAGTCTGCATCCCCAGGTGCGCAAAGGGAATCATGTCGTTCGTTTGGCTCTGAATCTCCGTTAGGTATTCTCGTTTTGTGTCGTCGTAGTTCAGCCGTACTGCCACCGGAACAGTGGCCACCGTTGGACCATGCATGCGCGTAATCCCAGTGACAGGCGTATCACGCCCAATCAAAGTCATGCCAAAGACCACGTCCTCTGAATCCGAATGTTGGCCCATTACCAAAGCCCATGCAGCTTGGATGATGGTTGAAATGGTGATACTCGAGGACTCGCGTTTGGGAATAGTAGCCGAATATTGGAACACTGAATCGGTTTGGGCCTGGTGCCCTGACGTAGGAATCTTGGGAAAGCGTCGAGGCTGGACTTCTGAAAGCTTTTGCTCCCAAAATCTCTTGGATTCCTCCTGGTCGGCATTTAGAAGGTGCTTGATGAAGCCAGAGAATCTCCGAGGTCTTAATTCTGGTTGCCACGTTCCCATATACGCTGTTGCAACCTGGTCAAGAATGAGTGCAACAGACCATCGATCATAGATCGCGTGATGAATGGTCCAGACGAAATACTCTTTCTCTGGAGCCTCCGTTGCAATGCAAAGACGGACTAAAGGGTCACTGAGAGCCATAGGACATTCTTTATCTGTTGTTAGATAAGCGTCGAGGCTAGTTGCACTCTGCCACCGCACCGAATGCCGGACGACAACTTGGAAGAGGCGGGCAGGATCGTTGACTTGAACGAGGCGAGTCCTCAGGACATCACTCTCAGCAAGTACCTTCTCCCAGGCGCCCTGTAAACGCGGAATATCCAAACCACTCGGTAGCTGGAAGACAAATTGGGAGACGTAGCTCCCGGTGTTCTTCATGGAGAGGGCCATTAATCCTTCTTGCAAAGGTGTGCACAGGTACACGTCCTCAATAGCCTCGTCTTCCATTTCAAGAACTTGTGCGTTGATATGAGATAGAGTATTTCCTGAGCTCGCCACACCGTGGAAGAGCTCAAATGGCCCGGGATCCGAATTTTGCGCATGGTTCTCCGGATTGACCTTGAATACCTGGGACATGTCGGCAAGCTCTGGATAGCGATAAATATCCGGCACAGTCAAGGTGTAGCCGGCGTTCTCGGCGGCCTCGACCAGCCGCACCGCATTGATGGAGTTTCCCCCGATTTCGAAAAAGTTATCATCATCCTCGAGGTGCTTTTCTTCGACACCCAACTCTTGAGCCCACAGCCTGCTGAGAGTGGGATCCATAGGGCGTAAGTTTGATTGGGTTGTTCTTTGGCTCAAACCTCTCGATCCCTCTCCGATTCATGACGGGGTGGACTGGCTGTTATAACACGTGTTGTTTAGCCTCTTCCTACGTCGCATTCGGGACTGTGTGGACTAGCGGTTATATATAGACCGTGTCACCTCTTCGTCAGCGTAATCCCGATCGACATGTCGCTTATCTTACGGTAGTGCGGGGCGGAAAAAAAAAACCAAGCGGGCAGCCGTGATTCGAGATGGGGACATGCAGGTGCGGGCTAGCGGTCTAGTCGTTGCACCGTAACGCTGGTGAGACGGCAGGCGAGACGTATCCCGTTGAAACATAAAGCCAGCAAATTCGGTTTCTTGGGATTCACGATAGTCCAGCCTACTTACAGCGGACTTGAAGTTATAGCGCTCTTTGGACTGCACCAGCATGGAGGCAGACTCTTCCCAACCATTAGGCCCGAGGTGTGTCGCTTCTCTGTCGATTGTTGGTCAGCGTTAATCCGAAATGAGTATTTGTAGCAAGGATATGTTGGGACCATTGCAAAATTTTGATGACTATCGACAGCGTTACGAGGAGTCCATAGGGAATGTCGATGCCTTCTGGGCGGACATCTGCCGCCGATTCTTGACACTGGAGGCTGATTTCAGTACCGTCAGAGAGGGAACATTACGAGATGGCAACTTAAAATGGTTTCTGAATGCACGGCTTAATGCAACATATAACTGCGTCGATCGCCATGCAGCCTCGAATCCAGACCGCGTCGCAATCATCTACGAGGCGGATGATCCTCAAGGAGGGCGGAGTATCACGTACGCCGAACTTTTACGGCAGGTCTCTAGCACCGCAGCAGCGCTCCGGAGGCTGGGTGTGCAAAAAGGAGATCGGGTGGCGGTTTATATGCCAATGATTCCCGAAGCTTTGATTTCGGTGTTGGCCATCAGTCGACTAGGTGCCGTTCATTCCATCATTTTTGACGGTTTTTCCGCACATGCATTGGGAGACCGGATTCTAGACGCTGGTTCTCGAGTCGTCGTCACAGCTGATCACGGTAAGCGTGGTGGGCGCGACGTTCCTATGAAGCAGGTGGTGGATCAAGCGCTGGTGCGATGCCCAGAGGTAACAAGCGTTCTTGTGTACCAACACAGCAAGCTTCCCGTCCCCTGGAGCTCCGATCGGGATATCTGGTGGCATGAAGCTGTGCACCGGGATGCGCCGTTTGTCCCCCCAGAGTCCATGGACTCGGAGGATCCCTTGTTCATCCTCTACACGTCGGGGTCAACCGGAAAGCCGAAGGGGCTTGTTCATAGCACCGCTGGATTTCTGACGGGCGCTGCAGCCACGGGGTACTATGTTTTTGATATGAAGGCGGATGACGTATTCTTTTGCGCTGCGGATATCGGCTGGATTACTGGGCTGGTTTATGGTTTGTATACCCCACTTCTCTTGGGCCGCACAACAGTTGTATTCGAGGGAAGCCCACTTTTCCCCAACCATTTGCGTTACTGGGATATCTGCGACAGGCACAGTGTGACACATTTCTATGCCGCCCCGACCGCTATCCGGCTCTTGAAGAAATTCAATGGAGAGCACATCCCGAATCCAATGTCCACGTTGCGGGTTTTGGGCTCAATCGGTGAACCCATTGCCCCTGAGGTGTGGCAATGGTACTATCGGGTGGTGGGAAAAGGAAAGGCGGATCTCCTTGATACGTACTTCCAGACAGAGACAGGCTCTTTGGTCCTCACTCCGTTGGCTCGAATAACTCCGACGAAACCGGGAAGCTGTGCCCTGCCATTCCTGGGAATAGACCCAGTGATTCTTGATCCAAACACCGGATCTCCAATCACAGATGCCTGCCCCGAAGGGATTCTAGCCCTCCAACAACCCTGGCCCAGCATGGCCCGGACGGCATGGGGTGACCACGGGCGGTTTTTACAAACCTATCTACAGCCATATCCCGGCTACTATGTAAGGTTCCACTCATCACCTCTACTAATATTACTCCACTGATATGAAACGTAGTTCACCGGGGACGGCGCACAACGGGACGAAGACGGGTATTTCTGGATCAAGGGCCGAGTGGACGACGTTATCAACGTATCCGGGCATCGAATCTCGACAGCAGAGATCGAGGCCGCATTGCTCGAGAATAAGTACGTAGTTGAGACTGCAGTCGTGGGCACCGATGACGTCATCACGGGCCAGGCCTTGGTGGCATTTGTGGTTTTGAAGCAAAACCCCAGCGATAGGGATATAAAGAAAGACCTGAGAAAACAGGTAGCCCGGCAGATTGGCTCTTTCTCGGTACCGAGGGACATTTACTTGGTCGAGGATATCCCTAAAACCCGTTCTGGGAAGATAACGCGGCGGATTTTGAGGAAGATCCTGAGCAAAGATATGGCTGGGATTAGAGATGTATCGACCGTTGTCAATCCTGGGGCGATCAGCATCGTTGCGGCTAGTGTACATGGATCGGCGGTTGTCTAGTACATTACCTCAATCCCCAGACAGCCGTATTACAATAGGATTATGATAAATGTGCATTGATATCGGTATTTAGATTTTATTGACTGGGAAACAAGACACTTGATATGACCATGCCACTTTACTGAGACAATCCTGAGCTCTATATGTGTTCCGGGCTAGGCTTAAGATTTAAGTCCAACAGCCGACTTCATAGTGTGAAGTAAAACTCAGGATGTGTGTGCCCTAGATCCTGTATCTCGTCCTGCGTCTTCCCTACCAGTCGATTATCCCGCTTCCCGGCCGATTTCGACTTATTCTCTCCATGAAGGTTGAAGATCGCTAGGCAAACAACCACCACACAGAAAGCGGAGAACCCCAGATTTAGCGCGTGCCCTTTGGTATACTTGGGTTCATCCGGCAACACATAAGTCCAAGCCGCTATTAGACCCCCAATGTTACCAAAGCCAACTACCGCTCCGGCTGCGATCGCCCTCGTCATATGCCCCGCAGTGTTGTCCATGCACCAAGCGACGAACATAGGCGACGCCGTAAAAGCCCCCGTCAGGCAGAGAAATAGGGCGAAGTAGCGGACAGCCGTGTTGGAGGACGCGAGTAACAGCACAAATCCCGTTGCCGTGATAGGCATAACCCCTACAATCCAGACGCCTCTTTTGCGTGTGGTGTCTGAGAGGGTGCTCACAGAGACACACACAATAGTAGCCCATACGTATGGGGGAACGGAGAGGAGTTGGCTGTGGATGCCGCTGTAGCCCATGGCACCGAGGATTGACGGGATGAATAATGCCATTGAGTTCATGGTTAATAGGCTACATAGGGACGCCACGGCAAGCAATGCGGTGTTGAGGTTGAGTACGGCACGTCGCAGGTAACGTAGCCCGAATTGCTCTACGTGTCCTGTGCCCAGGTCTTGTGCTAGATTTCGTGCGGTGACGTCTTTTTCCTCTGGTGTCAAAAAGGTAGCAGCGTCGATAGATGATGGCAAGATGAAAAGTGCCACGACCCCAATGATCATTGATATGAATCCCTCGAAGAAAAATATGTTTCTCCACGTGTGGATGATCCCCCATGCCGGGACCTTGGTGAAGGCCGTTGCAAGGAGACCGCCAAAGGCTCCACTGAGGAACGTCAGCAGGTATTCAACATCTGTCCACTCTTATTGAGGACCAAGTACCTTAGAGATGCTACGCTGGAATAAACGCCGACTCGGCTGACAAGTTCGCGTCTTCTATAACTAAGAGAATGTAAGAAGAGTGTGCCATATGCCTCGGGGTGTGAATGCACGTACAAGCAGGAGAGTGTATACGTTATCCCTGGCATGATGCCTGTAAAGAAGGAATCATCGGTTAAAAGGTAGCTGCAAAGGGTTTTCGATGTACCAAGCATACCTGCTTCGGCAAGACCAAGACAAGTTCGGGCGGCTAGGAACCCGTGGTAAGATTGCACAGTGGCCATGCTCATCGCAATGAGCCCAAAAGAAAAGGTCAAGAACGGAACTACAGTGGTGATTAATGACATCTCATTCCATTAACTTGGGCCTCAATAGGACCGGGTAAAGCAGCGTACTCCATATCTTTGGGCCGATAATCTTGCACATGATGTTTGCTGGTCTATGCCCCACGACGAAGTCTCGATTAGCTAGACCTCGGGGGATTAAGACAGAGAGGAGAGTGGATTGACATTTCAAACAGGATATAAGGGACATAGAAACAGCTGAGAGCAATGTTGAAGCGGTAGGAATCAAGCTCCAGATCTTCGCTCATCCCTGACGTATTGATAGTTAGGGACCGGTGTTTCCACGGCCTACGGCGGATAGGGCACCCACCGAGAATCTTTGCGTTTCCGGCATTCGATCTAAATACGGGTATGTCAATTGAATCGTGGTTTTTGTTTAGTCGTTTGCGATTCTTACCTGTCGATGAATGCAAAAAGATAGACCACGGTCAAAATGGGCATCAGGCGTCGATCTAGCTTTCGTCGCGCGCTGTCGGCAATGGCTTGACCGCCGTTCGAGTCGATTTCAACCTTCTCTTCGTGAGTGGCACTAACGGTTTCTTTATCCTCCATCTTCGATAGTGAAATCGGAGATCAGGTTGTAAAAATTTGGGTTTTTCTTCTCCATAAAATTCGACAGTTACCAGTAGGACTGGGGTGGCCCTGGACTACGAGGTAGATATGTGTTTCTTTCGGAGGCCTTTCCCGAAGGAGGCTGTTTAGTGCCATAGCTGCCAGCGAAAACGGCAACCTCAATACTCAAAGCCCGGGCTGTCGGGTGAAGGATGCCGTTTCATCCCCGATAACAACCCCTGCCTTTTCCTTTACCCCAAATCGCGGCATGTTTGGGTCCAATCCAGTGCTATATAGAAAAAGGAAAGCCCAGAGAAATACATCAAGGATCGATTCCATCAATGGAGCATGGTATAGAGGACCTCGATATCCCAACTATCTGCCAAATACTGGAGTGATTATGCTACTAACTGCAGTTGAGCTCTTGTATCATGGGGAATGGCATGTTTCGTTCTCCAAAAAAGATCCCATAAGCCCCACAAATCAAGATCTTGGGCCTCGGGGGATCAGCCGATCTGCGGGGAAGCCAAGTGTCTGGAGAACTTACTCCTCACCGGGGGTGAGGGGATCGGGCCCCCTTTCCGGCCCTTCCGTTGTTTCCCCGGAGTGACGGACGAAGCCCCGTGATATATAGCAAAGGAACAGACAGCTGGCCGTAGGGAAAATACAGAACTGGGTTAACTACGACGCTATTCTGGTTAAGATGGATATCGTCAACGTGTCCGGACAAATGAGTACTGTTTACTTGACCATTATCTGCGTAGTGTGCGCGGTAAGTCAGACCGTACATTCAAATTGCAAGCCTGATATATATTATATAGTATCTAATTGTAGACTTCACATAGGCAGTCTCACGGGTTCTATACGTCGTCCTACTGTCCCCGCTAAGGAATTATCCCGGCCCATTCTTGGCCAAGTTCACAAACCTCTGGATAGTAGCGCAGTGCCGCCAAGGCAGACGGTCAGAAACTGTCCTTGAGCACCACAGGAAGTATGGGGATTTCCTCCGAATCGCACCCAATCACATATCCATAGCCGATCCAGCTGCCGTGCAACAAATATACGGACACAAGTCGGGATTTACAAAGGGTCCATTTTATGAAGATAAGAACAGCCTCACCCCCCCTTTTTAGTAAAATCCAACTAGAAGCTATCTGCTAACTGGATTGCGGCATCCACCCTTTCACCAGGTTGAGCCTGTCTTATTCAATACCAGAGACCAAGAAGTTCATCAGCGAAAGAAAAAGATCCTCAGCCCAGCCTTTTCAGCAAGGAATTTGCAGGCCTTTGAGCCGTATCTGAACAATAGCATTGGGAAGTTGATGGATTGTGTCCGCCGTCGCTTGGAGTTGCGCGATAGCACGGTGCTGGATTTCAACGAATACTGTAAGTTATTAACTTTTGAACGACCGTGGATCTATGATTACAGTTACTCATTGGCCCCGTAGCAAATTTCCTAGCGTTTGATGCAATCGGTATGTATAAATATCCAATCATCGCCGAAGAATTGCCAACTCTTACTCATACAATACAGCGGACTTTGCGTTTGGAGAGCCGTTTGGCTTCCTCGACCAGGAGAAAGACTACCTGAACTTGATCGAAGCAGTAGATGCACGGGGAGAAGCTCTGAATGCCCTTGGGCATCTTGATCGAACAGCTAGGCCATTCATGAAGCGGCTTTCACTCGATCCATTCTGGTCCCGAGGCCTACGCGGCACAAAAAGTTTGGCCACCCTGGGTACAGAAGCCTTCTTCAAACGAAGGAATCAAGACCCCGAAAAAATGCGCCAGGACCTCCTGTCTTACCTTTTCCGTGCGAAGGACCCCCAGACACAGGGCCCGCTAGCTGAAAAAGAGATTATCGCCGAGTCGATCTCGTTTATCGTTGGTGGTAGCGACACAACCAGTACCACTATGACGAACGTTGTGGATATAGTGTCCCGCTCTGTGGATATACAGAAGTGTCTCCATGAAGAACTGGATACTATCTTTCCGGGTCAAATGCCCCTGGACTGGGTTGCTGATTTTAAGGATGTTGAAAACCTGCCTGTCCTGAATGCTGTTCTTCGAGAAACCATGCGGATTAGGCCGACAAGCTCGACGGGTCTGGAAAGAGTGACACCAAAGGGTGGAGTGGTGATTGCTTCACGGTTCATTCCCGAGGGAGTAAGCAGTATCCAACAGTCTCTAAATTTGCTTTCGATACTGACGGATAGCAGACCTTAGTCAGTGTTCCGACCTTGAATATCCATCATAATAGCAGCCTTTTCAAGGTATGAAACCACTGTGGAATGCGTGAGCAAGTGCTTTGCTAACTCTTTCGTTAGAACCCGGAAGAATTCTGCTATGAGCGCTGGCTCGCCAGTGATTCGTCAAATCTGCTGGATTCTTTCATCCCATTTTCAGTAGGCCCCCGTGCCTGCATCGGTCGGAAGTATGTGTCATTCCGTATCATCCTATTGCGATCATTTCATACTGACACAGCGCTACTAGTTTTGCATGGATGGAGATGCTCAAGACCCTGGCAACTTTATTCATGCTGTTCGATTTGACGCGTCTTGAATCAACCCAAACAGCCGTCCGCGAGGGCTTCTTCGTGAAGAATACTGAGTGTAAAATTAGACTCAGGCACCGCCTGCTTAGCAACCAGGCCTAGGACCTTTCATAATAAGCTATCTTCCAGGACTAATGCAAAGACATGTGCCAGAGCTGACACGGACCCTAATTTCACCTCGAAGGTGAGAGTGGCCATCACAGGGGGAGGGTCCGTGGGTACAGGAAGGGTGGTTGTCCAGCTCATATTCCCGGTTTTGGGGGATTGGGCCAAAGTCGGTATTATGGTACAACATAAGCTAGTATATATACTAGTATATATACTAGTATATATACTAGTAGATTAGGGGCAATTACCCGACATATCTTGAGGCAAAGAGGATCTACACCGTAATGAATATGATTACCCAACTAGGGCCAATTCCCGTCCTGGTACATTTCACCCTCCAACGCGTTGTCCCATGGGGTGGTCTCGTTGTCCCTCGCGTTTTCAAAAGAAGAACTAATGTCAACGATCTCTCTGGGAGACATGGCGACCTCCCTCACCACACGCCCGTATTGGTCTAACCAGATAAAAAGCATTTCTCCCGTGTCTCGAGTATCCTGGTCGTAGACCCACAGGCGCCCCGTCACAGCGCTGCGATGGGTGCTGGCGCGAATACACCGCGCCCAGTCCTCATTTTCCTCTTCATCCTCGGTATTACACGAAAGCCCAATCTCATTCTCCGCGTCTTCTCTGTCCTCCCTCAACCGGTCGTGGAACCACTGTGGGGTTGCCTTTGGGTACGCAGACTCCACAATCTCAGGAAGCACATTGAAAACCTCATTCCACGACTCGTAGCTATACCGGGCCGCATCATCTAGCATGAATTCGCGGATATCCACACCCTGGCTCCAATTGACAATTGCCGAGGGAAAGGCGTCCTGATCGATTTTATCCACTGGATTGAAATCAGATTGGTAATCAAGACGCAGCCAAACGCGGGTACTGTTCTCGCGCATCCGGCATGCCAGATTCCGCTCATGGATCGTGCGAGCCGCTTTGAGGGTTTGGATCTGGCTCTCGGTCGGGGCGGCATAGCCTTGCTCTGTCTGTGCCGCTTGGTGATAGGGCTTGGATTATTAGGGGATAGGCAGGCCTTTTTGTTAAAAGGAGCTTTTCTCACTTACCCACCGGCCATCAACGCCTAATGCGACATAGGCACGGGAAATACGGCTCCGTTGAACATCGAGAGACTCGGATGATTGGGGATCCCATTTCTCCTAGGCAGAAGTGGTCAGGGAAAAGGGGTTAAACGAGTTGGTTGGGTGTGGGATACCAAAAGGTAGATCTCCGAAGGCAGGAGTTTCGTATAATCCTCGGCTTCTGTCAACATTTTGTCGGTTATTCAACACGGGTACCAGATGTGTTGGTTCGTGCGGCAACTTGGAAGGATCTCAGCTTTGAGACAGGAAGGTTGACCCTTTTATGTTGGATTAGCGCCGCAACTCGATGGACCGGTTTACACAGCTATATGTCAACCCAATATAGGCGTCCGTGGGAGAGGTTGCCAGAATGGGACAAGAGTATCTGTCCCTCCGCGTCAATGTTGCTGTTGGACGGTGAAGTGGCATAGAGGGATGGCCTGGAGAATCAAGATGGTAAGCGAATAAATCTATTGTCCTATCATGCACGCCTCCCCACACGGCTAAATTGACTTGATTCAGGGCGTTAGCCAAGCCTAGAGAGTCACGAACATGTTCCTCCTGGAGCGGGGAACTGCAGGCTAGCAGCAATGGCGTCGACGGCGGCCCTTCTGCCAGCCAACCACGCGCTCGCCTAAAATTAACCGTTTGAGAGTCGCCACAGTCCATCATCGGCTTGCTTTCTCGAGTATAAATCAAACGGTGGACACGCACTAGGAACCCGGTGCGAGAACCTTCACTCCAACGTGTGCGCTCACCATGGCGCCCCCGACTCTACACGTTATTTACGCGGGCCGCGGCGATGCGATGATCCTCGAGTGCGACGAGCCTGGAACCAACCGGCGACAGTTTATCCTCGTGGACGGGGGGCCCTTGTCCTACCACGCGGGCAATGGCGCCGGCCAAGCCCCATACCAGCAGTATCTGCGATCTGCCTGTCGGGACCTGATGCCAACCGACACGAACTTCGCCGCTGTCATCATATCTCACCCAGACGAGGACCATTTTGGCGGGTACACGCACAACCTCCACGACAACCTGATGAACAAACCGCCCGTGTTGTTCATTCCCAGCAGCGCCAGCTCCAGCACGAATGACAACCACGCGGTGGAGGGCCATCTTAAGGGGCCGAACCGCGGGGTTGGCGTTCTGCCGGCCCAGCAGGGAGGCTATCTGATTGCACCGGTTAGAGCGATCTATCCCCCGCGGACGAAAATCCAATACTTCTTCGAGAAGATCACTACTCATGACGATCAAACCACTACTAAACGCATGGCCTCGCACGAAAAGCTTGCGTACAACAGCGGCACCACCACCAATAATCGCAGCATCCTCATGTACACCCCCGGCTCGGCTGGCGAGATGGGCATCTTCTTCACTGGTGACAGCCACGCCGACATCATCGCGCGCGAGATGACGGCGGAGTTCCCCAACCCGGCGCATCGACGGTTCGCCGTGTACAAGATCCAGCACCACGGGAGCATCTACGATAACCAGCTTGCGCTTTACAACCCTTATTTTAGGAACTATATCCTGTACGAAAGCTTCATCTACGGCCTGCTCAACGTCTACCACGACGTTGGCTATCTGGCTAACCCTGAAGAAGATGGTCCGTCCGTTCGCCTGGCGTCGCGCGTGCTGGTTAAGCTGCTGAGGCTGAGATTGAAAGAGAAACCCAATAAATGGACACAAACTGAAATGTTCTACGAGTCTCTCAGCCGGCGCATCAAACACGTCCAAAAGAACCAGCTCGAAACCTTGCGCGGCCCGCCCAAGCTAGTAGGGAAGCATGTGTATATTGAGCCGCCTGGCAAAGGGGTACCTGCGCTTAAACTAGACTCAGAAGCGCTACTTGAGGAGCTCGACGACGCACTCCGGCACGAGGACATGCCGAATCGGGCGCGCTGGAAGAAGTTCCGCGACAACCTGAGCGGAGACTTCATGACGTACTTGCAGGTCCGGAACGTCAAGAACTTTTATCTGAAATTCGAGGCGGAAGCCTACGTTGTCAGCGCGAACGCCAAATATAACCACCCGCGCTGTGAGACGTTGCTGGGCCTCGCGCTTGCTGTCCGGAAGCAGGAGCGGTCCGCCCGACTGTACGTGACCAATGCTCAGAGCATCGATGTGGCTGGGCTACGGCGGTTGGTTGAGATGGTCGACCAAGGGGACATGGTCGAGCTCTTTAATGGCAACTATCTGCGGATCTCGTACCTTGGTAACGGCACGTACATGTCCCTCCGCGGTGAATCGCAGCGCGCTGATAGTCCTATCTATAATGTCAACCACGATATCAACAACATGACACAGGAGATTAATTTCGGGTGGCACGAGCGGGAGCAGCGAGAGTATCTGCATCATATTTTCGAGAAACTTCCGGACCAAGCCCTACTCAAAACAGTGCGGTGTCAGATTGTCTTCTTGAACGACCTCAATGACGAGCACTCTTTCCGGTACCTGTACCCGCACTACAGCAATGGAGAGCTCGACTGGAGCTTCACGGAAGTCGGTCAGGTCCCCCGAGACTGTTGGATGGATCTCGCGTCTATTACGATGGACCCGGAGCAGCAAAACCGGATCCGGTGCCGCGTTGAGCGGTTCGGTGCGCTCTTTGAGGACTTCATTTGCATGCCGGTGCGGTTAAATCTGCAGAACAAGCATTTGTGGCATATTAAAAACCTCGACAAGAAAAAATCCTTCTATCGGGAGGTTGCGACTGGCGGCACGGTGAGGTTTGGCAAAGCGAATGGGAACCCCCTGGTCGAGTTCTACATTGACCGGGTCGTGGAAAACGTGGCACATGGTGTGGCAGATCTGCGGATGATGGCGGTGATGCCGACCCCGGCAGCTACTGAATCTTTCGTTGTTGGTATGAAGGAACGAGACATGGCAGAAGCTTCGGGTGAGATCCTTGTGACCCCCTTCCTAGCTACAGGGCTAAGGGTAGTAGCAGCATCGGCACTGGAACCAGTGAGCAGTCTAGACGTAGCCGATGTGGAAGAATCTTTGCGAAAAGCTTTCCAAGATGTTGGGGACTCACTCTATCAGGCCAACCAGCCGACGCTGATGGACACGCTGAGCCGGCTGTTCAGGGACAAGGATGCCCTGTACCGAATCTGGATGGACAAGGTGCCAGACGCGGTGCTTCATTTGGGGCTGGCCAAAATGTCGGTTGATCTGGACGCCTCAACCGCGCGAGTGACAGTTCGTCCGGTCTATGGAAGAGTGATCAGGAGCGCAACTCTCGTGTGCCAATCGCACCTGGAGGTTGTCGGCCAACTCCCGTCTGAGATAGAGATGGGCGGTTTCCACTTCAAACTGGGCGAGCTGCGGGTGATAGTGACACAATGTCTGTCACCAGACGTGACGCTCGGGATCGAGGCGAGTGTGTCCCTCCATAAGGCCACCGAGACCCAGATAGAGCTCAGCATGGCGTGGACTTCTTCCGCACCTGAAACGGCGCTTACATTCACCGCGCGCGTCACAAGCCTCCAGCAGCTGGTGTCGGCTATCTCCAGCTCGGGTGAAGACGTCCACAGTATTCTCGAGGCTGACATCCCCCTGACGGAGTCAGTGGAGGGCCACCAACAGCAGACACTTGGGAAACCGTCTTCACCAATGCAAGAGATCGGGTTCACCCTTGTGCAGCCCACTGACTCAGTATCTCAGTGCGAGCTAGCCGATATCTGGGTCAGGATGCAGTTCCCCAACGACTGGAAGAGCTTCCTGCCGCACCCGGAGAAGTTCGAGCATGTCAAAGGCGAAGCCACACTCCGTGTGCTGCACCCGTTCAGCAAGATCCAAGGGAAGAAAAAACAATGCCGCATCGCTGCTGCTGTGCACCTCGTCCTTCCCATCCCCGAGAGCGGCGGCAAGGTAGTAACGGCTGACTTTTGCGCGATCCCGCTGCCCAGGGCAGGGGACTACCAATATCAATTCCGGATCGATGGTGTAGATAGGGGCATTACCGTGCGGGATATTGCCGCCGCGATTGGACTGGGAGACATTTCTGATAAGATCGTACGAGCAGTCCCAGAGTTGAAGAATGTATACCAGGAAATCCAGATCCGGGAGCTCGGTATTTCGGTCTGTAAGTCTGAGAATCAATGGGCCTTTGACCAGTGGGTGCTGGAGCTCTATGTACCTACTCTCGAGATTATTCAGGACATACTGACCCTCTCCGAGGCAGCCCTGCGGTTCGAAAAGCTGCCGGACGAGCTGCGGGCAAGGGGTGAGGCCACGTTCCGTGGCCCAGAGACCAAGAGGGAAGCCGTGGTCTCGTTCGCACTGCCAACCGCCGACACGCCTGGGTATGTTGCGTTCAACGCCCCCGGCGGCCTGTTGCTCGGGGACATCTTCACAGTTTTCCAACTAGGTGACCTATCTGGTGTGCCGGTGCTGGGTGGGCTCGCTACTGTGGAGTTAATCTCGTGCGAAATCGGCCTGGCGAGAGAGTCAGCCAGACTCACCGTGTCCACCTGCACGGCCGCCGTACGCAAGGACTACTTCTCCATAGGCTCAATGGAGCTGGAGAACGTGCAGCTTTCGGTATCATGGCACCGCTTGGTGGGCTCTGAAGCAACCAAGGCTAGCACTGGGCTGACGTTTGAGCTATCGGCATTGCTCAAGAATCTGAAATGTGTTGTTAAGCTGACCTACAACCACCAAGAGAAGAAGCTCTCCGCCTCCCTAAGTTCCACCACAAACGGCCCCCTTAAGGTCATCGACCTGATAGGTGCCCTTGTCCCCGGGGTAAGCAGCGCGCTTCACGATACTCTCGACATTCTGTCCCTGGAACAGGGGACTGTTACCTTCGACGTAAATACTCTGCAGGTGGCGTTGCTAGAGCTAACTGCCCGCGGAACCCAGCCCTGGACCGGCAACTGCTGTGGCGTCTCATTTGTCCTCCACGACATTGGTCTGCGGTTACAGATTGTGGCTCTGCCCAGCGGGCGGGATGAGTATGCTTCTAATGTGTTCCTCGACGGCAGACTAGTCATGCCCGGTTTCGTGTCGGTTGCAGCCACTCTTCACCTGCAGCGCGGTAAAGACTCCACGCTGATGGCCATATTGGAGCCAAGTAAAGAGGACGGCGAGGATGGACTCATGAAATTAGCAGATAATGTACACCATGAACGTGCCAAATGGCGTATGCTCGCGGCCCAGCCAACCCCGCTGCAATTCTCAACCGGAGCGCAGCTGCTAGTCAACTTCACAACCGACACGTTCTTCCTGCGTGGGAGCATTGAGAATGTAGGAAGTGCACTGCTGCTCGCGAAGAGGATTAAGAAGACGCCGTCGACGGATGGGTACGGGCTTCATTTTGACCTCGTCGCCGACAGGATCAACCAGATCTGGCACTCCGATGCACTCCGGACGGAGGTCACAGATGTCCTGCAGATCAAGAAACTCCAGGTGAAAGTGCTAACCTTTGACGGTACCGCTAGTGACTTAAAACACGAGCTTGAAGAGTGCGATCGACTGCTACGGGACAATGCGGCCGCCTTTCGGTCCACCATTGAAGGAGGTGGCGAGGTTTTAGCCCCTATCGGCCATCCCGAACACTCTAGTCCACCATCATCTCCGGTCACTATCCCAATCAAGGATAACGAGAAGCTGACGGTTGGTGCTTCTTTCATTGCCGAGATAGGTCTAGATGGCAGTGGCGAGTTGCTGGAAGGCCTTAGGGAGAGCACCAACGCGGCGGTACCACCAACCATCTCTCTGCTAGCCAATATATCACAGGAAACGCGCGAGTACAGAGTGTTTGTTCAGCACTGGCAGCTAGTCGACGACTTGCTCGTCATCAATAATGCATCGGGAACGTACATCCCACTGGCACAGAACTCCCAGGGCAGCAACAAAGCCCAGTTTAATGTCTCGGCAGACATCAACGTTTCCGGTCTGCAGACACCACTTAACCTGCAGATTGAAGTACACTCACAGGGCGGGCTCACGCTGATTAATGGTGAGATCAATCCAACGACAATCTCCAAGATATTCGACGGCATGTTCGGGGTCAACTTGTCCGACCTGCAGATGAACGGACGGCTGTCCAGGATGGATAAAATCCTCAGGATTAGCGGAGAAGTAACGCTTGGATCGTTCGGTCAGGCATCGAGCCAGTCCAACCTTCGGGGAGTGATCCGATTCAAGGAAGGCAAACCGCGTATCGCTGTGATCGAGTATGAATCAAACGTGCAGGTCAAAGACAGGATCATGACCGGAAACGACGTCTTCTCCTATATCATTGCCTCCGGACCGACCAGCGGGGCCGGAAGCGTTCACTGGCCCCATGAGTTGCCTGCATTGAATTTCAAAAAGGCATTCATATACTATAACTCATGGAAAGAGTTTCCGGAGGACAACCGGCACTACAAAAAGGGATTCTGGCTCGGTGCCGAACTCGACATATTTGACTCTATGTTTGAAATCCAAGCTCATATCACTGATAACCCCCGCGGATTGATCATCACGGGCGAGCTCAATCAATCGGTCGATCTCGGCTTTGTGCAGTTCATCGGGCATAGAAATGAGGGTTCGACCGAACGGACCCGGGGGCCATCTCTTCTGGTTGAGGCACAGAGGAACCCGGTATGTACACACCTCCCCATTGTCACGGCAAATGCTGAAATAACGCAATCATAGTCATTTCTCATCTGGACGGGCGTTGAGTTCCTCAAAACAACACTGCCAGATATCAAGTTCGGCTGGGACGGCGACAGGCAGGCCATCAAAGGTACTGTCCCGTTCACGCCGTTCGACTCGCCAGACGCCAGCATCACCTTCCTTTATAAGGATGGTCATTGCTACTTTGAAGACTGGAAGGTCAATCGACCGATCGACTTTAACATCAACGACGCCATTAAGGAGGGGTCCAAGGGCCAGCACTGTGAGGAAATCGTGGAAAAGGTCTTCAAACAGATGGTCAAGTCCACCTTTCACTTCACGCTCAACATGCCAGAGGACAATTCAAAGGTAGTGGACGCAGCCGGACAGCTGCATCTCGAGGTCCCATGGACGTGCGAGATCTCTGCCCTTGAACACGTCGTGGGCACCGTCCTAATCAAGCGACTGCCTCTGAGCTTCGGCCCACCATGGGCAGTGAAAGATATCTGGGGTTGGCTGGCGAAATCTGTGGAGGAAAATATCAAGGAGATTGGGATTGCGATCATGGCTGACCCCTCCGTATTCGGCAAGCTCCTCGCTCTGATCGGATTCGAAAAGCTTGCCCTCGAAACGTTGAACCGGATCTTCTGTCGCAAGGTCAGGGACCCGGAGTGGACGCGCAAGATCCGAGACTACAGCCGGTCCAGATGGAAAGAATTCGAGGAGCAGCTACAGCGGGTTCACGATCTCATCGACAAAATCAAGGCCCTGTTAGGCCAGGGCAAAATCCTTGCGTTGGCGGATATCGTGACGTTGATGCAGCTGTTGGTGTTGTTGCTTGCCTTGATCCCTCTGCTTTTCGATCTGGTTGAGTACTTGAGAGCTCTGGCGGCCGAGGCACACGACGATCGCAGCGAGAAGGAGATGAATGATCTTAAAAACACCATTGACGAGAGCTTAAAAAAGCTCAAGAAAGACCACAGGGAGATCAGCGACGACATCGGGTGCCACATCTTCCAGAACGCCCACGTCTCCGCGCAGTTCGCCGGTGGGAGCGATGACACGGTGACGGTGACGTGGAATAAGATCGATATACGCATTTATGAAGGTACAGTTACCTTCACGGCTATGTTCGCCACGAATGACGAGTATAAGGGAGCCGAAACGGTCGATGTTGACGGCCGCAACTCAACCTCAGTAGTTTCCCACACGAACCCAGAGTACCGCTATGCGCCCAGGGTATACGTCCGATTAGAAGCGCATCTGAGGCTTGGATATGAGGACGGACAAGACGTGGACGGGCTCAAACGCATCCAATACAGAGACCAGCACCTTAACGGCACATTTGTGGCATCCCACGTTGCCCTCCTGAGATCTCCCACAAACCTCGGATTCCGCGTCGTCGACACTGAACCTCGCAGAGTCGAGGTTTCTTTCGACGTGTCCAACGGCACCAGGTACGAGATCCAGATCTATGCCGCATCTAGCAAGGACTGGCAGCCGCTACATAAGAGCATTGTGGATGTGGCTGCTGGTGCTAGTCACCGTGTGGTCTCTGTAATCGAGTTGTGTTCACAAGAGTCTGAAAGCCTGCTTCTCAACGACCACGACACGATCACATTCCGTGTGAGGGCTGTTTCCACAGACGCGGTGACATCCAAGGAGTCAACATGGGTCGAGTGTCCGTCCTCAATTCCAGCAAAGCGCTACGTTCGGGACCTCACTCTTCAATCGGCCGGCCCATCCGTCATCATCAGCTGGAAACCGATTGACTGCCGCGAGTATCGTATCCGAATGGGCCAATCCACAGAGAATGACAAGTGGCTGCTGGACACGAAAATGGAGGTAACAGACCTCCACGAAGGCCGCTTGAACTGCCTAGTGGCCGTCCCGAACAAGATCCCTGAGAACACGACGTTGTATGTTGCCGTTGAAGCCGTCGATGTTCCAGTCGAAACTTGCCCATTGGCCACTATTATTCCTTGGATTGTCTCGTACAAGGGCTACAAAATCTCCAAGGACCTAGAGGGCCTGATCGACATCCAAGAGGCAATCCGCAAGGGATCACTGATAACCGAACCTCCATGCCATGAGTTGTCTAATCTACAGCTCAATCGTCAGGTTCACACCCGATTCGACTGGTCAGTGGAGCTCGCCAAATATGACGAAACGCAGGTCGAGATGCGAATAGCAGGCACATTCACGGCGTTATTGCAGGCCCCGGGGCCCCATGAGACTTCATCTACAGAGATGGCATTCCCGAGCCTGGGGTCACCGCTCCAGGGCTTCAGCCTGGGTTCCCTGCCGTCCGAGTTGATCCCCGCGACACAACTGATCCTTCCCCAGCTGGGCAGGGCAATCCTCAACCAAAAGGAGAAAGCATCAGTCATCGTTAGTTGGATCGCGGTCAAGGATCTTTCTCGCGAAGTAGCAACCGCCCTAGTCCACTGCGGCATTGATCCGCCGAACGTATACGATGCGCTAAAGCCGTATCTTCCCCAGGGGGAGGACGTGGCCGATGACCCAAAGTCTCCAGGGCAGTTCTGGAAGACTTTTTCTCGTCAAATGGGGGACGCCCGGGCGCTGCTCAAAGAGCCTCGGACTATCAACGCGGTCCTCGAAGCCATTGGCGTTTTCACCAAAGCACTAGCCACATACGAGTCCTACCAGGCGGTCGTTAAGGACACGCTGCCCCTGCTGGACCAAGTCATTACGCGGCGAGCGACCAGGATGGCGACAGAGGGCCACTTGCTAGTAGCTAACGAAGTTGAAAATTACAAGAGGCTACAGGAATGCATGCGGGGTGTTTTGAAGCAAGCGGGCGACGCAATTGCCGACATGCGCCTCTCGATACGCTCAGCACTCACATTTCATGGCCAACCGACAGCCAGATTCTCGCCTAAAACTGGAGCCGTCCATATCGATTGGAAGCACATCATCCCAATACAGGCTTCAGCGGCCAGTATTGAAGGAATCGACCAGTTCTGTTGGGAGGTCGTTCTCAGCACAATCAACAACCCGCCACCGGATATCATCATGCTACCTACCGATAACCGGTATCACGTTCAGCGAGTGCGGACCACGAGCTGCCAGACGAGCCAGGCCGGGTGGGTGGGAGCGCACGAGGTCCATATTTGGATCCGCGCCAGGTTTGAGGACCATGACAAGCTTCATGAACCGTTAGTGGCGCAATCCTGGACCGCAGCCCATCTCAGCCCAGCCGACGAGACAGTACGCAAGCGGTTTTCAGATGTGTATACGCTTTCAGGTAAGCCAACCGTATCATTCAGAGCAACTCCGGACCTGGCTATGGTTGCTGTCGAATGGACATCGATTGTGCCCCGGGTCGACGTGGAGCAGAGCACCAAGCAATACGGCCAGGTCCATTGGGACATAGTTATCACCCCGAGCCGTAATATGAATGACCCCACGGCTCTGCGTCGGCGCATCATCGGGAGTACCAAAATCGAGGAGCAGAGCAATACATATATTACCACTGCCGCCCTGTTCGTCTTTATCCGGGCTGTTCTCCCGAAAGGAATCGAGGGAGATGACCTCACAGGACCATGGGCAGAAGGCGACTCAATGACAAGCCGTGGTCAGTTGCCAGAAGGATTCGATTTGCGCAACCTCGGCCAGGTCCTCGACTTTCTCTCCCGTGGGCTCTGTAAAGAGCTACCACCAACGGGAGTGATATCTGACGTTGTCTGGCACGCACTGCAGAATTCTCTTCGCCTTCCGGAGCCCCAGGAAACGATGGTTCGTGGCGACTTTGTCGACATCGTCCCAACTTCGAGTGCCCTGGAAGTTTTTGAGAGACAGAGTGAGATTTCTGCCATTAGGAGGCAGATCTCGAACGAAATTGTGCAAGTCCAGCGACAGGTTGACGGCTGGTGGGATCAACTACAAATCGCAGCGCATGGAACCGTAAGTCTTCCTCCCCAACTTGCCCAAATATGACGACAGCTAATGTTTCCTGGCGTGAATGATAGGATCATCCCATTGTTACCTTTCAGAACGTGTTGTCGACAGTGGGGCGCGAATTGGAGCATCTACTGAACCAGCTTCAAGGTCGCCTCATATGCCCCCCAGGCCGTTCTTCTCCAGCTCCTATCCAGCAGCTGCGAGACTTGCTCGAGAGCGAAGTCACGTCTACGACATACACCTTTGCGTATGACACGGTGGAGCTAAAGGCGACCCTGGAACGCTGGACATTATATCTTTCGGGCATTCAGGCCAAGGGGGTTGCAATGTGTATGATGTATGAAAAGTTCCGGCTCGTCCGTGCCATGAACCAACAGCTGGGTGCCAGCGAGTATCAAGCCCTCCAACAATCGATTGTCCAGAGAATTCAAACTCTCAACCGGTTGTATACTGACTGCCGCCAGCAGTATTCCGATCTACTCAGCGGCGGCGTCCTGGCGTACCCCTCCGCACAACTACTTTTAAAACTATCCACCATTGATCTGCAGAGCGGGTGGCCGCCTCTCTACGCATTGACCAAGTGGGATTCAGATCAGTATCTATGCATCGATGTTGACACTGCCCGCTTGGAGACGACTAGCCCGTGCAGAGATCGAGACATCAATGATCGACCAAGGCCCAATTTCTCCCACGGGTTTGCCTTCGCCCGAACCTCGAGTCGCACCTGGACTATCAGGGGGTCCCGTTTCGATGCCCATCCTGAAGGCCGTCGCCCATGGGTCATCTCGCGGGGCCCTGTCGGTGAAAAGGGCTTGTTTCGAGATGAGTATGCGTCTCCCAATTCTCTCTCCAACCCCTGCCCCCGTGCTATGCTAACTAACTATACACCAGGGCGGTCGAGTGCAAGATCGTCCCCCATCCATCAGGGCCCGGCATGGACCCGCGCGTCACCCTGGTCCTACTAAACCACCACCGCAACCTGATCGAGATGACCGTCAGTGTATCCGTACAGGAGAACCGACCACTTCTTCCGACGCTCGCATTCGATACCGCGTCCGAGCCCGAGAGGCGTCTCCGGCACATCCTAGGCCGGAACAAACGCGTACTCTTTTGGATCAATAACCTCACTACCCAAAACTATGTTCTCGTTCTCGAGGGCATGCGTGCGGCGTGTGGAGGCTCCCATGCCTGGGCAGCCGCCAACTGCGCGGTCTGGTTGCGCGGACAGCGAAACTGTGTGGGTTTCGCGTGTCCGCTCTTCGCCTTGGGTGAGACAGATCTCGAAGTGATTATTAAGTTGCGAGTATATCGGCTCCAAGATGGCATGGATGCAAGCCAGCGCCACGTCGTGGAACCATTACTATACCAAGATCCTAACACGGGGTGCTTGTCGCTACGCTCCCAGCAAGTTTATCATCACGCCAACTTGTATATTAGAATCTGGAACCCGAGTGGTATTTGGAGGAAAAACTACGTCAGCGCCACTACGGTTGTCCGGAATCAGGACACATATGAGCTGGGTCCCAATTGGACTGATGTGAATATCCCGACGGTCAGCGACATGCTGAGTGGGGTTCAAACCGTGCAAAAGGAGTCAAAGGAGCACACGGTCTCGGGGATGCGCCTCCGATATGATATTGGCGGAAGTGATGGCCCGGATGGCTCGATCGATGTGCGCGACCCGTGAATTGATTTACTTAGGTGAGAATAGATATGCCTTCTTATCCATTATACCAGAAAGGTATGGCCAGGACTCGAGTTTTAGATCTTTCCTTGATCAAAAGCCAGCTTGGGTTGGGAGAAAACAAACATTAAGGACAGCGCCTCTATCAATATGATTATTTCAAGCCCCTATGGTTTTAAAACGGATCGTATATTCACACATTGACAAGCTGAATGACATGTGTCTCAAATAATGAAACGAGGTAACAAAATATAATGATGTATAATTTGTATGAAACTATTGCTGGAACGCCCCTCGCCCTTCATCCGGTGATGGTAGGTCCTAGAATTACATACCTCAGCTCTATTATAATAGTCTAGAGTGGAATGCTTACCCATTTACCCACTATCTCACCTTCACCGAGCCCCGTACGAATGAGCATATCAAAAGAATAGTTTGTAGGAACCCCTGTGACAGTTTGCACAATTATATTCTAGATAAAATATTGCTACAAACTTACCAATCTCTCGTAGGCCATCTGCAATCCCTAACCGTCGGAAAATCTCCATACTACAGCAGTTTGTAATGTCCATCTTTGGCCATCTTGTGGTTTCAAGATTACGCTCTGCCAGGATACCTGGCGTCCCATTCTTCGCCAGCTGTAGAGAGGCAATTAAGCCCGACGGCCCAGCGCCTACGACTAGGACTGGTGTCTCATGCTTAGCCTCCTATTCTCGGAGTTAGATGGGGTGAAGCTTGGAGGGGTAACGAGTACCCGCGTACCATATCTAGAAAATAATTCTATCCACGTATCTTGTCAGTGGTGGGGCCAGAGTCGGAATTCCCGCACCAAAACGCTCGGTCGGAGTATTGCAAGAGCTTTTGCGTCGCACTAATCCCTAGATACTACCACCTTTGAGGAGTGAGTTCGGTTTCCGAATATCCCCTTGTAGCTGACATGGCATCGGTGTTTCTCTAGCAGTCCAGTCCACGTCTTTCGATCGGGCGATGTTCATCCCTGCAACCCGAGCCCGCCTTTGCGGTCCACATGTGATTGCTAACAGTGTAGAGCTGGATGAGCAAACACATGATGTTGATGAATTTTGGCTGGAGGGCTTGCGAGACGTCGATGAGATGGCAAAGAATGGGATATGTTCTTGTTGGTGGTGATAGCCACGCCTGAGTCCCCAGAGATTACGTTGTCCCACATATACTAGCGCTAGACCGATAAAAACGTCCTCTTCATTCTCCAACCCAACTTTAAGGTGTTTCTCGAAGAAAGAAGTCCTCCATATCTTCCTTCGGGAACCCTGTCGTTCTGGATATGAAGCCTCTTTGCAAGGGTTTTAGGGCATAACCGGAACAGGTAAGGATAAGCCCACGGTCCAATTAATTTACAGCCCGAATAGTTATAATCCTTTTTTTTTTTAATTTATTTCAATATTTCAAACAGATGATAAATAGACTTTTGAAGAATACTTTGAAGTTTGAAACGCCAAGCTGGCGAGAGAAAAGAGCAATCTGAAGCGAGTGGCGGAAGAGAAACCCGGCCCAGCCTGGGGATACGACTGGAGGAAAAGGGGTGCACCACTGATCACCAAAATCTGACTCGCGTTCGCCGTTCAGGGCCAGACTTGACATTTCAGATCTGGGTGGAGTCAAGATACGAGATCCGGCAAGCCTCAAAATAAATCCGAGACAATCCACCCTATCGTAACTGCTCTGCGTGAGTTGTGCTTACTTTTCGCCTGGCCAGCATATCGCAAAGTCCCCGCCTCGTTCGACCAGGCTTTTGCCTGTTCGGATGGAAGCCTGGCCAATTCACCCTCACGAAATCATGCAGCCCTCATGAAGTTCAGGTAATTATTTCCCAAACCTGAGACAACTCCTGCAACGTCTTCCCCCCTCGGAAAGGGTGGAAAAAGCAATTTTGCTGGAACCTGGGAATTAAATAGCGTTGGTGCTGCTCAGGCTTTTCCTTGTGATCGACGAATTTAGGAACCACTATTGAGGATCCCACCCCTTATTGACTTTTCCGTAACCATGAAACCGTCCGCGTTGCTGCTGCCCCTGGGGCTGTTGATCTCTCATGTCGCTGCAATTAACATCGTAAGGCCCTGCCTAACCTCCTATAGTTAGCGACCGGATAGCTTTGTCCTAACCTCGGAAAAGGATGTGCACGGGGACGGCGAGGATTGGAGAACAGTGACGGTTGATGTGGGAGTATGTGCGGATTTTGGGACAAGGCAAGTCCAATTTGATTCCGACCACTATATCTTTCTTGTCTCTCATCGACTGACGGAACTTACGCCTCGGGAACAGTGTTGTCCAAGCAAACCTCGAGCCTGGGTCGAATAACCAGAAAGCATTTCGATGTCTTTTCTACGAGTCAGTTCCCAGCCTTGCATCCTATTTTTAGCACGGAAGCTCACAGAAATCCAGACAAACTGAATGTCAGGGAACGTTGATTGCGGTGGTGCCTTCAAATCATCCTCTGACGGGCATCTTTAGCCCCGCACTGTCTGTGGTCTGCCTGAACCTGTCAGCGCCTCCATAGTAGGAGGGCCAAGAAAAGGCCCAAGAGAAGGGCCAAGAGAAGGGTCAAAGAATCCGGACGGATCTGTCCAATGGTCCTTCTTTTTCCGCCATGCAATGCTTCCTCTCCTCAATTGAGGAATCTTTTGCCAAGCCAGCCCTTTTTCGTGATTTTCTGTCTCGTATTCCCGGTGTGATTGGATGGCAGGACGTGCAACCCCCAAATTTAGCCCCCCTTTAATAAACAGTGACCCAATTCGCGACCCTCAATTGTCCTGAAGAGAGTTAGTCTGGTTTAAGCTTTGCCCTAATACCATCAAGGGACCTTCAGGTCTTCCATGTGATGATCCATATTTCAATAGGGCAATCTAATTGGTCCCAACCTCGTAAAGCTGGGGCAGCTCGTATCCTGGATGGGACGACGGCCTTGGCTCGGGCTGAGCAACCCAATCCCAGGGATCCTCGTGCAATGAAAGTCTTGAGCCTCAATTCATTGGCCAGACCCTGGTTCTTCACACTTTCGGACTCAGGAGATGAGAAAGGAAATGAGAAGGGAGTGCCCGTATTTTAACTTCCTCCTCACCCAGCTCTCGTCGCCCCTTCCTTTCCTTCCCTTTCCTCTTCATTCATTCCTTCCCTCCACCAACTCGTCACGAACTTCTTATTTGTCACGTCCCATTTTCCAACCACAACTCTCCAAAATGCGTTTCTTCGTTCCTCTCGCTCTGTTCGGCGCCGCCGCTTACGCCAGCTCCCTCGAGGATGCCTTCAACTCCATGCCCGACTGCGCCAAGTCGTGTGTTGACGACTTCTTCTCCGGTATCGGCTGCTCTGCCGGCGACGCCTCGTGTCTGTGCGGCAAGCAGGATGAGGTTCTGTCTGCTTCGACTGATATGGCCTCTTGCCTATCGCAGAACTGTGACTCTCAAACGCTCATGGACTGGACTCAGAACAGCAACGTGGATTTGTCTAGCTTGCAAGACGCCGCCAGCAGCTCTGGCTGCGACTCCAGCTCCGGTAGGCACTCCCTTCCTCCTCAATAGTGTTTTTTATTCGTCAATATTGATGCACCTCAACTAACGGTTTCATGACCAAAGGCTCCTCATCTGGCTCCTCCGACGACAGCTCTGGTGGCTCCAGCGCATCCTCCCAGGATCCCGCTGGCGGTGCTGCCAACGCTCTCTCCGCTTCGACCGCCATCCTGGCCGCTGGCGCCCTCACTTTCCTCGCCGCTCTCTAAATGGCTTTCACTTCTTGATCGTCGTTTTTCGTTCATTTATACCCTCCGTGGGAGATCATAATGTTTCTTTTCCTTCTTCATCTGTATTTAAGGCCTTCATTTCTGGGTAATATTTTTCCTGTTTCGATCAAGGTCAACCACATAATGCTGTCGCATGCCGAGGCTGAACGGCCAAAATAATCAATGTATAACTTGTCATAAGCCTTTGAATTCACCCCGTACTCAGGTAATCTTTTAATGGCACCTCAAAGAGCCGTCAAAACTCGAGGATATATATATTTGCTACCCAACTCCGGTACGTACCACTGGCAGTATTTTCTTGGTAGGTCTGTATAGTATTTGGGTCCTGCAATTGTTGTCCCTGCTGAGGCATCCAGTGGGCGATCGGATTTTCTCCTGCAACAGCTGGGGAACAGCTGGGCGAAGAGAAGTAAGGGATCTTCAGGCTCCCGTGTCTATGGGCCAATCAAAGGTTATGATGACTAAAATTATATTTTGCTTGCCGCAAATCCTGTGAAAATCTTTTGTTTTCGTCCTTCGGCAAAATTGCCGTTTCTGTCAGTAATTTCGACAAGAAATTGGGAGCCTCAG
This sequence comes from Aspergillus biplanus, assembly GCA_027569045.1. Taxonomy (NCBI): domain Eukaryota; kingdom Fungi; phylum Ascomycota; class Eurotiomycetes; order Eurotiales; family Aspergillaceae; genus Aspergillus; species Aspergillus biplanus. The sequence goes on from JAPDEJ010000046.1 coordinate 91,869, forward strand.
GCAGCAATTTGGATTTTGCCTTGGTTTAAGAATCGGTCGAGGAACCGATTCCCAACACGCAAGTGGGCCGGAGCGTGGCTTAAGTTAAAACCAGGCAGAATACTGTTGGAATACTTTGCCAGGGGCACGCAAGGCGCCTGGGAAACCTTGGGGGCGGAATCTAGGGATAGGAAAGTTGGTGGAGGTGGGAGATATATACTTGAGCTACACCTTGGGTTGGGTAGGGCATGTTGAAGGGTTGAAGGAATTTTTGAATCCAGGCATTTATATGGCTGGACGAAAGCATCAATCATATATCTCTAGTACAATGGAAGGAGACTGGATCTCAGGTTTAATACACCTACTTGGCCTGCTCACTCTGCGCGAATTGAGCCTCCCTCTCCACCTTCCTATCCCCAAGCGACACGCCAATCTCCTTCACCACCAGCCACGCGGGATACAGCGCACCAGCCCAGAGACCAAAGTTCAAGTAGACACTGCCCACCGACGCCATGATAGACACGCTACTTAATCCGTACTACCCATTCATCAGCCATATTCGATGCAAAATGTGGATGTAAACCTACCGAAACGGCTTGAGATGCCGACTCCATCCCTCTCAGCAGGCTGGCATAGCGAACCACTTCCTCTTCATCTTTGGCCAAGTTGCCCACGGCAAAGTACCTGTCTCGTTAGCCTCGCCACCAAACTATCATCCCAGTAAAAGGACAACATACAGATACATATAGTTCAACTGGAACCCCACCACCCAGAACAAATAGAGCGGGAACCCCTTCCCAAAGCCTGAATCAACCCAGTCAAACGTGGGCTGCGTGCGACGAAACTCCGTCACCACAACCGTCCCCCACAACCACCACGCCCCCTGCAACCCCAGAACCACAAAGAAAGCCCCCCGACTGCGCATCTTCAAGCTGATAGTCTGGCGATCCAAAAACGCCCCGAGCAAATTGCCCGAAATCAGCGCCATAATCCCGGAAACCAGCGACCCCAGCGCTCGGGACCTCACACTGAACCACATCGAGTTGAACGTAAACATCACCGCCTCCCCAAACGTCGCCTGCCAGATTAACGGAATAATGAGCAGAAAATGCTTGCTCACAAGTAACCTCGCCATCGCCTTAATCTCATACCACGGGTTATGCGCAATACGCAACTTAACAGGGACGCCATCAGTCCGCTGCACCTGACTAGGCTTATTCAACAACAACCCAACAAACGGCCCCAGCGCCTGCAACGTCATAAAGATATAATAAACCACATACGAGACACTTCCCGCCGTATCCCGATGCGCATTCACCCCCAGATTAATCGCCCCACCGACAATCTGCCCGCCCACCCGAAAACTCAACCAAAACCCAAGGAATTTGCCCTGATTATGTGGCTCGGGGTAGGCGAGCGCGATCGCCGACTCAGCCATCCAGAACACCCCGGCGGAGAGACCGCACACGGCCGCCCCGAAGAGAGTGAGCCAGTCGCTGTGGTAGCGGACCTGTGTGTAGATCCCCGCGGCGTAGGGTGCGTATCCCATTGCCCCGACAATGAGGGTCCATTTTATGCCGATGTAGCGGACGACGACGCTCCCGAAGAAACAGGATAGAACCATTAGGCAGAAGGTGAGTGCGTTGGCGGCGTTGACGAGGTAGGGCTTTGCGGCGCCGCCTCCGCCGAGGGAGTTCATGGCGCCCCAGATGCCGGGGGCGAGGAAGTTGCACAGGCCTAGGATTAGAGCGTTGTAGAAGGTTGAGCGGTACCATTTTACTAGGGCAGTTAGCTGGTGTAGGATGTATTAGGGAGGTAGGGATAATATAGGGTACCTGGGTGTTTTGGGGTGGAGGTGACCGAGTCGCTGCCGGTTTCCTCGTCGGCTGAGCGAACGGCGACATCTTTGTCGAGCTGGGACATAGTGACCGATTCCTGCGAGCAAGAATTGGGTGTGAATACTTTTGAGCCTAAGCTCTCATGCTGCGACAGGGCTATTATAGCGTTATATGCTTACTCCGCTTTCATGGTAGGTCGCGCTACCGGCCGAGAACTGCTTTCGATATAACCCCGAGTTGATCCTGATGGCGTGATGAGGAGATCTTATAGGGCAAATCTAGAAGAGTTACGACTCAGGCGTTGCAGAGTTGGCCGTTGGTGATGTGGTTTCGGGGAAGGATTACGTGCTCGCACGGCATTTTAGTCGAACTACCGTCAGGTGGAGAGCTTGGCCAACTGGAACAACCGAGTGTTTATCAATGAGGGGAAAGGAGAGGCGGAGAAAGAACAGAAGAGGACAGAGGATTGAGGATGCAAGGGGGGATTGAAAAGAATTGTCAAAATCTTCTGCCTCAGGCTCAGGCCTGCATATGATGCCGCTTCTCCGTGTTCTGGTATGTGTAGCTAGCAGTAGAACAGGGGGCAGGGAAATAAGGAAATAAGCTTATTATTTATCCCATCCATCCGGGGAAAATAAACCTCGTATTAAATATTAAACCCTCTGTCAATCTACATTCCTAATAAGCAGGATAATGCACGAAGACTCGAATTTGATGCTCTCCCCAGGCCTCCATCTCTGGGTTATAGACACGGAATACAACATGCGTCTGGCACTTTTAATTATTATTGATCCTTGAATTAAAGCATTCAACTGAAAAGCTCCGGGTACAGCTGAAATTTCTTTTCATGAGCGAAAGATACACCCTTGTTTTTCTGGATAAAAGTGATGATACACCATCAAAATCGTATCCCCCGGTTGAAGGTTTTATCAAGCATTGAATTTTGAATTGAGCACAAGCCATGTTTAAGTTCTAGCCATATTTAATCTAGAAAGTCGCATCTTACTGCCTTGGGGGGGATAAGGCCCCGTAGCAGGATTGACGTAAGATACAGTTAAGCTCACATTGGGCTGCCAGGGTCCCGCGACAGGTTAGCTACTACTAATTCATTGAATTTAACGATGCTAGTTTCCGGTGTAGTGGCGATTCCGATTGGATTATTGTTGCTGTGGCGCTGTTGTTGTCAAGGCAGTGGTGGCTGTAGAACTACACACGCACTAAACTCCGATCTCGTATTGTGGTAGGAGCTCAAACTAAATATCGCCTGACAATTCATGAAGGGCCTATATTATCGCAGAAAGTATAAAACCGAAATTCCGCTAAAATTGTAAAACTGAGAACGATACCCTGGCGTGTACTGGATGTACCCTTAACCAGAAACTAATACACAAAGTAGCCCCGTGTTTGCACCCGGATCAGAATCCAACAGATTTGAAACAGAGACTAGGGTATAAACTCAGGAGGCAGTGGCCCGAACAGCAGCGGGACTTCCAGCTAGTTTGCCACTTCCCACCTCTCCAGCTTCAGCGGGAATAGCAAAACGTTTCCCCGGACCTACTTCCTCCATCTCCCCCAAGTGCCTTTTTCCATTGTAGTCGCTGCATAACTGAGTGATGCAAGTATACGTATCGTAGACACTGAGAACAGCAAAGCCTGCGATGCAGTTATCCACAAAGCCGTAGTTGTAGTAGCAGCTGCCGATGTTCGAATTCCCCGCATCATAGATTGTCATACTGTTGCTTGCTTGATCCCAGTCCAAATAGATATCGCCGTAGCCGCATACGTCTTTCATGTGAACGACCTTTCCATTGTTGGATACCTGCTCACCGCGGTCTTTCCCGTAGCAGAAGCAGGACTTGTTGTATTCACCGGATGGACAGGTGATGTAGTCGGACTCGATGCTCATCAGATGAAAGTCAGCTGCCACCAGGGAGCTGAGGAGAGGGAGGGCAAGTAGTTTGGATAGGCCGATCATACTATGATATACGATCTTTCGAGTAGAGATTGATGGTATTGTCGCGAAACTTTGGGATTGAGGGGAATTGTTGAGAAAGTCTGATATTGTAAACCTATGAACCCGCCCAATACTTTATATAGAGGCAGCTTCTCCCCCAGAAATAGATAGATAGTCATCAAATATAAAAATATCTCAGCTCGACAGGGTTATTTCTTTTCAACTGTTGATAATATATTACCAATAGTCAACAGTGATTACTAAATTGGGGGCCAGGAATGGGTAATCATTACCAACATCACGGATCGCTGTGAATGCCTCGCCTGGAGCATGTTTCAAGAGTCCCAATCCACCAATAATGGAACCCCGAGGAGCAAGTAGCTAAATATATACGCATGTCGAAGCTTTGAGACGCGATTCTTGATTCCTTAGCCTTTTGTCCGCCAACAAAGAGGAGAAAGCCTGGTGGTCAATAATGGCTGCTAGCAGCCTGATTCCAGGCATGCTTTATATTTTTCTCCCCACACCGAGCACTGCGATGGAACACTATCTCTGCCCTTAATGCAGAAAGTCACGGAATTCAAAGACCCCCCCGTCATACCAGCCCGTAGATGGTGTTTGCTTCCGGACAAGCGCGTGTTGGTGTTGTAGCCGGTTCGGATGCTTGTATCCGAAGTCGCCAAGCGGGGGGCCATGATCAGCTTTCCCGTGACAACCCAACAGTGGCCAAATGCGGGCATCGGTGAAATAAATCCGGTAATGGATATTATTAAGTCTCCCCTGGCGAGAGTCCAGACGGTAAATCGCATATTTGGACAGTTAGACAAAAGATGGCGCATATTTTCGAACTCGCGGAGGCTCTGTCTCCCCCATCAAACTATGTCGACGGGATCAAGAACAGCAAACAATTGAAATACCCCTCTATTGAAACCTTTGGTGGATTTAACGGCGCATCCCGGATTGAAGGCGATATCGAAAATCTCGAAGTCACTGGACAGATCCCCGAGGATATCAACGGGACATTCTACCGTGTGCAGCCAGATCACCGATTCCCTCCGCTCTACGATTCAGATATTCACTTCAATGGGGACGGGAACATCACTGCCATCCGGATCACGGGCGGGACTGCGCACTTTAAGCAGCGGTACGTCCGGACTGATAGGTTTCAATATGAGCGAAAACACGGCAAGGCGCTCTTTGGAAAATACCGAAATCCGTACACGGACAATGAGGCAGTGAAAGGAGTTATCCGCACTGCGGCGAATACAAACATCTTCTTCTGGAGGGGTATGCTGTTAGCGACAAAGGAAGATGGACCGCCTTATGCTATGGATCCTGAGACGCTGGAAACGATTGGACGCTATGATTTCGAGGAACAGATGTTGAGTCCGACCTTTACGGCACACCCGAAATTCGACCCCAAAACGGGGGAAATGATTTGTTACGGCTACGAGGTGAGCGATAGTAGCATTTATTTTCTACGACAATAAGAACTAACGAGGGATAGGCGGGCGGAGATGGAAATGATGGATCGAATGACATCGTTGTCTACACGATAAATGCCGATGGAGTGAAAACAGAGGAGTGCTGGTACAAGGCACCATTCTGTGGTATTATCCACGACTGCGGGATTAGCGACAACTGGGTTGTTCTCCCAATGACTCCCCTTAAATGCGACCCGGAACGATTAAAGCGAGGAGAGAACCACTGGGCCTGGGATCCCAACGAGGACCAGTGGTACGGACTCGTTCCACGAAGAGGCGGAAAACCTGAGGATATTCGATGGTTCCGATCAAAAAATGGTAAGACATCGTCTCCATTGTCCTCTTTTTTCAAGCGGTCGATCTGACTCCATCCAGCGTTTCAGGGACATACCGTCAGCTGCTACGAAAACGAGGAAGGAGACGTGGTGTTTGATTTGACCATCGCCGATGGGAATGTCTTCTTTTTCTTCCCACCTGTTGACACTCCTGCCGGCACCGTGCTGCAGCGAAACAAGCTCCAGAACAAGACGACACGCTGGATATTCAACCCCAATGCACCCTCTAATTCATGGGTCGATCCGATCGAAGAACTCCCCACATCGGGCGAATTCTCGCGCATCGACGATCGATTCGTCGCAAAGAAGTATAATCACTACTGGCAGGCTGTCATCGACGGGAGCAAGCCATACGACTTCCAGAAATGCGGTTCCCCTGCCGGTGGATTATTCAACACCCTTGGACACTTCACCTGGGACGGCTCAGCGGAGGAGAGATTCTGGGCTGGTCCTTGTGCTACATTCCAAGAGCCCGCCTTCATTCCAAGATTGGGGAGCGACAAGGAAGGGGACGGGTACATTGTTGCGCTGCTGAATCACCTCGACATTCTTCGAAATGATGTGTGTATTTTTGACGCGCAGAAGATTGCACAGGGCCCAGTTGCTGTTATTCATCTACCCTTCCGGCTGCGTCTGGGACTGCATGGGAATTTCGTCGATGAGACGGAGATTACTGAATGGAGGAATAGGAGGGCAGGGGAGCTGGGGCCAGTGAAGCCGGCGAGTATGCCGTTGCCATGGCAAAGAGAGTTGCTGTAGTTTGCTTTCGTTGAATAGGTTCAAGGATTGATAATTTTTGAGAAACGGAAATGATGCTATGTATATACAAGGGTATCTCGAATGTAGGCCTATCACGTATGGTAATCTATAACTGTGCCCAGATGATAAAGGAGAAACATATTAGATATTAGAAAATCCCTGAGGCGCTGCCAGATTAGCATCCGAAAATATATCCATCAATCCGGTCCGGGTATCTAAATCCAAGGTCTCAAACACATCGAATTGACACGCCTCGAAATCGCTGTCTCGGTATTAGCTAGGGGTCATGCCATATTTCCCGGGGTAGGCAACTTACATGTCGCTATAATCAACGTCGAATGTAGCTTCAGGCAACATCCCAACCTCTCCTCCTGTCATAATGGCCGGATCTATCGGGTGAGGCTCGTGTTGCAGTCCCACATTGAAATGGCCATAAGCCCCAACTTCTGACTCTAATACGCCGCTTTCATGGACCCTTGCCTCGAGATCCGGTAGGACTTTTTCACACCATCCGATCCTCTCCATACTGCGAAGAGTATCAAGGCATAAACGGAGCATATCCTGATGCTCCGTCGTAACCCGCTTCTGCAGAGCCAAGATGAGAATCCACATTATTTCCCCCGTGCAATGACAATCATGTAATGTCATACTGGACAGAGTCTCATCTTCTATCATCCGCCGTAGGATCTGCACCGATCGTTCTGCGGCATCTATGCAGGTAGCACTGAGTTCTTCATAGCATTTTCGTTTCGTCGGACACTTCATTGCACCTGGTCGAACTACCGTAAAGAGCAAGAATGGACGTGTGACAGAAATCACAGACATCCAGTAGCGGAGGTGTAGAACTGCTGCTGATCGTCTATGTTGGGAGGGTAACGACGCGTCCCACTGGAGATGCCCGGGGGCTGTTTCCAACCATTGAGATAGGGCTTGGAGGCTCTTCGTCACTCGACTAATCGGTAGACGTCCCCCCACGTACGCGGGCTCGAGGAAGCAGTCGTGGCTGATACTTTTTCGTAGCCGCACCAGGGAAACAGCTAGAGCTTGGTACCCGAGGGGCATGTTGGGCCCTGGATCTAGGATCTATAACGTCGTTAGTCCGGTTCCTTCCCAGTGAGGATGTATTCTTACCAATTCCGAGGCGGGGCGAGTCTTCATGAAGCTTGCATCGTCTGCAATCGCGCACGGGTAGCCGAATCGACTGGCCATTTCGTGATCGAGAGTATAGATGGTTAACCATAGTCGCCTTCCCCGTTCTCGTTCCACCGATGTTCTGCTTTTGGGGAAGACGTCCCGGTGCAGCCCGAGGGAGAAGCCGATTCGTACCGCGGTTCCAAGATATAGATATGCGGTGATACTATAGCACATTGCATGCATCGCGATGCTCTGTCTTCATCAGTAGCTGCATGTAATATGTGGAGCATTATACTTACCAACAGTCCAAACGCCCTTACGCTTTCGACATCAGCTTCATCAGCGGCTGTTGGCGAGAGGGCCTTTGCGAGTGCTAGGTAATCCGCAGCTTGTTTGCTGTCATGAGATACGTCGCCTCTTACGCGCCGCAACTGATCGCTCGGCTCCATACTGCCCATGGCAAAGATCGAGTACAGCGAACACAGCCAAGAAGAACTCGCTGTTTCCCCCTTGTCTTCAATGGTTTGGTCTAACATCGTGTAGAAATGCTCCGGCGAGTAGAACCAATACATGGAATGGATCTGGGAAAAGAAGCGTCCCACATAGTGCATGCACAGCTCCCGAGAAGGCAAGTAGATCTCGCCATGGGAATGCGCGATTGGGCTCTCCGGGGTGGTTGGTGGGAGTAGACCAGTTTTTAGCGGCAGAATGATCTTGGGATCCTGCAGGGCTAATGTACTCTTCGCCATCCGCGCGGCGTGATTCCAGCGCATGGACGAATCGGCGCCGACGTAGCCTGTCTTTAGTTAGCTTCTATGCGTATGTAGTTACAGCGGACTGGATTGGGTGGACGGACGGTATTTGCCCATGGAATCTAGTACCATGCACCCCAGCTCTTCTTTCAGAATTGGGTGCTCATCCGGTTCCATCGCCTCCTGATGGCTTTTCTCTTCCGTTCTACTGTTTTCTGTAGCTGGGGGGAGACGAGGCGAATCGCCACTCTCCAGCCGTTGTAGGACCTCCTTGATGCCCTCTACGGTTAATTCCGGTAGCTCATCTTCGGGGACGAATCTCCGCAGTAGCTTAATAGAATGGTCGTACACCTCTTCAGATATTTTATAGAACGGCCTTTTCCTGTTTTTGAGATTGATCTCGCAGGGAACACCTAGTGTTTGGCAATACTGGCAGGGTCCGTTGTCTGGGTTAAGCGTTAGAACTAGGCCACCGAATCACCTTCATTCGTCTTACCAGTACTGATGCACTGTGACAGGGATTAGTATAACCAGAATTAATGCCAAGAGGAGAGGATAGACCAGATCTACCTTTGTTTTGCGGGCTTTGCAGGCATCGCAGCTTTGCCGTGCCCGTTTTCGGGGGGGTTGCTCTCCCCCAGCCCTGTCTCTTCGTGGACGCACAGCATCCTCCCCCGAATTCATGTTTCCGACTACACTCAGGTGAATAACAAATAATTATGAGTGACTACAGGGGTATCCTGGGTGCAACGTTCCGGGCGACGGTTTATGAATCCGGGGTAAAAATGCGGGGAAGGCGGAACTTTTGACCCTCGGCTGCTTGCATCCGATCTCGGACTCAGAAACCCACACACAAAAAAATGCCATTCTAAAAAAACATAAACCGGTAGCGAGTCCAGAATCTATCTAACCCCATTGAATCACTGCTATCACTGCTTCGCCTGGAATACCAAGTGCAGAGGTGTCACTCCCACCGTGAAGTGATCCTTGGTCTCTGTCACCAGCTTTCTGCCATCTTCTCCAGGCGCAAACTTGACGCTCTCAAAGTGGCGGATAAACTGGACCACCAGATCCCGCATTTCAATCATAGCCAATGCCCTTCCAATGCACCCATTCATGCCTGTACAACCGTTAGAAATTTTATTAAGAATAGATAGAAAGAGACCAAAAACGTACCGATATTCCACGTCAAAAACGCCGACCGATTCTTCACCAGCTCCGGTCGTGAATACCACCGCTCCGGAATGAACTCTTCCGCCTGCACATAGTTTGCCTCATCATGTTGCATGGCATAGACCGGGAGAACAACGATCGTTCCTCCAGGGATGAAGGTTCCACTGATCGTGATTCCTTCAGGGGGTGTTACCCGGGGAAATCCAGAAGGAATGGCCGGGTGCAGACGGAGAGCCTCCTGAATCACTCCATCTAGGTGCTGTGCCTTGGGGACGTCCTTAGGATCTAACCTGGGTTTGCCATTGAGGAGTGGCTCGATCTCTGCACGTAGCTTGTCGACCTGCGAGGGGTCGTTGGCCAGGTGGTAAAAGAGGAATGTGAGCGTTGCTGCGGTCGTATCTGATCCGCCGACAATCGTCAGGCGTGTGTCTCCGCGTAGCCATTGGAAGTCCACATCCTGTTTCGGGGTTTGGTCGTATGCTTCGATTAGATGGGACAAGATCTGGATACATATTAGCGTTGTTTTAACTAAATGTGACGGGAGTTCTTACGTCTTGCCGGTCGGACTTCTTCTGTGTGCGCTCCTTGACCTGTGAACCGACAAACTCGAGCCAGGCCCGAGACCCAGAGCCAGCCTTTGGCAGTCTGTGTAAAATCGGTGCGAGCCAGGGAACGGGAGTAGTCGGTCCTACGTCCGCCATACTGGTCTCGAGCAGTTCAGGAATCCACCGGTTCTTCTCCGAGGTCATCATGTGGAATTCCTTGCCCAGTCCCAGGTCTCCCATGACATCGAATGCTTCATGAATCAGTAGAGGCCAGTTTAAATCGAGGAAAGAAATGACGTACCAAAGTACTTGAACCAAGCAGACGCGTCAAACGGCTTCCCGTTCATATTCTTCATCTGACGGACAAACTCCTCGCAATGCACAATCACCCTCTGCTCGTAGTCGCGTAGAGAATTCGGAGCAAACGCTTTGGAGAAGACTCTGCGTCGGGCATCGTGCACCTTCTTGTCACGAACAGTGTGCAGATTGATGACTGGCAACGATCTCTCATACCACGTACTCTTGTAGCATTTGGACTCATTACTAAGAACCACCTGTATAGCAGCTGGATCGCTGACAGAGAGGTTATTCGGCCCTGGAATCATTAGCCAAGCCCATCTTATAAGATCCTAGAGGGAAAATACCAGTTCGGACAATAGTTCCATATTTCTCATGCAACTCTTTCATTTTCAGATAATTGTCCGATTTGCGAATCATGCGCATATGGTAAAGATTCGACACGCGCGCCCCGTATGGTCCCGGGAACCGCCCGAGGGGGTGAAAGACCACTCTGTAGAGGAAAACACTTCCATACAGGCCAGCGAAATACGACAAGCTTAGCAAAGCCGTCAGTATAAGGCTAACCCCAACCTGGCCCTGTGTTGTGTAAAACACACAGAGACCCAGTGCACCGATACCAGTCAATGCTCGAGATATCCATTTGTGCGCATGTTTGTGATGCTCCCCGCGAATAAAGTAGAGAAGGTGGCTGGCGACTCCTGTGGCGCCGGCGACGGCACATAGCTTGGTAGTGGGATCCATTTCGGTGACTCTTGGCAATCAACCGGAATAACTCGCATAGGCAAGGAGGCGTGGCCAAGCTTAAGTGTTTTTAATGGCTCTTGCTATAGTTGTGGTATATTTGGGTTGGTTGCTTATCTTGATATCGGCTTCGGCTTTAGGGTGGGAATGGAGACAACGTTCCGCGGGGATGGAACTTGTTCGGATGTTTCCAGCCGATGCCATTCCTTGCCTTGGTGGCGCGTCTGGTGGCGTCTGGATTTGTGGTTTACCCCAAATAATCATTTGGAAGGTTATTTGCCGGAGGTCTAGATATTGAAACTTGAGAGGGAGGTATCCATTCCCCTTGTATTGGTTATTGGTTATTCGGGTCCTGTCAGGAGAGAATTGAGGACAGTCGAGGTCTGTAGCTGGATTACCTATCTTCTAGCCACGCATTTTCCGTCGATTGATTTCATTGACGCGGAAAGTACGGATATATCCAATGAGTTGAATGGGACTGCAGCGAGATATAGTACTGGTAGTCAGGTGTCCGAGGAGAATGAAGAGTGTGTAATCCAAAAAGTCAATGTATTTCTATGCATGCTGGACTATGAAAAATAAGAAAGAAAATGTCTAAGTACGTAAAAATGCATCAGAATATTCCCCCAGGGCCTGTTCTCAAGGCTTCACATCATTAATCTAAAGATGTAACCTTTCCGTCGAAGCAACGATCTTGTCTTTGGACCCAACCGCCCCCTGTGTGCTCTCCCTATACGCAGCAGGCCAGATCCCCTGTTTGCCAGGACTGAGGATTCCGTTGGGATCCAGCGAGTCCTTGATCCGCTCATTCAATTTCCTTAGGCTTCCTCCGTTGAAATCGTACTGGTCCGCTACCAGATCCATGTAATCAATATGTGCCCGGTACTCGCTGTATCCATGCTCTCGTGCGAGCCTTACAAGCTCCACAAACAATTGGTTCGCGTTCTTCCTTTCGAGATCTGATTGGCGGTCAAAGTAAATCATGTTGATCATGGTTAGATGTCGGGGATACAGATGCAGACCACCGAAGTAATCAAACCCGTAGCGCTCGCAGCGGGACTTGGCGGCGTAGTAGAAGTCCAGTGCGGCCTTTCCGTCTGGTGGGAGGACCGGAGAGAACGAGATGTGTCCACCGTCCTTCCCGCGATATTCCACGGCTTTCAGAGCCATCAGACTGGGTGTTCCTGTTTCCACGATCCGCTCCGCTGGTGGCATATCCTCTGGGGACAAATATTGTTTACCCTCCGGCGCATATGTCGCCTTTCCGGTAAGCTTAGCCGTTGGTAGACTCTTGAACGCTTCCTGACATCTCTTGTAGTTGGCTTCGATTATTTCTTTCGGCCCGTACAGAGCGAACCTCGCAGACCAAAACCCAATACCCAACTCTTTTTGGATCTCCTTTAGTCTTGCATCCGGGATGGCGTCCTTGCCAGCGTAGAACTTCTCTCTCTGTCCGCGCTTCACCAGCTCTCGGGGTAAATTACCAATGAGAGGATGGTTCTGGATTGTATCCCGGATCAGGAGACCTTGGAAGATATCAACCATGGGCTTAAGGTCTTCCTCGTTATCCACATCTACCCGACAGGCCATATAGCCCTCGGGACTGGGTGAAGCCCATAGACTCAGCTTGGTGACAATGCCAAAGTTACTCTGGCTGAACATGGACTCGTAGGTTGGCCCATATCCACCCCGGAACAGAGGCCAGCAGACGGAGTTGTCTAGCGCCCCCATGCCGGTTCGAACTAGGGTTCCATCTGCTAGGACAACTTCGATGCCACAGATTTGGTTGGAGTGATCGCCTGTATCCCGTTAGTATTTGGGTAGCCTTTTATTCTCTATTGATGAGTTGCATACCAGCGGGTGTATACCCCCAGCCTCGATCCAGGGCGTTTCCGATAACGGACCCCCATCCTAGAGCCGGAACGGAGCACCAAATATTTGCCTTCTGGTCCTGGATGGCCCGGTAGATGTCGAAGAATGTCACGCCTGGCTCCACTGTATAGTATGAGTACCGGTCATTGACCTCAATCACCTTGCGCATCCGTTGGAGGTCAAGAATAATCGATCCCTATCGCCTTGTATTAGTCTGGGGAACTTTTCCTCGCTAAACATTAGACCAGTCATACCTTCACGCGTGCAGCAGGACCACCATACCCCAAGTTCTTGCCTCGGGACACGGTCCACACCGGAATCGTCAGCCGATTGCACACCTTGAGGATGGCCTGGATATGCTCCACGGTGACGGGAAATAAGGTGGCTGCACTGCCTCGTTTGGTCTGCTCGTCGTGGTCCTCGGCATATGGATCCCCGTATCGGATCCGGTGCTCGTGGCCTATCAAGACGCCATCATCCCCCAGGATCGTCCTAAACTCTTGGACAGCTTGGGTCCATGTTTCCGCGTCCAAGCCGGGGGGTAGAATGTTGAGTGTTGGGGTGCGAGCTGCGGTTTCCATCCATCGGGCCTGGACCTCATCGGCCATGCCATTTTCTACCTCGCGCAGGGCGAGCTTAAAGGGTTGTTGCGCGGCCATTGTATACTGATTCTTTCTTTCCTTTGTCAATTGGGTATCGTAAATCCATCATTCTCTTGGACATGTATACGGTGACAATAAATATCCGCGGCGGGTGGATATCTCGGATGCAACAGCTTCACCCTTCCCGCATCTGCGTAGCCGGGCCAATAGCAACCCACTGCGAGACTCGGCTACTTGGATCCGACCCTCCATTCCCCGCCGAACTTAATTCGACAATTCGCCCAATAATCTCGCGCGTTGGTTGTGAATTTTGATCCCCCCACAAATCTGGGGAAGGCCAATGCTGTGACTCCCCTGATTAACAATCCCCGCATGATTCATGAACTGCGCCGCGCTAGAAATCCCTGCCTGCGAGTAGAAATGCATAAAGAGCGACTCCACCGGCAACAAAGACATGTCCTGGTAGATTTCATTTACTTTTGCATCCTCGTTCGGGGACAGGAAGTATTGTGTGGTTGATCATGCCACCTGCCCAGGTTACCGATAGACCCGACTCGCTCGAGGGCCAGCGCCTCGATCGCGGAGTCCGAGATAATAGCGTTCGTGCTAATTGGCGGCTGCTGGCTATTACTTTCTATATGGGGATTGCGTTGTTTGAGTATGGATTCGATAAGGGTGCGATTGCGGGTTTCCAGGCCATGCCGGGGTTTCTTATGATTTTTGGCTATCAGGGTCCGGATGGAGCGTGGGCTATCCATGTATGTCTGCCATGGGTCTAAGTTGTCGCTCCCTGAATAGCTACTGATGTTTTCTGTCGATTATAGGCCGGTCCACAGCAGATCATCTCGTCGTTCATGATTCTCGGGTCCTTTATTGGGTCACTCCTCAGCGGGCCGGTTGGGACCTACCTCTGCCGTCGCTATTCGATCATGCTCGGTTGTCTGTTGATGATCGTGTGCATTGTGGTCATGGCACTCACCACCTCACTGGCGGGTCTCTACGTCTCCCGATTGCTGACAGGTGTCGCCAACGGTCTCCTGCTCAGCTTCACCCTGGTTTACCTGCAGGAATGTGCCTCGTCGCACTTCCGTGGCCTCTGCTTCGGCGTGGCCACGATCTGGATCACCATCGGCACTACAATCGGCATGGTACCGCTCCCCTTTCCCGCTAAATAGTCTGTCCTCGAACTAATATTGGACTTCCTAGGTCATTAACAAAGCGACCGCCGAAATGCTGACCCGCAAAGCATACCAAATCCCGCTCTATGTCTGCTTCGCTGCCCCCGTCATCATGATCCTCACATTACCCTTCCTCCCTGAATCCCCCCGCTGGCTGCTCCAACACGGAAAGCCCGACGAGGCGCTCCGCAGTCTCCGATTCTTCCGCCACGGCGCCTATGACGAGATCGCCGTGCAGCAGGAATTTGAGGAAATGAAGGCGATCGCTGTGCGCGAAGCCGAGTCCACCCGCGACTGGCGACTCTTCCTCACAGCATTCCAGGGCTCTAACCTTCGACGGACCATCATCTGTGTCGGAGTCGGAACAGCCAATGCAGGTGTCGGTGCCATGTTCGTCCTCGCCTTTGGGACCTATTTCTTCAAAATCGTTCGTCCCTCCGCCCTCACTCATATTCTACTTGAACTAATGAATGCTATAGGCTGAGGTGGGCGACCCCTTCAAATGGATCATCATCACCAACTGCATCGGGATCATCGGCATCATCGCCACCTGGTTCGCCGTGACCCGTGTCGGGCGCCGGATTATCATCCTCATCGGCTGTGCACTCTGCACCGTCTGCATGCTCATCATGGCAGCCATCTACACATCCCCCAACGTCTCAACGGACAAGGCCGGAATCGCTCTCGTTATTGTGTTTAGCGTGTACGTATTCGGGTTCAACTTCGGCCTCGAACCGTACGTGTACCTTGTCGCGGGCGAGCTGCCGTCCCAAGCCTTGCGAGCCTATACACTCGGATTATCCAATGCGACCAGTTTTGCGTTTGCGTGGCTCTGTGCCTTTACGACGCCGTACTACATTAACCCGGCAGAGTTGAACTGGGGACCCAAGTACGGGTATATCTGGTTTGGGAGCGGGTTGGTGGTGACCCTGTTTGTGTACTTCATGTTACCCGAGGTGAAGGGAAGGACGCTGGAGGAGATCGATGAAATGTTCCGCAAGAAGGTGCCGACGAAGGACTTTCCGACTTATGTGTGTGAGGATCGGGAGGAGGCACAGAACAAAGCGCTGGCGACGGTGTTGAAGGATAAGCCAGACTCGGTGCATGTGGAGGATGCTGCATTGTAAATAGAGACGCCCTATCCCCAGAGAGGCATTGATTGTCGCTTTTTTGGCAGTCCCTCATGAAGGCAAGATTTGACCGCCGCTATATCAACAGGTGCCTTGGTCTAGTGGTAGGACGTCACGTTGTGGCCGTGCCAGCCCCGGTTCGATTCCGGGAGGCGCCAGTCTTCCTTTCCTTTTTTGTTTTCGTCATCTATTCTTTTTCTCCTTTCGCCTAATATTTATATATTTATTTCTTCTCCTGGTTTTATCTCGATGTGCAGGGGTCATGATACAGTGGTTGGTAACTCCGGTTATCGTGGATTCAATCAGCTGGGAATTCTGCTACAGCGAGGCAATGCCACCCAAATCTTTTACGCAAATAAAATCAAATTCAAACGCTTGCAAATCTAGTTCATGAATTGAAATACGCAAATGGTATCATTGTGGTGGGATGGTTTTTTTCAAAGTGTTGATGAAAATATATATATTCGTTAACAGGGACAGTCCCAAGGTTCAGTTGCCCAACCAGACAGTATTCGTTTGGTGTATACGTTAATCACATATCTCATACCTCCCTTTTATGATAACTCCACTCCACCTACCACAAATGTGGTATACCCGACTTATGTTATATTCGATCTCGTAGCCTTTAAACCCGCAGATACCTCCATCCGACCAAGCCGGCCAGGGCCAGTGCAGCCAGAGCGCCCAATCTTCGCCTCGCCGCTGTCTTCAAGGGCGTGACCAAATCATCGGCCACCACCTTAAATTCGTCCACCACAAAGGGCGGCGGGAATGGCTCGCTGGGAATGGGTAGCTCGAGAAATGGGCAAATCTGCTCCCATCCCATACCGTCTTCCAGTCGAAGCACCAGCAGTCGATCCTGCGGCAGTCGCTCTTTCACGCTGCGGATACTACAGTTGCTGATCAATTTTTTTATTCATTGCAGCGTTGGGAAAGGCGACAGACATACTATTCAACATAATTCCCTCGTAGCTGCTCTTCGTTATCGGGCTGCCCCAGATGCGTCCCGCCCGACTTGGCCCCGTAAAGAGTCTCCGCGGTGCCCAAGAACCGGTCGAGTTCCTTATCGAAGTACCGCAGAATGCGCGTGTGGAAAGTGTTCTCGCGACGGACAAACTCGCCGAAGGTGTTATTGAATGATCGGACCCAGGCGTCCGGGCTGCGCTCCATGAGGATAAATTTGGTCTCCGGGTCATCGGCGCAGGCGGCGATGGTCTGTATCCCTAGGTAGCTGGGAAGCTCGATAAAACACTAACATCTCGGTTAAATGTGAACAGAATATGAACAGAAAATACTCGTACGTCGTATTCCGCCAGCCATTTCTCCATCTCGGGTCTTCCGTATGGCTTGATTCCCGAGAGCCGGTTTGTTGCGGCTGTCACGCCCTCGATGAAGAGATCCATATGCGGTAGCCTCTTGATCGCGAACAGCTCGAGGAGATGGTACGGCGTGTAGCCCAGGATCTGCATGGCGTGGTACAAGCTCATCGTGCCGGTCCTGGGGGTCTCTGGTCAGTTGGTCCTCGATGGGAGCACACAACAGCGGCTAGGTTGTACCTGCTGCAGCTTGCCACCACCACCTTTGTCTTCTTCACGGAGCCTGGGGAGGCCAATCGGTCAATGTGGCGTGACATCTTTATCGATATCTGGAAACTCTGTCCAACAGCAGAATCCTGGATTTACGTTCATCGTTCTCCACCTGTCATTATATTTATAATGGTGGGCTCCAACTCGATCACCCAGCAGCAGGTCGAGAGCGCCTCGTTTTCCGGCGTCATTGATCACCAGTACTATTTCATCCTTATACTCACTAGTAGGATGTCGTACCACGTCCAGCCACCAGACAATTGGATGTCTCACCGCTGATCGCCCTCGCGTAAACCGGGAACCAATGGAGTTGGCAGAAGTTGCTGACCTGCATGAGGTGTGCTTACCCTTCCCTTTTCATCCACCGGAGTCCATACCATTGGCTATTACTTGCAGGGCATCAAAGGTTTGATATTATTACCTATGAAAGATACCAATCAGCTGCGATACCACCTGAGCGATCAGATCGCAATCCGAGGACAAACATGACAAGCTGTCAGATCTACTTCCGAGTTTGGCATGTCTGAATATTGAGTTGGGCAGTGAGCACGACTAGTATCTACTAGTTTGAGCTTTTCTTTTTTTTTTTTTTCTTCTTTTTCCTGTTTCATCGAGAAGGCTTATGAATGAGCCTCTCATTCACCCTGTACAAAAGAGCAACCAACACCGATTCTTGCTCCCAGATGGCTTCATCCTTCGATTCTTGTTCCTGTTCTTCGCGGACGCGCCAGTCTTCTTTTCATTTTGTGTTTTTGTCAAATACTCTTCTTCTTCTTCCGACTAATATTATATTTTATTTATCGCCTAAGTTGTTATCCCGAGGTAAATTATTCCCACGGGATGGAGTACAAATCTCAATGTTTCCTGGAGCCGATAGAAAAACATCGATTCCATTCAGCTTCGGAACATGGGGGGACGTCTGTATACCCCCCGCCAGAAGCAAAAATTGTGACCTGACAATAAGATTCTCTCGTTCGTAGTCGGGGCCTAGCTTCTGGCTTAGAGTCAAATCCAGCGTCTCGCCTCATCATCCCACTTTTGGTCGGTCACGCCGCAGCAGAACTGGCCTTGGATATTTGATTTACGGGCAATTCGTTCAAGTTGCTTTCGGATATCATGGCCGTGATAGCTGCAATCGCTGAGCCGGTTTCCAGGTAATCACCGTCAAACAGGCCTGGAGTCACTATCGGTGCGAGGGGACATAGCCCGTTTCCTCCAGCAAGGGTACATAAGAGTAGCCTTCAATATCGCACGCAACACCTGGATATCGGTTCCAGTACCAGGTGCCACCAAAACCTCCAGCTTTGTCGACAATAACAAGGTCAGTGCTGCGGATGCCCGCGTCGTTAACCAAGTGATGGGCGGTCATCAGACCCAACATCCTCCCACCAACTATGAGGAACTGGATATCAGATCCGTTTCTTAGAGGTTGGTTGCTAGATTTAAGAACATTAAAATTAACATGGGGATCCTTGTCCATATTGGTGAGCATTGGATCTCTAAAGTCGACATATTGTCCGACCTGTTCGGGGCGAAGTCTCTTGGTCCGCTCGTTGGCATACTTTTCGAACAAACCCTCTGGGATAACCAGTTTTGATATATTCACCTGCTCTAATATAAGCCCGTGGAATAGAAAGAAAGAAATTGTTGTGTTGATTTCCAATGACGATGGAAGAAATGTCTTGCACTTTATACTCGAGCCAAACGCTGGTATGTACAAGCCGATAGATAATTTACTTCAGCTGCCACGCGCCCCCACTAAGCGGGAAACCGAGCGACGGTGCTTGGCTATGTCCGTGTTTATCTCAACCCACAGAATTACTCTCCGAATATTCTTCCGGTTCAATGTGATCAACCTATGAGCCTGCGACTGTGGATCTTGGTGGACCCTTGTTGGCTCCGGACTTAGCCAAGACTCCGTTGCTGGCTGGGCGGGTTGACTTATGAACCAAAAGTTAATGAATAAGAATCCTAATTTTTATTTAATTTTGTCAAGCTGTATGTAACTGCTCAAGGCTCATGCCGATATTTCAGAGCCAAGGAAATTACTGAAAGTCCAAATTTCAGAAATGTAGTCAAGCCAGTTGACTTGGTTCAAAGGTATCTAGGCGGGCCAAACAGCCTCTGCCGTAATTAAGAAACCCATCCATACGTGAAGTCTGGGCAAAACTTAGGCGACTTTCCCAGAAAGCCGCAGACCAGACATCCACCCCCGTTTACCCTAGTAAAAAATCGAGGCAGTGATAAGGCTAAAAATATTTCTTGTGTCGTAGCCGAGTAATTCAGTCATGTGGTCTACTATTACTTACCACGGTAAATATACGCTGCAAATACACTCTGAAACACATGGTCCGAAATTCATATAACTGCCCCAGACCAAGCAACTGGTCAGCCACGAAACCATGCCTTCCATCTTCCCGAGGCCTACAGGAGGTATATGCCGGGGTGCTGTTAAGCGGATGTGATAGAATCGAGCGTCAAATGTAAATACAGGAAGGTCTTTGGATACTGAGAGGACCCAGAACTTCACACTAATAAGCACGGGCCCGAGTTTGATTTTCAAGTAGAATTCACGTCATGCACACAAGGTAATGATTGTCGACTCGCCTTGTTGGAGTCGCCGAAAATCAAACCCTTATTTTGAAAATCCTCAGTTGACCCGGATTGGCCCATAGACTTTTCCTAGATAGTTATCGACGGCCATGCCAATGCTCACTTTCAAGAGCAAATATGTGTTGGTGCCCTGAAACAACTTGTGAAACATGAGCAGTCCTACTCCATACATCCCAGACTTACAAACCTCAACCCCACGATGTAATTTGCCAACTATTCCGAGATCACACAGATTGGATGCTATCATGTTCCAGGGTGAACGTTTACCCTGTATGAACAGCGCAGCACCAATTTACAGTTAGAAGTAAGGTTTATATTAAAAGGCAAAATCATAGAGCTCGGTTCACGGCATTCTTTTTAAAAAAGTAATTACCGTGCCTTGCAAAACTTGCCTTGGAGATTGAAGCTGTTTGGCTTTGCCCCCCGGACAGGCTAGGCCTTGGCGTTCCAGGTATCAAATCCTAGGAACCTTGTCATTGATGTGAATGTTTATTGTGGACAAGTGATGGAATATAAATACTGTATGATATCCTGAGATTTTAGATGTGAAAAGAGCACCATAAACAAATTGTCAAGACTACTATTAACGCATTATGTTGCTCAAAACCTTCACAACTCTGCTGCTCCCACTTGCAGTCCAGGCGGCCTTCGGGGAAGATGTCTTCACGACAAGCGGAAGGCTGACTGGTAAATCCGCTTTCTGGTTCCCAGATGTCACGGAGTATCTGGGTATTAGGTTTGGGCAGACAACGGCGGGGACCAATCGCTTTATGCCACCCAAGCCATATTTTGGGTTTGGAGAAAAAGTTGCAGCTACAAAGTTTGTAAGAGAACCAGGCTGTAGCACGAAGGGCTTGTTGCTAACTATGCACGATAGGGCCCGTAAGTATGGTCTAAAAGTCCTTCAAGGCAGAACTTCTATAACTTACTTCAACCAGTGCATGCCCCCAGGCATTTCCTCCTGGCTACCCTGGAGCCCCGACAGCTACTAGTGAGGACTGTTTATTTATAAACGTCTGGACCAAGTCGCCCGGTTTAAAATTTAGAAAGGGAAAGGCAGTGATCCTGTGGATCTACGGCGGTGCCTTTACGACCGGAGATTCGGCATTACCCCTAACCAACGGAGCCAGTATTGCGAACAACGAAGACGTTATTGTCGTGTCTTTCAACTACCGAGTTAATGTCTTTGGATTCCCTGGAGCCCCGTCTCTATCGCAGCTAAACCCTGGATTGCTGGATCAGAAGCTTGCCTTTGACTGGGTTAGAAACAACATAGCTGCCTTTGGTGGTGATCCAAATAAAATCACGATCTATGGGGAGTCTGCTGGTGGATCTTCTGTTGATTATTTTGCCTACACCTGGGCACGAGAAAAGGGGGTTCATGGTCTCATTGCGTCTTCTGGAACTGCAATGATGACGGGACCGTTCTCTTTGACTCGCCGGTTAGACCCGGAACGCGGCTGGTACGCTCTGAGCGAAAAGCTGGGCTGTGGGAGATCACGGGATAGTGTACACTCCGTCCAATGCGTTCAAGGGAAAACAGTGGAAGAAGTCCAAGCTGCCATTCCTCTTCCTGGGGGAGCTGGAGTAGAAAGCCTAGTTGGGGCTTTTGGGCCAACAATAGATAACAAAACAATTTTCTCTGACTACTATGCCCGTGCAGTGGAGGGCCACTTTATCCAAAAGGTCAGCACTTAATCAAACATTACGGAAGCTCAAGGTGGCCGTGAAAGTTGCTAACATTTTCCATGACAGCCTCTTCTTGTTGGCACTAATCAAAACGAATCTGCTTTGTTCCAAATGCTGGGGAACATCACCGATCCTGGGGATATAATCTCATTGGATAATGGATTCAAATGCGGAGCTGCGGACGCAGCACGTACAAGAGCACGTCTCCAGATTCCAGTGTGGAGATATTTTTTCGCAAATAATAAACCTGGGTCCACGAGTGGTGCTTTTCATGGTGACGATATCCCATATGTATTTGGGGATGGGAAAGGTGGGCTTTCTCAGTTATTTCAATCTACTTGGGCTGCGTTTGCAAAGGACCCTCAAAGTGCTCTTTCCAAACATGGATGGCCAAAATATGACCCTCAAGGTAAGTTTGAGGAGAATGCACGGAATAATTTATTAAACTATTGATTGATGATACGCAGGTAAAACCCTAGCTAGAATTGCTCACGATAGTGAAGCCAAGGTGGACTTTGTGCAGGCAGATATGTATGATGGGACATGCCCTCCATCACAAATCCCTTAACTATTCTGGGTATAGCCTGTTCATGCACAACGCAGTTGAACCAAGTGAAACTAACTTCTGGATGGGGTGATTTTGCTGTTTGAAGTATCACTAGGTTACATATTTTTGTTGGCTACTGTACTACTCTACCGGTCTGACCAATTTTGCTCGATGAATAAGGCGCGAAGTATAAGTCTCCTGAGGCCGGTTATTTGATTCTGCAGTGACTTGGAGATGGGGACCGCAACCTAAAAATTATCTTAAGACAATAAAAGGTGTAGATACACGCTCGGTTTACCTGGGATTTAGGGTCATAATTTTCCGTTACCCTATTTTGTAAGCTAGATGCCTTTTTCAATGATGAAGCCCATGGTTTATTCTACATAAATTGAGAAAAAATATCTATTTTCATGTGTTATTGGAAGATGGGGTTCAATGGAAATAATTGTACAACAAGATAACCATTGTATTGGAGTAGGCCTCGCTCTCGATTCAAGCCACGCATCCTAGCAAGTGAGTTGTGACTGGACATTACTAATGGGGGCCGACATTCTAGCAATAAAATATTATAAATTATACTGGCTTGACAATAAATGCGATACTGGTGTTAAAGTCCCAAAAATTGGCCATTGCGCACTACGGGTGCGGACCTCAACCTAATGGTATTATTCTAAATTATTAAAACTACCATAGACCAATAATGCCTTTCATCTTCCCAGGGAACAAAGAAAGGTGTTTAGAAACAAAAAGAAAAAAGAAAAGCCTCGCGAGGATGATGTTGCTCACGCATCCACCGCAATCTAGAACCTGAAATCTATATCAAAGCTGTGCACTGCTCCCCTGGTATTCCCTGCTTATGCGCAAGAACGGCCCACTTTAGCACCAAAAAAAGGAAGAATGTGAAGAGTGCCGACACTTCAAACCCCTGCTACTATGGACCTCATGTGCCCCCCAGATATTTTAGCGTTTATTAACTTTGGTGGATGGGGCCTACGACAAGGGTCTGAACATGGACACGAACCCGAGCCCGAATACGAACCCGAGCAGCCCGACGCAGATCCTAACATCGAATGGGGTATACGGAGCCGATCATCACTTGTACCTGCTGCAGCTGGCCACGACCACCTTGGTTCTCTTTGCAGAGGCCGGGGGGGCCAATCGGTCAATGTGGCGCGACATTGTCAAACTTTTTGACTGTATCGGAGCTCTGTTCAACAACGGGTGTTAGCTAGCAGGTGGCATTTAGCGGGATGATGGTTGCGTTTTCATTGTCTTTCAGCTGTCATTTATATAGCGGTGGACTCCAAACGCACACCGCTTGATCACCCGGCGGGACATCGACAAGGCATATTGTTGTGACCTCATTCTGCTCCCCGGGTAAGCCCGCTGATCAGCATTGATGCAGAGGTCTGCATAAGCAACGTCAAATAGCTCCAACTCTAATAATGTCAAGTGGCAGCTGCCTGCAAAGAGTGCCAAGTCATCAACTTTAGTATAAAGTTTTTGCAAAAGGACAGCACACACTATGCATAAAGGGACAAGTGCCATACAAGGCAATTTGGAAGCTACGACAGCACCAAGTTCATTACACGTGGGGCGATTTTACTTGACATAGATGGTGATTCGTAGAGAAGGGGGACGTTAGGCTAGGCTCTCTGATAATATCTAGATAGTGATATTGGATCGCTTCCTCCCCCCATTTCATTGTTGGTGATATTATACTTGTACCCTTTGGTACATACTCATTTCTTTGCCAAGATCCTCTCACGATGAGCAAAAACATCCAGGCGGTGGCATTTTTCATAGCGTTGTACATTGCCGCCCTCGCTGCGAGCCTGCAATTCCCAGGAACCACGGGCAACACAATAACAACGATGTGGGAGCAATGGTATGATAAATGGAGAATCACATCCACCACTAATCAGATTATCGGGACATGGGAATTGCAGTCATTTGAACTTCTGCCCAGAAACAACTCTACGCAAGCAGCCATTTATCCGTTCGGGAAGCCAGCATGCGGTTGGCTTCATTATACACCATCTGGCCATATGGCTGCTCACTTATCCGCCTCTGATCTCCGACCGTTTAACGACCAACTTTACTTTCATGCTTCAGACAAGGAATTAGCCCAGGCTGCGAAGCAATCGTTTTCATACACTGGGGTCTATACTGTTGGCCGCCTGCCGAGCACGAGGGATTTGACCCTGAATCACACCGTCCTCGTCTCTTCGTTTCCGAATTTCGTGGGGTTGAACCAAACCAGGCTTTTAGAGCTTGATGGGGATCATCTCACTTTGAAACCAGTAGTGGCAGTATTGGTAAGCGTCCCTCTTCTCGGCCTTTCTCTAAATATATGCTTTTCTTTTCAAGGGCTAAGCGGGTGGATAAACTAGCATGGGCACTGGACAGAAGTGCTGCAATGGAAAAGGCGGGGGAGGTCTTGATACTAAGGGCTCCAAACACCATGCCCCCTGCTGTCTACTATAGTTATATTTACTGATATTATTCATCCTTTGAATTTATAAACATGCTATTGAAGAAGACACCACAAAGAACGGGCTTCATTTCGGATCTCCCCATTTCATTGGACGACAAATACATACAATATCAATACGGGTTACTTACGAATTACGAGCATTTAGTGTGGTATTAGCCAATAGTCTTCTGCCTACACCCTATATTGTGTTCTCGGCATGTATCCGAAACGCCGTAAAAACAGGTGAAGGGCCAAGGATCTGCGATTAGGCTGCACCATTTAAAGCATCATAATTGGAAATCACAGCGACCTCGAGTCATCCAATGAAGGTTTAGGCACTGATTTATGACAGCTACCGTGGGTAAGACGGAGAAGAGAAATTCGTGCCAATTTTCCTGGCAAAGCTTAACTTTCGCCCAGACACGCAGCCCAAAACACGTCCCAAGTTCAACCCCTTTCACCTGCAGCCTGGAAATTGCAAGAAATCGCAAGACAGCCAATATGGACACAGTGCCTATAGCCAGTGATATCGAGCTCGAGCGGCTGCGCGGCGCTCTCGTCAACCCGCCCAACACATCGACGTTGAGGCGACTACACCGGAGAACGCGCCAGGCACACACCTACCACACGACCCAAAACTCGCACATCAACCGCCTCATCCAGGTCGCAGAGGACCCAGCAGCCGCACGATTACTAGACGATGAACCCGACAACTCCGCCTTCCACGTCAAAGCCGCCGTTTTCCTCTCCATCTACGGCACAATCCTCGTCGCAGGGCTTCAGATCTACGCCGCCGCCACCACCCGTTCCCTGTCGCTTTTTGTGACCATGGCAGAGAGCTGCTGCGAGGCTGTGAGTAACATCGGGCTCGACTACCTGCATCGAAAATCCAAGAAACTCAGCGACTCGACCCGCTGGCCCGCGGGCGCAGGGCGACTCTGCAACGCCGGCAACATTTGTTTTGCTTTTGCGCTGATGGCTGTCTCCCTAGTCCTCGTCGTCGAATCGATTCGCGCGCTGGCTAGTAACAACCACGAGCTCGGGAAATTCGAGGTAGCGGCCATTGTCGCTGCGGCGTGCGGATTCGGCATCGAGCTGTTTCTAGCCGTTTACTGTTTCATCTTTCGCAAACACAGTTCTCAATTGCAGATGCTGTGGGAGGATAACCGCAACGACTGCTTCGAGTACGGATTCGCCATCTTCACCTCTGCCGCCGGGGCCAAGCTGAAATGGTGGGTTGATCCGGCTGGGGCGATGCTGATTGCCTTGGTTATTATCGTTACGTGGATCCGCACGATACGGTCGGAGTTTCTGGAACTCTGTGGGGTGGGGGCGTCGCCGAGCTTGGTGCAGGAGGTTGTGTTCTTGACCCTGAGGCATTCGGATTTGATTCTGAAGGTTGATACGGTCCATGCGTATCACTGGGGGGAGGACTTGTTTGTGGAGGTGGATGCTGTGATGGCGCCGGAGCTGAGCCTGCGCGAGGCTCATGATGTCGCGCAGGATCTACAGGATAAGCTTGAGACCGTTGAGGGATTTGCGAGGGCTTTCGTGCATGTTGACTACGGTGAGTCTTTCTAACAACCCCATGGATGACTTGGCTAAGAATTGTGATGAATGTAGAAACGTCGCATATGCCCGAGCACCGCAAAACCCGCTGATCCGGTTTAACGATACCAAATCCACTATAATATAAACGGAGCGAGGGAATACTTCACCGGCAGCTACCACACGCAGATGCGATCGAGAAGGATGAACGGATCGCAAATCTATAACGGCTGAAGGGTAGCAATAATCGACAATAAGCTACCTGCACGGAGGACAAATCTATAGACAGGAAAGGATGGAAGCAAACGGATGGGGACAGGAGATGTAGAGTCACCTTGCTACTTCACCTTTGCCGCGACATCCATGTTTGCTCGGAGATAATAGGTCGTTAGACCGGCTTTTAATCTATCGCAAATTGCAAAAATGACTCACGAAAATCTGCGGCTGGGCTGAGATTTCTTGATTATTTACGGGATGAGCTGTTTGAGTTCGCTGCTCAAGTGAGCTGCCGTTGGCTGTGACATCGTATCGTGCCATGTCGCTGGGCTGGAAGCAAAATACGAGGTCAGAGACGCCACAAATGTCTCAGAGCGCTCGTATTCGGGGTCGTTGGCGCCAATAGCATCAGATTCTCAGCTGAGGCTTAACCTCTCGATCACGGCCTGGATGTTGTCGGCCTATTGCGTTGGAGTTCTCTACACCCCAGGACGATGGTTGTGATCTCAATGGAACAAGAGCTGATAAGAACAGCAATACAAGGTTACTTAAGAGCCTGCCCTTGTCCCTCCTGTTGCCTTGCTTATATTCCAAAACAAGCCCCCTGCCTCCCTCCACACACACACTCACACACACACCATGAAAGGAATCATTGCAGAATGTCAAGGAGCCCCCTTCCGGGTCTCAGACAACCTGGACCTCCCCGAGCCGTCAGAATCCCAGATCCTGGTGAAATCCATCTATACTGCGATAAACCCTGTGTATTGCCCGCCCTGCAACGTATACTCCGTAGACTGTTCCTGACTCTTTGACCGTTGCTAGAGACCACATGATGGCCGAGATGGGAATCCTCGTGCAAACCTGGCCATTCGTCCCCGGCTGCGACGCCGCTGGGGTTGTTGTCAAGGTCGGCGACCAAGCAGCCTCGGCATTCAAAATCGGGGATGAAGTTTTCGGCTGCACCCGTCTGGGGATATCCGGATATTCTACTTGTCAGGAATACGTAAGTATGTTGGAACCTTCGCTAGGATCAGACTGACGGTACTCACGTATATAGTTCTTGATGGATGCGTCCTTGGCGATCCCAACGCCGCAAGGACTCACCCTGCCCGAAGCAGCTACCATAGGAGTAGGACTTGAGGTGAGAAAAACCCCTTTATCCTCGCTTTACGTACCGTAGCTGACTGAGTTATGCCCCGCCCCCTAGACAGCTGCCCTTGGGATATTCGGCGGGTGCAACATCCCCCTTCCAAACCCGGACAACCTACCTGCACCGAAAGACGAATGGGCCGTGGTTCTCGGCGGAGCAAGCAATGTTGGGCGATTCGGTATCCAGCTCTTCAATGCGTGTGGCTACAAAGTGATTGCGTCATGTGGAGCCAAATCGGTCGAGGTGAGGAGCCATGTCATGTCCCTTACATTATAGGCTACCACCAGTTATACTGATACATGATATATTTGTTATTTGTTAGGCCGTTCTAGGCACCGGAGCACATGCGGTGTTCGACTACACGTTCCCTATTGCCGACCAACTTGCAGAAGTGCTGCTCCACACCGCAGGGAATCTGAGCTGTATCCTGGATGCTGCGGCGACGGGCGATGAGCTTGCGCGCGCACTCTTCAAGGAGCTACCAGAGCGGGCAAAGTACTTTGCAACCACGAATGACTGGTATGTGCAGTAGCGTAGCTCCACTGTCTCGTCTGAAATGGTTTTGTTCTGTCGTGCTGACTGGCTGGTGAACTAGGAGTGGGATCACGGATTTCGAGGGCGGTCGCTCGCACTGCATTCAGCTCGGCGTTATTGGGCGCCCCGAAGGCAAAGAGGTTAGCGACTCAATCGCGAGCTATATCCCCGTCCTATCCAAACTCCTTGAACTGGGGAAACTTGCTCCGAGCCCATATACCGTGGTGGGCGATGGAGGTTTCGACGCTGTCCTGGAGGCCCTCCAATATCAAAAGGCGGGGTCTGCGGGCTCAAGCAAAGTTGTTGTGAAGGTCCAGGACGCTTGAACATGGTGTAGGTATTATGGTTCACTCGAGCTGGTAATAAGTTCAAACAAGGTCTAAACTCTCTGGCATTTGTGTAGCTGTAGGAGGGGAAGCAAGACCACTCATATTGCGGATATATATTCCGTTGCCCCCATAAGATAAACACCCCCAGTTCTCAACCACGGTATATTTTCAATTCACGCCAGTGACTAACATATTATCGTCAATTTATGCAATGCCAAATGGGTATTTGTAACCCATTTATAGGCCCGGAGGTTCACCCGGCAACAAACTTGGCGTTGGAGAGCTGTCGATTACTGGGGTATCCCGAGGGTGCGGGAAAAGGGTGTCGTGGACAAAGGTATTGACGTCGCCAAAGAATAGATAATATTCGCCCCGGACGATGATAACGACGAGGAATATTGAGAAACCGATCAGAATGAAGGTTAAGATGGTGCGTATTAGTCGTAGAATATGGAAGATTTTGTCCACCTTGGAGGTGGGCAGATGGCTGTCGGTGCTTTCAACGTCTGTCATATTGATTATGTAAAAGAAGCCACAGCGCGAATAATTAGTCTTGGGTATAGATATAAACGAAAATAAAAACAAAACCGACAAAAGGGAGGAGTATCCCGCAGCTTTATCTCTTCCTGTTCTGCAATGTGGCATCTTCGCATGACGCCACAACCGCCCCCATTTCAATCTCCTTCCCATCCCGCGATCCTTCAAGTCACACATCTCCCCACCACCCCAAACGCCGTAGTCGAGGAATGAAGGGTTTATATGAGGCCCCTCCAATTCCCAACATTCAACCAATCCGGATCCGCCTGACTCTGCGCCGAATGAGGCAACCCCGACCCCGCCAGCAACCGATACCAATCCGGCTGAACATCCGCCACTAGCACCGCCTCCGCCCCCTGGAGGCCCTGCGTCACATACCCCCTATATTCATGATACAGCTCCTGAAAGAGATTATGCACGGCCTCCGCATTCGGCCAATACGCAGACAGTAAATGAGTGGGTTTGAGGAGGCGCGCTAATCTCTCCAGGGCGTCGATGGCGACGACGAATGCGCGCCGGGTGATGGCGGAGCGGATCTCGTGCGCGAGTTGGATTCCGGCGGCGGTGAGGGCGGAGACGACGGTGAAGTGGCATTGGGGGAGGCGGTGGAGGGAGACGAGTTTTTCGAGGGTGGTGATTATGGCTTGGGCGGAGATGGCGCAGATGGTTTGACTTTGGGGGTCGGAGGGGGTGGAAGTGGTGGTAGGGACTGTGGCTGGGGATGGGGAGAGGGAGGTGTTGCGGTGGAGGTGGAGGAGCATGAGGTTGTAGTGCAGGTTTAGTTGCCAGATCCAGGGGTCGTCTGCCTCTGAGGCCGTGGTGGAGGTGGAAGAGGAGGGGGAGAGGATGCCGGATTGGAGCGACCATTGGCAGAGGCGGGCGTCGAGGTTGCGGGCGTCGATGATGCGTTGGGGGGATGGTTCGTTGAGGGCTAGGACGTCAAGACCGATGTAGGCGAGTTTGACCATGCGGCGGAGGAAGTCGGGGCGCTGGGGCTGTTCGTTTCTTTCTGTGGCCGGGGTCCCCGGGGAGTCGGTCATGTCTTCGTCGGAGAGGGCGAGCTGGTCGATGTGCTCGGCTTGGATGGCGCAGGGTCGACCGGTTTCGAGGGCGGAGAAGACCTCGCAGACAAAGGCGGACCACCAGCAGCGACGATACTGGGAGGTTTCCTTCGGGGGTAGGGTTGGACTGTGTCGGTGCATGCCTAGCCCGTGGGCAATGCGCACGGCGGTCCCGCTCCAGTACCATGGGCCTGCGGTCACGGTGTCGCCGTCGCCGATGTGGCGGGTGAAGAGCACGGCGGCCTGCATGAGATGCACGCGGTCGGTCTCGTGGCGCAGGTGGAAGAGCATGCTCGCGCGGCGGAAGAGGGTCGTTTTGACGGCCTGCCGGGCACCCGCGACGAGTGGATGGTCGCAGGCCTGGGCCCCGGCCATCAGCACCGCTTGGAAGACGAGCAGTGGTGGAGGTTCGTCCGCGCAGCGGTAGCTTGCCAGGAACTCGGGCATTGAGATGACGGGGTGGAAGGGGTGGACGTGTTCAAAGTAAGCAGCCACGAGGGCATCGCGAACGTCCGGAGCCGGGAAGGAGGAGACGTCCCTGGCGAGGTCGAGCGTCGCGGTGCCGCTCCAGGCGTCGGAGCCGGGCTTCCAGTTCTTTGGGGGACGGATTGGAGGGTAGGGGTAGTGCACGACACTGTCTACTAAGGTCTCGGTGCCATGGATGTGCTGCTGCTGGTGCTGATCCCCCAGACTCACTCCATGTTCCGTGATACTCGGAGGTGTGGGCACCAGCGGGAGAGTTCCCGGAGGTTGGCGGGAGGCGCGATTCAGCTGGACGAGGTGGACAATGTTGGACACCGCGGTGCCGACGTAGGCGATGCGGAAGCTGCCCAGCGTGTCAAAGACCGCCCAGGCTGCCGCGTTGATCCCATGGCGGAAGAAATGCGACAATCCGCGCCGGGCGAACTGCTCTCTCCGTGCGGCGAGATCGTGTGCCGTTTCGGCCTCGAGGTTCGTTGAGCCATGGAGACGTGACGATGATGTGCCAGCAGTAGAGAGCACCTCTTCGTCCGGCTGATGTGTGACAGGGTCATGGAGCACGTCTTCCTGGCTCTCTCGCGCGGTTGGAGGCGACCGCCTAACCAGCTCCGGTGACGAAGAGGGGTGTCGACGAGCATATGAGGAGCGACGATTAGGCTTTGCCCACTGAGTGGTTGATCTGTATAGTTATTAGATAGGAAAGCACGAAGGATCAGGGCAAGACACACCGACAGTCGATGCCTAACCGGTGGCAGACGGAGCAGGACCCATGACGCTGTTCGGCCACATCACAACGCACCTTGCGACGGCGACAGGTATCGCAGGCCTTGCGTTGTTGGCGTTTGGCCAGTGAGCGGGGATACGGAGGGGACGACGGCACTTCAAGCGGGGGGCTCATCTCTCCATTGTTTCCTCGTGATGCCTGGAAACTCGGCTTCGAACCTCCTATTTCAAACATGGTGATGGTGACGGAACTGGGAAGGCTCCGCATCATAACGGCGACGATGTCGGCCCCGAAATGGTTGGAGGCGCGGGGATGGCCCACTCAGGGCTGTCTTGGCTGTTGGAGTTCGGAACCGACACGGCCTCTGATTTGGCCCCAAACATGTCTTATCAGGAGAAGATCGTCGCGATGATAAGGGGCCGATAATGACAATTGATTCATATTTGGAGAGGGATATGGATGGAGTCTGGATAGAGCTTCATTTCTACTCGAAGACGGGGATTACATCCGCGACCGATGCACTGCCTGCTGATTGCCCGTGAGGATCGTCTTCAACTGTAGATAGTGCATTTCGGAGATGGATGAACCTGATGCAGGATCAAGCCCGCTGAGCCACCCAGGAAAGAGTGGCATTGCGATCCGACCGCGGCGGGGTATCGGAGCTGTGAGGAGGTGTTTCGGAGCCGAGACGGCGGGGATGCATCGTTATCACCTCCAACGGCGATAGAGCCCTTGGATAAAAGCTGGGATCCATCAGACAGACTTTCTCAATTCAAACATCACACAAAGCATAATCACGATGCCACGGATTGAGACGATCGACTTGGCCTCCACAGGGAGTGCCTACTACGCTCCAGCCACGGTTGCCCCCGCGAACACACAGATCATCCACGTCGCCGGCCAACCGGGAAGCACTCGCGATGGATTCGTACCAGCAGACTACGAATCGCAGATTCATCTGGCTCTGTGCAACCTGCGCAAGATCCTCGTCGTAGCCGGTGCGTCGGTGCGAGACATCCTGAAGCTGACGGTATTCATCGTGGGCTACGATCCAACCCAGCGGAAACACACGCGCCATATCCAGCGCTTCCTCGCGGGGCATCGACCTGCGATTACACTGATTCCCGTTCCCCAGTTAGCCGCTCCCAACTGGCTGTTCGAAGTGGACGCCGTTGTCGCCCGACCGGTGCAGACCTCCGTCCCCAAACTCCTGTCAAGCAACAGCGCATCCGATGCGGTAGACCTGATCATCATTGGCGCTGGGTTGGCTGGTCTCACTGCTGCTACTGAGGCACAACGAGCTGGTCTGTCATACCTGGTTCTGGAGGCGCGCGACCGCGTCGGCGGCAAGACATGGTCGCACCCAACATCAGACAAGAAGGGCATCGTTGACCTGGGCGCCGCCTGGATCAACGATGCGAACCAGAAGAGGGTATATGCACTGGCCAAGCGATTCGGTGCAGAGCTTCTGGAACAGAACACTACCGGCCTGTGCGTAATGGAAGATGCCCAGGGTGTCTGCTCTACCTTCTCCTATGGAGAACTTCCAAAGGTATGCCTCACGCATCCCATCTCACCCTATCCCTTTCTGCTCCCACTCTAACTAAAGACACAGTTCTCAGCGAGCATCGCCCAAGACGTCGCCCGCATTCGCGACATGGTCGAAGCCGACTGCCACACCATCGACCCCGCCCGCCCCCAACGCACCGACTGGGACGCCCTCACCTTCGAAGCCTACCTGCGCTCCCGCGGGGCCAGCGAGCAGACCCTGTCCACCGCCACCGTCTGGACGCGGGCCATGCTCGGCCAAGATCCCCGCGACATTTCGGCATTATTCTTCCTCACCTACTGCAAATCCGGCGGCGGTTTGCTGCGGATGCGCTCCGATCGTGTGGGCGGCGGGCAACACCTTCGCATTCGACAGGGCACACAGCTGTTCGCTAAGGGATTGGCCGATTCTCTTCCTAAGAATACCGTCCGCCTGAATACCCCTGTCCGGAGCGTGGTCCAGGAGAACGGTTACTGCGAGGTGCAAGCTGGGACCGAGGCTCTACGCGCGCGGAAACTCATTACTACCGTTCCCAGCCCCGTGCTGAAGACGATCGCGTTTTCGCCGGAACTGCCCCGAACGAAGCAGCTCTGGGCCGAGTCCTCGACGTATGGATACTATACCAAGGCGATGATGGTCTTCCGGTCCCCCTTCTGGGTGGAGACGGGGTACTGTGGTCTCATCCAGTCATTTACGGGTCCGGCGTCTGTGATCCGTGATACCTGCTCGCATCCGGATGGGAAATATGTCCTGACTTGCTTTATGGGTGGGGATCCGGGTCGGGCCTGGGCAGCGTTGGCGACTAGGGAAAGGGAGATAGCACTAGTGAAGCAGATTGGGAAATTGTATGGGGCGGGTGAGGAGGCGGAAAGGGATTTCGTGGAGATGGTCACGTATGAGTGGACGGGCGATGAGTTCTCGGGTTGGGGATGTCCTTGCCCGGCGCTGACACCGGGAGTGATGGATACGATGGGTGGAGGGGGGGTGAGTGAGCCGTTTGGGGGGATTCACTTTGCGGGCACGGAGACGGCGGTGCAGTGGAGGGGGTATATGGAGGGGGCGATTGAGAGTGGGGAGAGGGCGGCGAAGGAGGTGGTGCAGGAGTTGTCGAGTGCAAGGTTGTAATTACGCTACGATTCTTTCATATCCATCAGCGCTGCCCGTGATTGCGTGGTCCTTCCTAAAATGGCAAGGCTGAAGCTATACACACACACACACACACACACACATTATCAAATGAGGCAACCGACGACCCAAAAAAGATAATTAAAGCTATGAATTGAAAGCAAATATGGCATATATATTTAGAATCCCCTCTCCTTATTAAACTCATCCACCACAGCCCTTGTCGCCGTCACAATCTCAACACACCCCGGCGAATCCGAATGACAGCACAGCGTAACCGGATAGTCCTTCACCGGCAACTCGACCTCCTCCCCAGTCACCGCAACAACCTTACTCTCCCTCAGCTGCCTTCCCACATGCTCCTGAACCGCCTCCATCGTCCACGGCTTCTTCTTCCGATCCACAATCAACGTCCCGTCCGCCCTGTAATTCACATCTCCAAAATACTCCGCCCAAAACTCCAATCCCGCCTCATTGGCCGCCGTTTCCATATGCGTGCCCGCCAGCCCAAACACCCGCATCCCCTTGGGCACACCCGCCCACACGGCCCGGGCGACCTCGAGATCCCTGACCATCATGCCATACAGCACGCCGTGGGGTTTGACGTGGTGCATTTCGACCCCCTCTCGGTCGAGGAAGGCCTGCAGGGCTCCGACCTGGTAGATGATGTTGGCGGTGTGTTCTTCGGGGCTGAGTTTCATTTCGCGGCGGCCGAAGCCTTGCACGTCGGGGAGGCCGGGGTGGGCGCCGATTTTGACGCCGTGGGATTTGCAGAGGGCGACCGTTTCGGCCATGATGAGGGGGTCGCCGGCGCTGTTTTTTATATCATGAGTATGGGTTGATTAAAGACGGTTTGGGGATGGGAGGTGTACTGGAAGCCACAGGCGATGTTGGCGTGGTCGATCATGGGGAGCAGCTCGCGATCGGGGCCGCAGATGTAGTTGCCATAGGCCTCGCCCATGTCGACGTTGATGAGGGCTTTGTGCGGCGTGGGTGCCATTTTCCTTTGTTTCTTTCAGTATCGTATATTCTGGGAATGAGTGCTGAGTAGAGTAGGGAATGAACAGAAGAGAGTTAAGTAATTAAAGTGCAGAATGAGGGGTTGCAGACTAACGCGAAGGTACTCCAATTCCCCGCCAACTCCAACCTGGTCCGTTATCTCGGAGCCGACGTGCCCAAAAGGAGGTGCACAAGGTTCGCTAGATTCACACCAAGTGGAGAGTCTGACTCCGCGTTATCTTGTATCTTGTATCAAAATATCCCCGGACTGTGCAATCAGTGGGTCGTCGCCTGTTATCGGTGCTGCAGCTGAGCTTGACTTTGGCCAAGTCGTGCCAATGCCTTGGGTTCGCAGTATATGACTCCCTCTTCCTGCCATCTTCTTCCCGCTCTATTGACTCCTCCATCTGACTGTGCTATATCAATATGTTAGAAGAGGACGTCTTCCAAATCTCCGCCCCCCTGTCGCAAGGCGTCGGGTATGGCATCGTCGTGGGTGTCGGCGCCCTCTTCGCGGTGGGCATGTCCATCACCTCGTGGCTGCTCAGCAAGTACATGAACGAAGTGCAAGACTCGGAGATGTTCATGACGGCCAAACACTCCGTTAAAGCGGGTCTGACAGCCTCTGCGGTCGTCTCCTCGTGGACGATCGCCACCACGCTCCTCACCAGCACGACCTACGGCTATCGCTATGGAGTGTCGGGCCCCTTCTGGTATGCTGCCGGTGCCTGCGTGCAGATTCTCCTCTTCTCTGTGGCAGCGGTAGAGCTCAAACGCAAGGCTCCGTACGCGCAGACGTTCCTGCAGGTCGTCAAGGTGCGATACGGGGCGCCGGTGCATATTTTGTATACGATGTATTCCCTTGTCTACCAGACCATCACGACCGTCAATCTGCTGGTGGGTGGTTCGGCTGTCTTTGCCTCGGTCACTGGCATGAATCGGGACGCCTGCTGCTACTTGATCCCCATTGGAGTGGTGATTTACACGCTCATGGGAGGCATCAAGGCCACCTTTATCACCGACTGGGTATTTCCCCCTCCGATGCTCTCAATCGAAGGGATACTAACTCTTCAGGTCCACACCGTTCTCATCTACATCATCATGCTTCTCTCGCTGTTTGTATTCTACGCCACCTCCGACACCGTAGGATCTCCCTCCCGCGTCTGGGAACTGCTCAAAGAAGCCGCCGCCCTCCACCCCGTCGCCGGCAACGCAGACGGCCAATACCTCACCATGCGCTCCGAGCAGGGCGGTTACGTCGGCCTCGTCTTCATCGGCGCCGGCTTTGCCGCCTGCGTAGACAGCCAGCTCTTCCAAAAGGCCATCGCCTGCGACCCTCGCACCACCTCGCTGGGCTACATCGTCGGCGGCCTGGCCTGGTTCACCATCCCCTTCGTCCTCGCCAGCACCTACGGCCTCGCCGCCGCCGCCATGGAGCATCTCCCCTCCTGGCCCACTTTCCCCAACCGCATGAACGACTACGAGGTCGCCTCGGGGCTTGCGATGCCCTACGCCGCTTTGGCTCTCATGGGCAACGGCGGCGCAGTCGCCGTCCTCCTCATGATCTTCATGGCCGTCACCAGCGCCATGTCCTCCGAGACGGTCGCCACCACCGCCCTCGTCTCCTACAACATCTACCAGGCCTACATCCAGCCCACAGCCTCGGGACGCCAACTCCTGCACTTCTCCCATTTCATCACCGTGGGTTTCGCCCTCTTTTGCTCTTCCATTGCGGTGGCCTTTAACCACGGCGGCTTCAGCGTCGAGTTCCTCATCACCGCGATCGGCATTTTCGTCGACAGCGCCGTCGTGCCTATGGCCTGCACCATCATGTGGAGGAAGCAGTCCACCTTCGCCGCCTTTTCCGTCCCCCTGCTCAGCTCCGCCGCTGGCCTGATCGCCTGGTTCCTGACGACCTGGACACACCACGGCTCGATCACCATCACCACGCTCAGCCAGAACCTGCCCCTCGTGGCCGGCAATATCGTCTCCCTAGGCACTCCCCTCCTCCTCACCCCACTCATCTCCTACATCCGACCCGACAACTTCGACTGGCAAATCCTCAAAGACGAGATCAAGCGCGGCGACGACGAACCCGTCACCGTCGTTGGCGCGAACGAACTCTCCAACGAAGCCGTCGCAGCCCTCCAAGAAGAGGAAAGAGAAAAGGAAGCCGAGGATGAGAAGGCATTGCGCAAGGCGCGGAATCGCTCCCTGGCTCTGGCGCTGTTTATTACGATCTCTCTGGTCATTCTGTGGCCGATCCCGATGTATGCGACCGGGTATATCTTTAGTGCTGCGTTCTTTACGGGGTGGGTGGTTTTCTTGTTCCTTTGGGCGTTTTGGGCGGCCGGGGTGATTATCTTCTTGCCGGTTTGGGAGGGGAAGGGTCATGTTGTTATGGTGTTTAATAGGATTATGGGGAGGATGGAGCATTCGAAGAGTGAAGCTGTTGTCGATATCACGGGGAGGGATGGGTCGGAAGGGGCAGGGACGGGGGTTGAGCAGGATACAGCAACAGAGAAGGGGAGTCTCTAGTTGTAGACTAGGAGAGGCTGTAGATGTTTATTTTTAGTTGGAGGATGACTTGTTCTTTTTTTTAAATTGAAGATATGTTGTCTGTATAGTTGTATAGCTTCAAGTATTCCCTTCTGGGTAGCTGGGTAGGCCCATAACCCCAACATTACCCACCCACCTCCACTCCGCTGATAAACTATTAATTCCAGCAACCTGGCATCTGGTTTTGGATTCCAAACTGTGGGTATCTTGAACTGTCTCCCAAATGATGATCTCAACCCCTGACCGTTGCAACCCCGCGTATCGTCTATCTTTCGGAGCCGACAGACCCACCCATAGCCACCGCGTCGGAGCCGTCGGACTCAGCAGCAGGCTGTGTAACCTTGACAACTCACAACTCCATGAGGTAATGATAACCGTATACCCCTCTTCTATCTTGTATCTGTGGAGAGCAGATAACCTGCTGTAGATTCCCCGCGCTGTTAATATATCCTCTAGATTTCCCCTGAATGCCTTCCATCGATCAGCCTATTTATTTAAACTGCCAACTCCGCAATCTCGTATTTCCCCCCGCCCTTCTGTCTTCTATTCTATTCTTGTATATGTACTGTTGCCACTAGATACACAATGGAGCACCTCAAGGGGCTCCTGGTCGCCAATCGCGGCGAAATTGCCTGTCGCCTGATCAAAGCCGCACAGTCCGTCAACCCTCCTATCCTATGCACAATACCATAGAATTACAATACTAATAAGGTAAAGAAAATGGGGCATTCGCACCGTCGCCATCTACACAACACCAGACAGTGAGTCGCAACATGTACGCCTAGCAGATGAAAGTGTTCTTCTCCAAGGCGAGCCCCGAGAAGCCTACATCGACGGGTACGTCCCCTGCCCCTTCCCACGTAGACATTAGAAAAGAACCTGACATCGAGAAGTGACCAGATCATCGCCGTCGCCAAAGCCCACAACGTCCAAGCCATCATCCCTGGATATGGCTTCCTATCCGAAAATACCTCCTTCGCTCGATCCGCTTCCGAAGCCGGTCTGGCGTTTGTTGGGCCGTCGCCCGAGGCCATTGAGTGCTTCGGTCTCAAGCACACAGCGCGTGAGCTGGCCATGGCTGCGGGTGTACCGGTCGTACCGGGCACAGAGGGTCTCGTCGAGACGGAGGAGGCGGCTGTAACCGCAGCCCAGACATTGGGATACCCGGTGATGCTCAAGGCGACGGCCGGCGGCGGGGGAATGGGCCTGTTGACGTGTGTGGATGAAGCTGCCGTGCGCCAGAACTTCCAGACCGTGCAATCCCGGGCTTCCTCACTCTTCAAAAATGCGGGCGTGTTCATCGAGCGGTATTACCCCGACAGCCACCACATTGAAGTGCAGGTGTTTGGCAACGGGCAGGGCAAGGCAATTAGTGTCGGGGAGCGTGAATGCTCGATCCAGCGCCGCCACCAGAAGGTCATCGAGGAGTGCCCCAGCCCGTTCGTGGAACGGAAGCATCCCGAGCTCCGTGAAAAGCTCACGCGTTGTGCGGTCCAGCTGGCCGAGAGCATCCGCTACGGATCGGCCGGGACCGTCGAGTATCTGGTCGACGACTGCACGGGCGACTTCTTCTTCCTGGAGATGAACACGCGGCTGCAGGTCGAGCACGGCATCACGGAGCTGTGCTACGGCGTCGATCTCGTCGAGCTGATGCTGCGCCAGGCGGACCACGAACTCGCTGGCAAAGGAGGTCTATCCACCGCTGAACTCGAGCTACTCCAAGCCCAATGTCTCCAGCCCACCGGCCACGCCATCGAAGCCCGAGTCTACGCCGAAAATCCAGCACGCAACTACGCCCCTTCCCCTGGCCTCCTACAGGAAGTCTCTTGGCATGAGTCTCTCCCCGGCACACGCATCGACAGCTGGATCCGCACCGGCATCGTCGTCGGCGCAGAGTACGACCCCCTCCTCGCCAAAGTGATGTACCACGCACCCACCCGCTCTGCCGCCGTCTCTGGCCTCGAGACCATCCTAAGCCAAAGCCGCATCTGCGGACCGCCCGTCAACCTACCCTTCCTCCTCGCCATCATCCAGACCGACCTCTTCCGCACCGGCAACACCATCACCAAGTTCCTCGACGGCTTCACCTTCACGCCCGCCGCCATCGACGTCCTCTCCGGCGGCTCCTACACCCTCATCCAGGACTTCCCTGGCCGTCCCACCGTCGGCCACGGTTTCGGCCACGCCGGCCCCATGGACCCTATCGCCTTCCAGTCTGCCAACCTCCTCGTCGGGAATCCCGTGGGGACAGAAGGGCTCGAAATAACCCTCACTGGCCCAGAACTCCTCTTCCATGCCGACGCCGTGATCTCCCTCTGCGGCCCTCCCGTCCCCGCCCACATCGACGGAAACGAAATGCCCTCCTGGACCTGCGTCACCGTATCCGCCGGCCAACGTCTCCGAATCGGGAAGATGGCTGCCCACTGCCGCGTCTACCTCGCCATTTATGGAGGGTTACTCAACGTGGCCACATGGTTCGGCAGCAAATCGACAAACCCCATGGTGAATGTCGGCGGATACCAGGGCCGTCCGCTCCGCGCGGGAGATCTGCTGCAAATCACCGAATCCCTTCCTCCCTCTCTTTCCACCGAATCTGCCATCTCGATCCCAGAGTCTTTGCAACCAAAATACACAACCGACTGGGTTATCCAGGTTATGCCCGGCCCCTACGAAACAGAGTACCTGTCCCAGTCCGACATCGAGACCTTCTTCTCCCAGACATGGAGTATCAGCCACAATGCGGCGCGGGGCGGTGTGAGACTTATCGGACCCCGACCTGAGTTCGGACGAACGGATGGTGGTGAGGGAGGCGCACACCCCAGTAATGTGATTGAGTATGGGTATCCGCTCGGTGGACTCAACTGGACGGGGGACGAGCCGGTGATCTTCCCGGTCGATTGTCCGGATTTCGGCGGGTTTATATGTAGTCTGACGGTTATCAAGGCGGATTTGTGGAAGGTGGGCCAGGTGAGGGCGGGGGATAAGGTGAGGTTTCATCGGGTGGGGTTGGAGAGTGCACTCGCCACTCGAAGAGGGCACCAGGGGTTCTTGGATGGGGTGAAGGGGGCGGTTGTGACGGGGAGCTGGGAGGGGGTGGAGAGGTTTGATAGTGAGAGGATGGGCGAGGAGGTGACGGAGGCTCGACAGGATGTGCTCAAGGTGCTGGCGGAGAGTGATTCTCGACCACTGGTGACGTATCGTGCTGGTGCGGATGATTACCTGCTCGTGGATTATGGTGAAGGGGCGTTCAACCTCAACTACAAGTGTCGGGCGACGGCGCTGGCGAAGGCGCTGCGGTCTGGCGAGGGGGTGATGTCCGCCAATGAAGGCAAAGGGGGAGCCATCTTCAATATGGTCGGATGTGGGAATTCCCTGGCCTTGTTCTATGATGGACTGAAGGTACCCCGCGACGACCTGCTGGCACACCTGGTCAGTATTGAGGACAGCCTAGGCGATATGCGGACGGTCAAATTCCCCAACCGCCACATCAAGCTGCCTCTGACCTTCCGACATAAGAAGCTCGAGGAGGCGATGGAGCGGTACATGGCTAACCAGCGGTCGGTAGCGAGCTACCTGCCTGATCCGCTGGCGTACGTGGCGGAGAACAACGGAATGACTATCGACGAGCTGAAGAACATGTATCTGGATCTCACGGCTGTCATTATCGGTGTGGGCTTCTTCATGGCCCTACCTGAGAGTCTACCCACTGATCCGCGGTATCGCATTCGATGCCCCAAGATGAACCCCAGCCGGACGTACACGCCTGCGGGGACAGTGTCGTGGGGAGGCAGTGCGATCGCGATCTACCCCGTCGACTGCCCGGGTGGGTATATGCCGACGGGCATGACGATACCTGGGCTCGATATTGCGGGATCTAAGCCGGGATTTAGCCCCGAGCGGCCTTGGATGTTTGATGACATGGATACACTGAGCTTTTACGAGGTGAGCGAGGAGGAGTACAATGCGAAGATGGCCCAGTTCCGGACAGGTAATTACGAATTCGAGATTGAGGAAGGAGTGTTTGATATGGCCGAGCACAATGAGCTGTTAAAGGCCACGACGGAGGAAGCAAAGGCGCTGCAGGAGAAACGAGCCGTGGCGCAGGCCAAGATGGGGGAAAGAGAGAAGGCGTCACTGGAGCAGTGGATGGCAGAGAAACAGGCCAATACCACCAGCCTGGATGAGATTCGGCAATTACTCGAGGGTGAGTCTCCTTATTCATATACCAAGAGATGAGTGATACTCATGGACTGTAGATCCCAAGGTGGAGGCGATCGAGTCGCCGGTGAACGCGAACGTGTGGAAGGTGCTAGTCAAAGAGGGCGATGTACTCGAGTCTGGCACCGTCACTTGCATCTTGGAGGCGATGAAGATGGAGATCAACGTGGTTGCGGAGGATCATCTGGCCGGCTCAACGGTGGTCAAGGTGCTGATCAAGCCGGGCGACGGAGTGGAGAGTGGGAAACCGGTGGTTCTGGTCCAGTCCAGTCAGTAGGCCATCTCTGGAATAAATGTAGCCAATAATATCACAAGTTGCGATGGTTCCGCTGTTTTTCGGTTGCGATTCTGCGGGTCGGAAAAATCTTCAGTGGATCCGCCCAATAAGCCCTAATGCGCACTTTCTATCTGAATAACTGCATCTATCTCTCCGTCATGTCGGTTACTGGGCATGTGAAGGCGCTGATCCATCTCCTGATGATCTCTCGCTCCTACCCTGTCCGTGCTCGAAGTGATTACCCCAATGCCACTAAGATCGGCAGCAGACTGAAGCTGAATGTCGGATGGTGTGAGATCGGACAATCCATGGAATCCACCGTTCCAGGTACATGACAAGAACCACTGGATGCGGTGGATCCAACCCTGTGAAAGAGCCAATTCGACTGCTCTCGGCGAAACACGCGTGGATCCAGCGTCCAGGATGTTCCGGAACTATTGACTGCAAAGTGGGCTCCGACCTAAACTGCTCCAATCGGTGTCCCTCGCTGACTCTCGCTATCCACACGGCCAAAGCTTACTCCCCAGATCAAGATCTGGGCTGCCACATGGACAGTCCCAGGTCCTCAGCTGCGGTCGCATATATTTCCCCCCTCTCGCGACCACTCCCTTCTAAGTCAATGATCGCAAAATCTACCTGTGATGGCCGATGACCACAGCGTCCCCGTGCGGACGGTGGCTGCCGTCTTCTTTGCATTGGCTGCCACTGCCGTCCTCCTACGCTGCTATGTGCGTCTACGCATCGTCAGAGCGTTTGGCTGGGATGATGGAATCATGGTGCTCGCAATGGTACTTGATCCTATCTTCGAGGCAAAAGAGGTTGCTAACCTCTGCAGGCATTTTATACCATGTTCTCAGCGTGTATGATCGGCGGAAGTCTCTATGGAACCGGGAAGCACTTCACGGCCCTTACCCAGCCAGAGAGCGAGACAGCCATGAAAGTAGGGTTTCTCATTCATACATTCAGGCACACTCAGTAACCAGATGTAGTACTGGTTCCTCTGCGATGTCGGTTACGCCCTCGCCTCCATCCTCAGCAAGGTGTCCGTCTGCCTGCTGCTCCTGCGCGTCCTGATCGACCCCGTCCAGCGAGCCATCATCTACGTCGCCACAGCCATTACGGTAGTCACCGGCTTCATCTTCTTCGTCGTCTGCCTGGTCCAATGCACGCCCGTCTCCTTCTTCTGGACTCGATTTGCCGTCAACCCGCCCAGCGGCTCGTGCGGCCATCTAACCGCCATCGAAGTGATGCTGTACCTGTTCAGCGCCGTCTCAGCGAGCTTCGATCTCACCGTCGCCGTCCTCCCGATCTGCGTCGTGCGCCGATTGCAAATGAGCCGACAGACCAAGATCGGCGCCGTGTGTCTCCTAGGCATGGCCTGCATGTACGACCTCTTTCTCATCCACTTGACATCCCCCCATCTAACCATCCCAGCGCGAGCATTGCGGTAATCGTCCGCATCCCATTTGTCCACACAATCTACGACCCTGACTTCCTCTGTAAGCATCCCCTCTCCTCCCCACAACTCCAGCTGCTAATGAAGATTGTATAGACGCCACAGTGCAGATCGCCATCTGGTCCAACATCGAAACCGGCCTCTCCATCATCGCCGGCAGTCTCGCCACCATGCGCCCCCTCTTCTCCCGCCTCACCGGCAGCCAAGTAAC
Organism: Aspergillus biplanus; assembly: GCA_027569045.1. Lineage (NCBI taxonomy): Eukaryota > Fungi > Ascomycota > Eurotiomycetes > Eurotiales > Aspergillaceae > Aspergillus > Aspergillus biplanus. The sequence continues at coordinate 135,529 of JAPDEJ010000046.1, forward strand.
GGCCCGACTGCACTATGAGAACTCCGCCTCAAACAAGCTAGAATCCACCCGTCGTTCTCGGCCCCGTCGTCCGCCAGTTACGGATGAGAGCCATACGCAGCTCACGGATTTGGATTTTGCCCGCCCGCCAGCACACCAGAATGGTAGTGCGGCCTCGGTACATAGTGAGGGACGAGGGTCTGGTGAGGAGGGGTGGAAGGAAGGGGGTCCGGATTCGGCGATAAGGGTTTTTCAGAGTTGGGATGTTTCGAGTAGTTATCGGAATAGTCGAGGTTGATCTTTTTGATATATAGTTCAGGCGGTAGAATTAGTCAATAACGACATGTAGACATTCGCCTCAGCCTAGAACACTGGTGAATGTGCTTGTTATGCCATAAAGATTCGGGGTAATATATTTTCTATCGATCTCCTTTATTTCCAACTTTCAGGTGGGGGGATCGTCAGGGTGGAGGCCACGGCGGTTTCAAAAGATGATCCGATCCACAGATCAGAGGGGACTGAGGCTTGTATAGACTCAAAAATGCCTTCATATTGCATGATCTTGTTTGATCTGTAGATAGAAACATGTACCACTACCGAATACGCCTAAATGATCAGTGAGCCGTGACTCTACCCCCGGATATACCAGCCCAGATTCTCCTTATTCCGCTCCCGACTCGACAATCCCTTGCCCAGATACGCAAACCGATTGGCAGCCTCATACCGGAACTCGAAATCTTGCAGTCGCGGCTCCCGGATTGACTCTATAAAGTGATTGACGGATCCAGGCCACGGCCCGACGATCCTGCCATCGGACGTTCCTCCTTTGTACCTATAAAACAATCAATAATTGGTCAACGGTCAAAGGAGACAAGGGAACGTACCAGCTGTTACACGAGCCAGAGAATGTCAACAAGTCCATTACGGCATCCTTATGGTCGTTGAACTCAGTCGTAGCTTCTCGACTAACCACAGCGGACTTGACCCCTTCCTGTTGAATCTTCTTGGCGAACGTCAGGGCGAATTCCAGCTGGGCTTCAATAGCCGGCATGAGGGAGCCGTTCGAGATGGGTGTGTTGGGGCCCACGACCACTGTTTCAACTTGTTAATTTGATTCTCGCATTCCTTGGTTGCTAGGGGGAGACTCACTGAAATAATTTGGCATGTCGGGAACGGCGCATGTGAAGTACGCCTCGGCCCCTGTCTTCCTCCATCGCTCTCCGAGATTGACACGGTTGCGTCCGACGAGAGGGAAGGGCGGCACGTAAGAGGTATCGTATCCCGTTGCTGTGATGATGACGTCGACGGGGTGTTCAACACCATCTGATGTCACGAGGCCGTTGGCGTTGATTTCTTGGATGGGTGATGTGATAACGTTGACGTTGTCTTCTTGTAGGGCTTCAAGGTAGCCTTCTCCGGGTGTGACACTACCCATAGATATATTCATTAGCCCGAGAATTTAAATAAGTTTGTTGAAGATAACCTACCGCCGACATCCAACATCAAAGGTAGGAATGAGCTTCTCGCGAAGAGCCGGGTCCATCTTGGCCAGTCTCTCTCGCATTCCCTTCTCAACGATATCTCTTGACATCTTCTGGGCGTCGGAGCCCTTGTAAAAGTTGGGGAAGCGGGAATTCAACGTATTGTCGATCTCTTGTCGGTATTCCTTGAGATACTCTGGGTCGCTGCGGAATTTGGCCTTCTCCTCCTCGGTGTAAGTGGTGGCTCGACCATCTTTGGCGATCTGGCCGACGAACTGTGGAGCGATCCAGGTGGGGGAGCGGATGAAGCTGAGAAGGGATTTGACGACTGCGTTTCTTTGTTAGTGGGTGGAGTCTAGGTGAGGATGGTTTGGAAAGCGTACCGGGTTGAATCGTGGGAATGACTTGGATGGCTGATGAGCCGGCACCAATGACAGCCACACGCTTGTCTGTCAGGTCCAGGTCCTGGGGATAGCGGGCTGTATGGGCTAATGTTCCCTTGAAGGAGTGGAGGCCGGGGATACTGGGCCACTTCCATTTACTGCACTCGAGTCAGTCGATGGAATCAGTGCCATGTAGAAAGGGACGTACTTAAGCACACCGGCGCAGTTAATCACGACCTCCGCCGAATCCTCTGTGATTTCGTTGGTGTTGAGGTCCTTGACCTGCACTCGCCACTTGCTGTCACTCTCATCCCACTCGGCTCCGACGACGAGATGGTTGAACTTGGTGTTCTCGTACACCTTGTATTCCTCTGCCCTGGCACGATAGAATTTCCAGATCTCCTCTGAGCCCACGTACCTATACCATAATGAGTGTTGACACAAGACTAAATCATTAAAAGTGACAACTTACACGCGAGACCACTCCGGATTACCCACCCACGGGTAACTGTACGAATGAGCCGGAATGTCGCAAGAGCAGCCCGGATACCTCGACTCGAGCCAGGTACCGCCGACCTCGTGGTTCTTCTCGTAAATCACATATTCCACGTTCTCAAGAGACAAAGCCTTGTATGCGAACGCGATACCAGAGATCCCGGCACCGATAACGATGATCCGGATAGGCTTGGACTGGCCAAGGAATTGATCCCTGACGGTATACTGGGGGGTGGGAGTAATGGAACCCATTTTGACTTATCGAGATTGCGGGGTTCGTTACTACTCGAGTACAGCTGGGCGTGATATGGCTCATATAAGGGACGTTTCTTGTTCTACAGGGCGGAAATAGGAATTCCGGTACCCCTCGCGGGCGCATATCTCCGGCTCCAATGCGGGGACTTTCGTGGCGGGAAGCTCAAGGCTGCGTCTCGGCTGCTTGGATCCGACGCTGGCAAGCTTCCGATTCCACCAAACGGCGGAAGTAAATCCACTCCTAAACTCAAGACACTCATTGCTTCCTTTGACAGCAGGAAGAGCGGAAAAAATATTTCCTCACTGTGCAATACACCTTTGTTAACCACTGAGTGCTATATAAAAACTAATAAAATGGGCTTCACTCGGTAGATGCCACCTTCCACCCCTTGCCGAAACTACCCATCTTACCTAGGTGCGACATTCCAGCATCAACTGGAAACTATGAAACTGCCGAGCTCATAAAGCAAAAGAATGACGTCAAGCAAAATTCACAAGGGTTCTAGGTCTTGTGCCAAGTAGACGTTCCAAAACCATAATATCCTCAACAGTTATCCTCCCTAACAATCACATTCCAGTGAGTCTTGTGGAAAACTTGGCCAGCCGTAAACTCATACAGGTCAGGGCCAATCGTACACTTGGCCGAGATATACTTCGCACCGTCCGCAATGCTACCGTAGGACTTCAACACCTTCGGCTGGTCATCCTATCGATCGGTTTAGCCATGTTGACACAAAGAAAATCAACCCAATCAAGGGGAAAAGAAAGCCTTACATCGTTGCACCACCAAATGGCAGCGTCATACGAGCAACTCACTCGCCCACAAGTGCTTGGGCCGGGGCCAGCGCCCGGCCTTCCCTTCACCTTACGCAGATAGGTGATCCCCTGGTTGATCCTCCAGGTGTCGGCGCGACCCCAGCGCCCGAAGCAATTGTACTTTGACTCAACGAAGTCAGTTCGCTTCTCGAGATCGAAGTCGGTATCCCGCTCGACCAGCGAATCGGTTTCCTCGGTGTCGGGGAAGTCGGAGGCCCAGTTTGGGTTGAGACGGAGGAGTTCCGCGTGCACTTCCTCGATGGTCCCGTTGAGGTGGATTGGCTCGCTGCCGGGGAAGACTTCGACTTCCCATTCAGGGATGAAAATGCTGTATCCATCGAAGGGGTCGGGGGTTGGTGAGGCATGCACCAGCACCTAGAAGTATTATTATTTTGTGTTCATCAACCCAATCAAGGGGGACAAACCTGGAGGGTACAGAGGGAGATAGAAGCTAGGAGAGTGGCACACTTCATTCTGGCGGACTAGGCTATCTGAATAGAAAATAGAGGTCGTGAAATAGGAGTTTTAAAGCCAATGGAGGAATCAAGGAGTTGATGGTTTCTGGATTCTTAATTCATGTCGAGATGCTCAACCCTTTTATATCTTTTGCAACATGGCACGGCTGAGTATAGACAACTACTTCATTGCCAATGATCCGCTATCACGAATTTCTAGATCCTTCATGTTCTTGCCTTCGTTTACAAGTTATAATTGGATTCTTGGCCGTGTGGCTGGTTTTTTTCTAGATCAAGCATAAAGCCCGACCGGCTGTACAGTTGATAGCGAAGAGGGCAACCTCAGCTGAAAACATGAGTCTATCCGCGCTGCCGCAATAAGGTAAAAGAAATGAATCTGACGTGAGATTTCCCAGGTGATCTTCAGGGCAGCAATGAACAGATGAACGCCTCGCTTACTAGGTCCGATGCGGTACTCTGGGGTGATGAGGCTATCTAAAGCTAACCGCTTGAGGACTTTGAGGCCGCCAGCCAAGATATACCAAGAACCTGCCACCGCGCCAATCACCCTCAATGTATCAGTTCAGCATGGACTATAAGGGGGCGGAGCGTGCAGAAAGGAGTATCGCCATTCAACGCACATCCTGCTAGACAGTATGTTGGTGAATAGCATCGAGATAAGATATCCAAAATTGGCCCAATGGCATTCTGTCGGGGATTCTACTTAATGAGGCAAAATGCAGCGCCAACGGGAAAGAAAGCCATTGTCGAGGTATATATAGGGCTCGCTTTTCTCCTGTCTCTCGGCTGCTTTCAACAACAGCAACAATAACACCAGCAATCAATAACACCAGCAATCAATAACAGCAAAACCAAACAAAGAAACTCATTACCCACAGGTCAACATGAAGCTTTCCATTGTTCTTCCACTGTTGTCTGCTATCTTGCCACTGGTAAGCTCAACTCAGTCAGTTGACCCTAGACGCACTTCTGGCTTCTCACGCATTAAATCAGGCACTCGCGAACCTCGAACCCCCCGAGGGATACGGCCTCTATGTCCCAGAATGGGAAGTAGAAATCACCCCAGGAGGCGAACTGGCCACCCTCAACGGCACCGTCCAGGAAGTCCGCGAGGAGCTCCTGAGAATCAACCCGAACTGGGATGACGACTTCCTTCACAGCCTCCCCGACGAGAGTGAGCATCCTCATTTAGCTAAACGCACCGACTTCTACGGCGCCAAGTACGTCTGCGGGAGGTGGAGGGCCGCACGCGGGACTCCCATCGTGGATGGGATCAAGTACCTTCGCGGCGTGAAAGGCCGCCCTGGAGCTGGGCCCGGCCCGGGCACCTGTGGGCGAGTGAGCTGCTCTTACGACTCTGCCATCTGGTGGTGCAATGATGTGAGTGGTGCATAAGCAAGCTAAGGGATAGGGGTTGGTAGAAAACTGACATATTTTTGTAGGCTCCAGAGCACAAACTGCTCAAGTCGTTTGGAAGTATTGCGGATGGAGCGCAATATGCCTATGAGAAATGTGGATCTGTTCCCACTGGAGGCTCGTATTCTTTGGTATCTGGCCAGGCGTTTCACAGGACCCATTGGAATGTTATTGTGCGGGCGGCGGACTGCTGATTAGACATGAAGATAGGACATACTACGCGTGAGATGGGGTCAGGATGTGCTAGGTTGGAGGGTGGATTGGTTGGTATTATATGCTGGATCAGAACATAAGGTCAAATCTTGATCTCTGATCTCTCTTCCTTAAGGCTTGAACAATCAAAGGGCTGACCCATCAAGAGCAATGGATCCAGCCATATTGGCTTATTATGTATTCGTAATTTTTGCTCCAACTAATAACAGTGTCGATAAAAGCAATACATTACTTGCATAATACTCGTCATTCAACCTTAAAATGCAAATTTTAATAAAAAATAATAGGAGCTGTGCGCTTTCACCTTCCTATTCTGCTTTCAATCAACTGTTTACCAGACAAGCCTTTATACTCCTAGATGACACACTCTTAGCCTCCATGTCGCCATCAGCTTTATTTCAAAGAAAGTTATCGATCCAGGACTCGGTTCCACAAACTGGACCGGATTCGCGCAGGATTCTCCGTGTTTGTGGGTTCCGCCACGACGCCGTCTGCTGATCTCCGCCGATATTCTAGCATGATTGGTTGCGTTACCCCCATCAGGCAGCCCGTTCGATGCACTGTCCGAACCCAACGCTCCATGGGGCCAAAAGCTGCAGTCAAAACCCAATCATGGCGGTTCCAGGGAAATAAAATATGGAGGCTCTGTGGAGTTTCTCGGACTGCGCACTTCTTTGTTGGCCTCAACAGCTCCCAAGAGAATGGATTATTCCCCGAATGGAGAAAAGCTTGCGCGAAGGAATTGTTACAGGTAAGATCAGGCGACTATCACTCCCTCTCTCAGCCAATATATAACCCCAAGTTTCTCCCCTGAAAGCTGACCCCCACACCTTTCCATTAACATCCCAAATCATACACCATGTCGCGGGAAATTGATAGGCTGGCGCGGCCAGCGAGCGAGAGGAAGATGAAGGTTGTTGTCGCGAGCGCTAGTCGGTGAGCTGATCCCTTATTTCTTTGTTTTTTTGTGGTGTCCCTAATATTCGAAAAATAGAACAGGAACATTGGGCCTGTACTCAGCCTTGAAGATCCTTGGATACAAAACCTACCATATGTACGAAGTATTATTCCACGCCAACGCCTCTCATCTCCCAATCGTACGCGAAGGCATGATCGCAGAGCATAATCGACTATCAGGAGTGAAGCGCTACGGAAAGGCGGACTTTGATAAGTGGTTCGCGGAATACGATGTACTCCCCCTTTCCTATCTGTCCCTTGTCTTATACTAATTGAGCGTTTATTTCAAGTGCTTAGTTGAAATCCCCAGCTTTTTCGGAACCAGTATATTTGAAGCCTATGCAGAGGACCCAGACGTGAAATTTATTCTTACGGAGCGCAGTCCTGAGAAATGGGCCAGATCTTTCCATAAGACGGCCGGTCAGGTGGCGGCGATGGCAAACACCTTTCCAATGAATATTTTGAAGCATTTTAATATGGAACTTGGCCTGCTCCTGGAGCAGACTCAACTCACATATCGCTGTCATTCGCGGGGGGTGCCTTCCTGTTCTCCGAACGGGATGGATGCGCTTCGTGAGGGCTATATCAACTAGTAGGTTTTTCTTTTTAGGGTTTAAGGGTATTACTAACTCTTTATTTTTGCAGCATTGCAAATGCAAAGAAAGTCCTTCCCAAAGACCGGACGCTGGTGCTCAAGCTGGAAGATGGGATGGGCTGGGAGCAGATCTGTCCCTTTTTGGAGGTGCCAATTCCACAAGAGGACTATCCACCGCCTAATGACCAGGCGAAGTTCGAAGCGATTGTTGGGGGTTGGATTCAACCAAGGCTTCGGGCGGCTGTTCTCAAGCTGGCGGGTTTGATCGTGCCGGTGATTGCAGTGGTTGGCTATGCTGGATGGAACTATTGGAACGCTGGTTTTGTGCTGGAATTTGTACAAAGGGTGCAGCGAATGAGAGGTTGTTTTTAAACTAATAAATAATTGCCTTGCAAGGCTGACATCTGAAGACATCAAGTCAGCCTCGCTCTCTGCACATTTTCTGGCATGAAGGATTTTAGATTATCATGTGCCTGTGGGATAAGCACTAACAGGCACTTGTTTGGGTCTGATTCAGCTCACAAAACACCCTTGAGAGTGTTTTTCTGACCATCATCTGCCAACCATGCAGGCGTCGAGACAAGCTATGGACAAGCTTGTCGTAGCGCACGCCCTTGTCTTGCTTTGATTCGAGCGCAAAGGCGGGGGTCACCGCATTTTGTTTATGATCTCGTATTCTCTCGACTTTCGTTGGCTGGGAGTCAGACGTTGAGCCGCTCGCTCTGCCATCAATGAATGAAGTCTTGACCAGCCAGCGCCTCAGCAATACGAGGGACGAACGCCCAACGCCGACGGTAATGAGAGTCGTTATAAGCCTGGCCTCACGTCCACAGATTCCTTCTCACCGAGACTCCACACGCCAGCCGCCGCCACCATAATGAAGCCCTTCCTCTCTCTCTTGTCCGGGCTTCTTCTGGCTCCCTTCTGCAGGGCACAAAGCGCCGAAGACAGCTACTCACACTCCCAATACATCTTCTACAACGGGACGATCACGGGCAAAATCTGTTACGACTCGACCAGCAGCTCCTGCAACGATGGTTCGCTTGGCACTGAGTCCAAATCCTATCTCTTTGTTGGGAAAAACCCCCCTTGGGATCCGAATCCGTTCTTCTTCGAGCTGGCTCATTTCGCCTCCGAGGACAAGAACGGACAGCCAGGACGCAAGCGACAAACCATATGGACCAACGATAACTTTTATCAACTGTTTTTCGCCACCGCAGTGAATGACTGTTGGGTCGACGATTATTGCTATCCTGATACCGGCATCGCTCTTATCAACCTGAACAAATCAACCATTCAACAGATGTCGCATGGCCCTTCGGGGCTCGGCTACTCCGTAACAGGGGATCAGACAACTCTAGAGAAGCTAAGGGAATATCAGCAGAACTCCGTGGTTCTCCCAAACATGACTGCCGATGCACTCATTGCACCCGAAATTGTTTACAGATGGTAACGTTACCTTTTTCCCCCTTCGTTCTCCATCTCAATACCATATTAAACAAAGCAGGAACCCCGAACACCACTCAACCTACAATGTCACCTTCTCCAACACCTCAGCCGCTGCAACCGTAACCCTTCAGGATCGCGGTAATCATCTCTCCTTCTCCTTCCAGGGTGAGCGAGTATCGTACTTCTACACCAACAACTCCGATAATTACAACCCGGACTATGAGTATAACGACTCCCGTCTGGATGGGAATGCCACGATTGAACTCGACACCTCTGATCCTTCCATGCCGCAGTTCAGATATACCAACGGCAGTCGCATTTATTTCTGGGAGGAAGGCGACGAATATTTTGCGTCTGCCACCCCGAGCCCTACCCATCCAGCGTGGACGCCCACTCCAACTCCGACAGGCGCAGCATATAAACGAGGAGCACCGGTAGGTGGGTTTTTGGCGGTTAGTAGTCTCGTTTATCTCTTGGCTTATCACGCGTAATACAATGGTTTCTATCGAAACATCGCAGTCCGTGGCTAAAAACACTTCATTTCATTGAGGGCAGCAAAATTGCAGCCTGAGGCATCAGAAATGTATATGTGGGGCTTATGAGCCAATCAAATCGCCTAACGGTGTTTTGGTTGCCCGGCTTTCGGCTCTGCGGATTATTCCCAGATCAGTTATTGGAGTGAAAGCCTATAGAAATGGAATTGGCAGTCCATTCTACACCTTTGAGTCAATAAAGTCTTTCGAGCCTGCTTTATTGATATTCGTCAAATATTCTCCTAAGTCACAACATTAGACGGCGAACCAGCAGCCCAGTCTTCAATGATCTGCTTCATCATCATCGCCTGGTTTCTCTGTGTCATCCGAGATGCCCAGGCAATATGGGGCGTCACCATCAGATTTAGGCCCTTTGTATCGTCTCCAAGCAGCACTGAATTTTCAGGGCTCGCGGGTTCTTCCAGAAAGACATCAGTTGCTGCTCCAGATATGCCCCCTGTTTTGAGAGCAGTCACCAGAGCCTCCTCGTCCACCACTCCCCCGCGAGACAGATTAACCAGAACTGCTTGTCGTGACATCTTCGAGAACTCTGGTGTTGATAGAAGCTTCTCTGTAGATGGCATTAAAGGAACCGCGATGAAGAGCACCGTACTTTGCGTCAAGACATCGTTAAACGAGGTTCGTCCTGGTGTACTGGTGGTGGAATCAGAAGATTGTTTGCGTTCGGAGACCAAGACTTTCATTCCCAGGCGCTCTGCCAGTTTCGCGATCCGTTTTCCTGAAGGTTGCATTAGATTAAAGCAAAAGAAATCTCCCTGGTTTTCAGTACTGGTGAGGCCTACCAACACCGCCGTACCCTATAATCCCAGCAACTTCCTCTTGGCATGTGAGAGGATGCTTGCCATCGGGATCCAGGATTCGATGCATCAAAGTCCCGTTCATCCACTCGCCCTTTCTGGTCGCTTCATGGAGAACTAAAGCCTTCCGTCGAACGGCAAAATAGAACCCGATTGCATGCTCGGAGACGGACTCAACATTGGCATTGCGACAATTACTCACCACAATACCCCTAGCCCGACACGCCTCGACATCGATGTTATCTGTACCAGTGGCAACCACGGCAATGAACTTCAAGTTCGGCGTTATTTCCGTTGACAAAGTAATTCTGTCTATTGGAAGCGAGGATAGAACCACAATTGATGCATTTCGTATCCGATCGTGGAGCTGGGATGGATCGGTCTGTTGGTAGACAGTCTTGCTGTATGTGCAGTTCTTGGGCAGATTGAAGTCAAGAATCGGATAGAATTCCGCCTGGAGAATGACGATGTCGTAATGCGGCATGTTTGCTACTCGTCTAAAGTTGTAACTCTGCTAAACCAGCTGTGATACCGGATGGGCTGGCTAGATAAGGCACAACCGTTCATCTGGGTTCGGGATGGACTGTCCCGAATGCTCGCCGGCATTGGGCCGAGTGCGCATTTCGATGTGGGGTCAAGGGCCAATCATAATGGATCTCCAGAGGAGTTTAACCCACGTGACCGTATCTCAGTTATCCAATCAGATGCGAGATCACATTTTGGTTGCCCCGAGTTTTGGATTTCGGCGCCGGAAATTCAGTGCCCTCAGGTCCTTTCGGAGATCGAGGAAGGAATGGGTCAATACTTCTCACAGGCCTTGGATATTAAAATTCCGTAAATCTCTCTTCTTCAACCCAATAAGCATTAATTCCGGTTCAGTGTTGTATTTCGCTGGGAGTTTGAAAAATGCAATTCTGTCATGGCTAAAATATATATATTCCGGGTTTTGAACTTTATTTATGTAGCGCTAAACACTAAGTTTGTCTAGATTCAATGCTTTCATTATTACTAGACAGCAGGGCCTCTGCGACTAACTAAGGTAATACCTTAAGGATGCTCAATCCCGACCTTTCCAGAACAACCAAGCTAAAACAATAACCCCCTTGCCAAATACCACGGTCCAAAGCGCTCCGATCAGGCCAATCGAGGTCTTCGCCCACAACCCACCAAAAACAATCCCCAACATCATGCAAGCGACTGCCCCTACTCGTTTCCCTTCCTCCCCAACGCGAATTGGCCTCGTTGGCATTGAAACCCCGGGCAGCGAGAAGAGGTCACAATAGACACTCGTCAGCACCACGCTCGTTAACCCGTTGCAGTTCAGCACGCGACTGGTTACAGCCTGGCCACTGCTTTGGAAAGCTACAAGTGCCAATGGGACCATCACCTGCCAGCCCAGTTCGGAAGAGGGGCCGGAGGATTGCTGAACGGTCACAATTGTGGCAGCGGCTGACACACAGAGAGGCTGGATAACGAATGAACAGCAAATAACCCAGCGACAAAGCGGGGAGCCCCATCGATGGAATGAGGCAAAGCAGAAAGATCCGACGCAAAAGCTGCCGATGGAGGTGGCGGCCTTGATCCACCGGTTGGATGGGTCTGCGCCTGTGAGTCCTAGTCCTAGGTAGACTGTATTTCCGGTCTGCATGCTTGCGAAGGAGCCCCAGATGAAGACGGCTGAGCTGTCGAGCAGGCCGGTGATGATGTAACAAAAGAGAAGGACCAGTTCGCCATGCTCTGGGTTGATGTCGGCCGTGAGATATGATGCGAGGCGCTGGAGATATGATCTTGGGGCACGGATGGTCGACGAATGGCCAAGTAAGCTGTCCGTCTCGCGTGGATGCCGGTCTGGGGGTCTCATTATGGGCAGTTGATATTATTGCGTGACGGCACCGTATATGAGGAAGTTGAGACCCCGAGCGGGTGATGACAACAACTGGAAAAGTCCGAAAATTTCAATTGGTGGAAACAGTTCAGATCTGCTTAGGTAATTCCCCGAGATGCGGTTTTTGCTTACATAAGGTGTACAATCTGCTCTTTGGCATAGTTAGCAAATGTTAAATGTCCTTTTTCGAGGCCAAATATTTCAAATATTAGGCCAAAAGTGAGGTTGAAGGTAGAGTCCTTTTTATATAGTGATGATGGTTAAATTAGTCCGTACAAAGCCGGTATCTGCGGGGCACAAGAAAAAGTAGCACACGAGCTTGGTAACAGACCCTCCCACGCTGCTTGGCGAGTGCCCAAACTAGGGAAATGATAGCTAGAATCATGAATAAATGCAGAAACAAATGGATATATTCAATACGATCAATGTGGTCGGACAACAAGAAAACAAGAAGGAAAGTCTACCGGGCCGCAGGCACCGGGGTATCCCGCAGGAGAGCCGTTCCATGCGCAAACACAGTGCCCTCGCGCAGAACCGTCTCCTTCCACGGGTTGAAATCCACAGGAAGCTTATCCAGCGTCGTTCCATTGGCAAAGATTGCCCCATTCCACTTGTCCTTTTCGCCCGAGTCCGCAGACGCGGAATCCAGCGTCAACATAACGCGACTTGGCGAGGGGATAGAACGGGTGCTTCCGGCCCGTAAGGTCACTGTTCGAGCTCACCATGTACAGGTTGAGCCCCATGGCCAGCGTCTTCTGCTTCCAGCCCCAGTCCACCTCATCAAAGAGATCGGTAAGGCGGACAACCACATAGTCCGACATCAGCACGGTGGGGAAGGACACACCGTTCATCGCCTTGACGCCGTCCGCGTAGATGAGCGCATTCATCCAGGAAAGCGCGTAGTGCTGTTATTTCCATAGTTCTTTGCCTGATCCTGGGCAGGAACTAACACCTTTCGCGCTGGGTGTTGGTCCCCCACTAGCGAGGCAACGCCGTACCCGGACCCATTCAATCAAGTGAATCCCGAGCATTCATGATTCAAGGACCACAAGCTAAGTCGAAAAGGGCTAATAGGCACCCGGTACTACTAGCAGATGCGGCGACTTTCATGTGGAAGCCAACAACAACCCGAAACACGCCTTGCCTGGTTCGCTGCTCCCAATTGTACTACTCATACTATGGATATACCGGGGATCCCCAACGTTCTCTTCACACGTTCAAATAATTTACTACTGTCCATGAGCTCCTAGTCATTTGCTTACACAAGCTATAGAGGGAAAAAATACTGGTGCAAAAGTATGTTTAGGAGTCAACCAACACTCGAACTAAATTTTCCTGGGCGGCAAAAAATAAAATGGGATGACCGACGCAGGGATAACCTGCGACCTTCTGTGTCCAATACATAGGCAATGTAAGACAGACCATAACCACTAGGCCAGTCGGTCATATGACTAGGAAATGGGGTTGGAATATGGAGCCTATAATGAGGACCCCACGTTCAACTACTAGTTAACTACTATACTACTGTCTTGGAGGAGTGGGATGGTTCTTATTTATGCAGCAGGGCGTGCAAGGTCGCGCCGCGAAACTTTTAGCCAATCCCCTCTTCAGCAAAAACGTCATGATTCGTAGTCTCATCAACTGAGTTCCCTGTTATCACCGGGTAGTAATTCGGCATCAGAATCCCGCACAGCGGTGCCGGGGGAGAAATCAGCCATATTGTTACAACTCCCAGACCTTGTCGATAGCTTGTCTCAACAGCCTTAAGCTTGATATATTATGAGAGAAGAGAAATTAGGGCTTTTCCGCCAGCCTCAAGAGAAGGTTTAACTAAAAAAGATGTTTCATGCGCTGAACTAGAGACAAAAGCTATCTGAGTACTTATTATATCTTTATATACTAGAAAGTCTCAAGAGGATGGAGATAATTTAATGTTTTTAGATTTTAGTGTTTGATTATAAGTAGTAAAAATACATCCTTATCTCCTGTACCTTTTATACGAAATCCAGCACAAACCTGATGTTCTAGTAGTTCTATCTAGAATAGCCAACCACTGCAACCACCGGGTGCCGACATGGGGAAGCGAGTTGGATTGAGGACAGTGACCTTTCTGACTTTGATACCTGTATCACTTGTACCAGGTTCCACTTTTAACAGTAGTACATCTTTAATGGTAGTATGGATTATTGTCGTGACTAGATCCTTCTTGTTGAGCCTCCAGCCCTGGGTTCATCTTCTATCAAGCTATCACCCTGATTTAAGCCGAGTAATCCTCATTTTAAGCTAACCCTTTAAATGTACTATCAAGTGCCCAGTGCCCAGGATCTGGTCAGCTAGCTTTTCTATGATCCTTTTAATTAATACTGAGTAGGAATTAATATCCTTCTACGCTGAATTTTAGTCCCCTATTAATACTCAAACCTCGTACCTGGACTCATTTAATCAAGTGAGCCCTGAGTATTCATAATTCAAGGGGCGACAAGTGTATGAGCAATTTTATTAGTTTACATACTACTGAGAATGTGAGACTATTCGCGAAAGTACCTATATTCTCAAATTCCATTCAAACACGGGTTCTACCACCCACAACACGAATTACCCACATCATTGGGCCTCAACCGACGAAACCCAACGAGACCGACTTGCAATCTTCCTACTGAGCTCGGTGATCGGCGTGTTACTAGTAAGATCCAGAATACTCAAGTCACTGCGCAGACTCTTCGCCAACCAGTTCCGCAGCTCCACAGCCACCAAGCTGTCAACCCCGTACGTATAAACGGGCTTGGCCACATTGATATCGGCCGTGGGCACCGAGATAATACTGGCAATTTTGGCCAGCAGCATATCCTGTACTGCGTCCGTGGCTTCGTCGATGGACTTGGAGTTTCTCAATCGATCGAGGAGCTTGTCGGCGTTCACTTGGTTGTCGGTGACGGCAGTGCTATCGGCCTGGACATCGAACTGCCGGAGGTAGGCGAACGGTGATAGGGCACTGAGCCAATATAGATCGGCATCTGTGGCGGTCTTTTGCACCTCTTGCATCATGCCTCCGCTTCCTGCGCCGACGAGGATCTGGTTTGTTAGTGGGCGCTCACGGTCGGGAGTACCGGCTAGTGCGCATTTGAGGAGGTGGAAGAATTGCTGTTGGTCGATGCTGGGCTGGATGTAGGCTGTCAGTAAAGAGCCTTGAGGGATGGGTGTAGCTGTAAGTTTGGGGAGGTGCGCACCAGTTGAAACGGACTCAGTACGGCAGCAATCTCTTTGTGCTCCGCTATATATCCGACCTCTTTGATGACACAAAGGTTCAGGCTCTGTGCCGCCAGGCCCTTCGACTGCCGATAATGGACCAGAGCATCCTGATACGTGTTTGCAGCCGCGTAGTTGGCCTGCGAGGAGGATCCGATAATCCCGGCCAGCGATGAGAGAACGATGAAGAAATCTAGGTTATCCGGAAGCAGCTCGTGGAGGTTCCAACTCCCTATGACCAGTCAGTAAATGGACTATCCGTGTCTTTATTGCCGATACTTGCCTTGAACTTTCGGTCTTGTTGCGGCAATCCACTGCTGGTAGTTCATCTTATGGAACAGGGTGTCCTCCAATACCATTGCACCTTGGATGACGCCTCGAATTGGCGGCATGTTCTGCGATACATCGTTCAGGATGTCCTTGAGTCGCGCCTTGTCCGCGACATCGCTTGCATATGCCTTGGTTTCAACCCCAGCAGCGGCAAGCTTTGCAATGAGGTCCTTAGCCTCCTGTCGGGCGCTTCCAGACCGCGAAATAAAGACCAGATGGCGCGCGCCGTGTTCCGCCATGAATTCCGCCTGGGCGCGCCCCAGCCCACCCAAACCGCCAACTAACACGTAAGTCGCATCCGGGGCGAGCTTCAAGGGAACCGTCCTTGGTGGCATAACCGGCCCTCTCGATTCAGGCGTGAAACGGAGAACCAATTTCCCGACGTGCGACCCCCGCTGCATCTCCCGGAACGCGCCCTTGACGTTCGAGAAGTCATGGGTCACAATGGGCCGTATGGGGCCAAGAGCGCCTTCTCCAAACAGCTGCAGCACTTTGGTTAATACCGGCCAGCGCTGGCGTGAATCCGTCATCATGTTGTCAAGATTGACACAGGAGAAGGTGCAATTGTTGAGGAAAGGCCTCATGTCCAGACCAGCGTTGCTGATGATGTCCTTCAACCCGACCTCGATGAATCGGCCATACGGCGCGAGACACGTCCAGCTTCTCCGGAGGGCCTCGCCGGCTAGAGAGTTGACGACGATATCGACGCCGCGACCTCGCGTGGCGCGTTTGATGCCCTTCTCAAACGACAGGTCGCGAGAGCTGAAGACATTCTCGGGTTTGACGCCGAGGCTAACGACAAGCTGCTTCTTTGCTTCAGTGCTCACTGTGCAGAATATCTCGCCCTTGAGAGTCTTTGCGAGCTGGATGAGAGCTTGGCCTAGGCCTGCACAAAACATTAGACATGAACAGGGATCAAATCATGGGGCTCGGGCAGCTTACCTCCAGCTGCGGTATGGATGAGGACGGATTCTCCCTCTTGCAGTCTGGCAACCTCGACCAGTGACTGGTACGCAGTTGCATAGGCGATGGGAATCGAAACTGCTTCCCCGTCGGATAGGTTTGCCGGCACAGGGTATACAGACGACTCGTGGCAGCGAATATACATCTTCATGACGCCCCCCTTTACGCACACGACCCGATCGCCAGGAGCGAGACCCTGCACCCGGGCACCCACACAACGGACAATCCCAATCGCCTCATGGCCTAGGACGGGCCGTTGGAGCTCACCCATGGCAATCAAAACGTCCCTATTCCGGTTAGCAGTTCCCCAGCGGTAATTGAGGGTATGAGACTCACCTAAAGTTGAGGCCGCACGCAAACACATCGATGCCAACCTCATCGTCAAGAAGGGGCTTGGACCCGGTGTCATCGTCGACGAAATGAAGCGTGTCCAGTGATCCGGGCTGTCCAATAGCCAGCTTGAGAGGCCGACCAGCCTGGACGAGGGTCGTAATCTGCGGCATGGCATCCGCTTCCATCGCCCGCGCCAGACTCCTATTCATATCCCTCTCCGGCATATAACGCGGGATGCAGAACACGTCGTCTCGTTCTGACGTCTCCATTTCCTCCGACCGTTCCTTGTCCGCGTGCCATATACTATCGAGTCTTCTGCAAATGCTCCTGCTTGTGGATTCCACACCACCATCGAGCTCTCTGGAAAAATGCATTTCGTATAGTTGACGAGTCACGTCCTCCATCTTGAGACAGCGCAGGAGTCCGGACACAATGCCCTTGCTGGGATGCCGGGGCCCATCGGCTGGATCCGACCGAGTGACCCAGAGGACCTCTGCGCTGTAGAGTAGCAATTGCTGCACGTGCTTGAATTGCTTCTCCTGAATCTCCTCGAGCAACGGCTTCTCGAACTCAAGAAGGGAAATGATGGTTTTACCTTCTAGGCCAGCTGTTGCGTCTGTAAGATCTTTGATCGCCGCGCGCACACCGAGAGCCTGCATCTCCTGGCAAATGAAAACTGCAAGGCCCTTGGCGGTATCCCCTATAGGGTCGTCCGGGATAATGACAACGACATCCTTGGACGAGGCGGGTCCTGTTTCGTGTAGTTTGGTACTGACTATCGTCGACATCCGATGAGCATCTGCATCTCCATCGTTTTTGTCTGTGATGGAGATGTCGGTACCAGAGAAACCGGCTTGTTTCAGGGCGTTGTCCCACTGGTGCCGCAAGAGCAACGGGCCATTCTGCCTCCCATCTTCAGCAGCCCACCATCCGGGCAAGGTTCCGAAAATGAAGCCAACCAGGTCGCCGGGATTGGTTATCTCGCCAAGTACAAGATTGCCGCCGGGCTTTAACAGACGCCTGCAGTTCTGCAGAGTGGTGTGAATATCCTTGGTGGCGTGGAGGACCTAGAAGCGATTGTTAGCACACAGACCGACCCAACTATAGTAATGACCACCTAGCTGTACATTAACGGCGAGGACGACATCGTAGGACCCGGCCTCGAATCCCTGCTCAACCGGATCATTCTCAATATCTAGAACTTTGTACTCGACGTAGGACTGCCAGTCACTTAGCAGATTCTTTGCCTTCTCGAACCAGCCGGGCGAGATATTAGTAAAGGTATACTCTGACAGACGAGGTGTTGCCCCTTCCTCGTCGCCCAGCTGCTTCAAGACGGGGACGGTGGTTGCGGCAGTCCCAGCGCCGATTTCGATCACTCGTAAACTTGGCACTTTATGCGCCTTCAGATCAAACCAGCTCTTGAAGGCCTGGGTGTTCGTATCCGCGCCATACGCCTCCGTGTAGAATCTCGCAAAATACTCCGTCGTCATTAGAGAGGCAATGGCG
Source organism: Aspergillus biplanus (assembly GCA_027569045.1). Lineage (NCBI taxonomy): Eukaryota > Fungi > Ascomycota > Eurotiomycetes > Eurotiales > Aspergillaceae > Aspergillus > Aspergillus biplanus. The sequence continues at coordinate 153,661 of JAPDEJ010000046.1, forward strand.
GTGGTTTCCTGGGCGAATAGGGCGTCGAGGGAACTCATGACGTGGCACAGAAGGTTTCCGTCAACAGGATATTGATCAACAAACCCCGGAAGCCTGGCAATACCCCAATACTCGCTCTCTCCGGTCTGAGAACCGTCACTTGGGGTGGGGGTATCGCAAACACTGGTTCCGCATCGGGATCGCATCCATTGAACGTACTTTACCAGATGAGGCGGAAGTTCACTCTCAGTAGTCTTGCCAAGCCTGCTCAATGCAAGCCCGCACAACTCATTGACGATTTCATGGCCATCAGAGCAAAAGTGAGCCATGGTATGGTCCCTTTGATCAGTATTACCCATAGAGGTGCGTAGACCGGGTCCATCCAGTAGATCCAAGTCAGGCTTCCACACGACTGACGAGTACAAGTTGTGGTTAGCTACCTCCGGGGCCTGGGGTGAGGTTATCGTAATCGCCAGCCCCGTGGCTCCTAGACCCTCCACCGTGATCCATGGCAGGATGTCAAACGTTCCATCTCCCGCCATGAGTGAAGCAGTCACTTGGTGATGGCCGATGAACGCCGTCTCACTGATTCCGTGGAGCGCCGTTCCGGGGTCGTTGGGAATAGCACTCGAGATCAACATGGAACCGACCGTTGTCGGAACCCAGGCTTTGCGTGGAACACCGTCAGCGGTGCGGACGGCCACAAAGATACTCTGGAGAAGGGCATCCAGCGTTGCAGGGTGGATGAGGTAGGCGCTCTCGTGGGACTTGGGCATGAAAGAGCGTGATTCTGGGACCATGACCTCGAACGCAACGGTGGCGCCGCTCTGGGAGATCTTGGTGAGGTTTTGGAACGACTTGCCATAGTTGATTCCCAGGCCGTTACAGAAGCCGTAGTGAGTCGTGCTGCAGACGGCATCCGTGCATCTTCCACTGTTTGATTCCCAATAGTTCTTATAAGCTAGGGTCTCCTCTCGTAATTCCCTACCTCCGTCGACTTCATTGACTGGCTTGCTGTGCTGGGCCTGGATGAGCCCACAGGAGTGTTCCACGAACACGTCACCCTCCTGGCACGAAGAGATAGAAAACTCCAGCCAAGGGCTCGCAGTTCCGCCCATGCCATTCGTCCTCCGTTTCAGGTGCAGGTGTGTCTCCACCCCCTTGCCGTTGCTTGGAAGAATGAGGGGCTGCGAGAAGGATAGTTCAGATAACTGGAAGCCTGTGATATTCTGCAATGTCCCTGCCTCTTGTTCGAGCTGTCTTACGGCTTCGATTACAGCACTGATATAGCCGGTGGCAGGGAAGACAATGTCCCCCAGCACCTGGTGGTCTTTGAGCCAGGGCAGCTCGGAGATGCGCAGGTAGTTGGTCCACGTGGGTTCCAACGGATTGAACGAGTCCAATCGCGAGCCGATGAGATCGTGCTTAGGGAAGAGGGGGTAGCGGTGGTTTTTAGACAGCCGGTTTTCATGCCAGTACGAGGTCGAATGGTTCCAGCGGTAGGACGGTAGATCAACCAGGACGCTGGGATGATTGGATTTGTCGTCCAGTCGGTTGACCTGGCCAAGCGTGTTAGAACAGAGTCTCTACTGGGGAAGGTATAAAGCAGGTAGACCTACTCGGTCAATCCAGATAGGAACGCCCTTGGTCCACAGAGAAGCAGCGGCCCGCATGGCTGTCAGTCTGGCATCCTGCTTCCGGGTCAGAAGACTGTGATAAGTGGTGTGTTCCATGCTTCGATTCGCATTCCTGAACTGATTAACGGAGCCGCCCAGCGCCCCGTGTGGCCCGACCTCCAGAATGCAGTTGGGCAACTTGGGCCGTCTCTCGTTGCTGTTGGCACCCATCATGTCGTCGAGGGCAGAGACGAGATCGACTGTCGAGCACAAATTGGCCACCCAGTAGTCCGCGGTAAGCTCCGAGCTGGCCATCTTCCGGCCGTAGACACTCGAGTGGAAAGTGGCTGATGATGAACCGGCGTCATTGGGGATGATGTCGGCGATGCTTTTCCGGTATTCTTCGCTGACGCTGTGCATCTGCGGGCTGTGGTAGGCATTATCCACGCGAAGCAGCCGACAGAAGATGGCCTGCTGGTTGAACGTCCCCTCGAGCCGTGCCAAGTGTGTCTTGTCACCGGCCAGCGTCACACTGCTGGGACCGTTGATGCAGGCCAAGTGGACAGAGTCGGTGAGATACGGTCGAACATTCTCGGCGGACAGACCAACGGCCATCATGCCGCCATTGGGGCTCCGCGTTTGGGCCATCTTGGAGACCAATCCGCGATGCAGGGCCACTTTCAAACAGTTCTCCCGCGACAGGGCCCCGGCAGCATACGCGGCAGCAATCTCTCCGGACGAGTGGCCGACCACCGCCGAGGCCACAACCCCCCAGTGTCGCAGCAGATCAACTAGGGCAATTTGGAAGACCAAGCACAGCGGCTGCGAGTATTCAGCGCAATTAATGTGGGACTCGGCTTCCGGTGCCATCAGCTCTGCCCAGGCATCCCAGGTACAGCCCAGGTCAGTCAGTGCTGCGGCGGATGCACGAACCGAGCGAGCATAGGGCTCGTATGCGACAAGCTCACGGCCCATACCAGCCCACTGCGCACCCTGACCGGTGAATAGCAGCGCGACTCGGTTGGACTCGGTGGCCTTGGCGGGGTCGAGGCTTCGGTCGGCCCAGCCACCGAGCAGCCCATCAACAGAGTCCGCGACGACCGCGTGCCGCCACTGGAACAGAGACCGGCGCTGGCTTAGTGTGTAGGCAAGCGGCGGCAGTATGTCAACGTCACGGTCCTGAATGTAGTCATTATGTGCCTGCCTCTGTCGTGCAACGGCGTCCTGCTCCGGTGACGACAGGACAAAAATATACGGCGTGGCGCAGTCCGAAGAACTGCCACCAGGCCCTACTGCCGACATCGCCGCACCCCGTCGCGACCAGTAACTCCGAGCATCCTCCAGCACAACGTGGACGTTGGTACCACCGAACCCAAAGCTGTTCACGGAGCACCGCCGCACGCCAGCCTCAGGCCATGGCACCGGTGACGTCGACACCACCATCTTCGACCCCTCGAGCCGCAGCCCCGGATTCGGTTTCACAAAGTTGAGGTTTGGCGGAATCACCCCGCGCTCCATCGCCAGGACGCACTTGATGATACCCGCTATCCCCGCCGCCGCCTCGAGATGCCCAATCTGCGTCTTCACCGAGCCGCAGTAAAGCGGGCTAGTCCTCTCCGCAGCCATCGATCGCATCACCGCCCCCATCTCGGCCGGGTCTCCAACCTTAGTGCCCGTCCCATGCATCTCGACATACTGCGTGTCGGCGGGATCAAGCCCGGCCATTCGATACGTGTCCTGTACCAGCTGCTGCTGGGCGTTACTATTCGGGAGAACAATACCAGCCGTCTACATATCTCCAATCAGCAGGCGGGCCAAACCGGTAGCAAAAGGAACATACCCGGCCGTCCGAATTCGATCCCGTTGCCCGGATGACGGCGCGGATCGGGTCTCCGTCTCGAATGGCATCGTCGATATGCTTCACGACCAGCATGCAGACGCCTTCTCCGCGTGCGTAGCCGTTCGCGCGCGAGTCGAACGCGAAAGACCGACTATCCGGGCTGAGGAAGCCGAGGGTGCTGAAGGCACAGGGGTCGTCCGGGTCCAGGATCAGGCTGGAGCCGCCCACGAGAGCGCAGCGGGTGGGATTCGAGTTGGATCGAATGGTTTCGCATGCGAGGTGCAGGGCCGCCGTGGCGCTGGAGCAAGCGGAGTCCATTGTCAGCGACGGGCCACGGAGGTTCCTGGACTTACCGCATTAGCATTCAGTTATTCTCTTCTTCATTTTCTTTGCGCGTCAACTTGGTGGGGGGAGGGGGGAGGGGGGAAGGATTAGGTAGTGGCATACAGAAACCAACTGATGCGATTGGACAGCATGGATGACGCGCAACCTGTCATCGCATATTGTGGCATATCGTGGATGTCTCGTGTGATGATACTCTTATAGTCGCCGGTGAAACCACCGACATAGCAGGCCGTATCTGTATTCGCGATGGCTTCAACGGGAATACCGGCACTTTCGAGGCTCTCATAGGCAATCTCGAGCAGGAGCCGCTGCTGCGGGTCAACCGCCCGGGCTTCCATGGCGGACATGGCGAAGAAGGGAGCGTCCCATTTTGTTACGTCGTCCTGCAGGAAGTAGCCCCCGTTGCAGACCTGCAACCTGTCTGTCAGCGCCAGAAGCGACAAAATCGGGGCTTAAATAAGAGCATACCATATTCCCCCTTCGATCCCGAAACGGATGGTAGAATGCGTCCACGTTGAATCGCGACTCCGGAACCTTGGTCCAGGCATCTTGGCTGTTGAAAAGCATCTCCCCGAACGCTTCAGGGGATTTAGCATCACCGGGGAAGCGGCATGCCAGCCCTACAATGGCAACATCGGCGCCACTCATAGTTGCAAATCTGACAGCAGGCCCCTGATCAATCGACTGATGTTTCTGGGAGACTCGGTGAATTTTTTGACCTTGGAAATCCGAGGGGAGGGGAATGGAGGAAGGTCTTTGCTCCGCAGGGGGTGTCGCCGATCACCCTTGCAGTTCAAGTGATCTGTCGAACTGAATCGTGACGAACCAGTGCGGTGGTCAAACCTTAACCCATTTATGATTCCCCACCAGAACAACCCGAAGCAAGATGTGTCGTACGATCTTCAACCGCGTCCGGATGATCGAGGACGATCCCTGTGGGGCGTTGCGCAATAGCGCAGGATGTGAATCGGCCCACATTTGAGAGCCGAACAAGCGAGATCTTCATCAGGTATGAGGCAGTGTCGTAGAAATTCCTCGGGTCGTGTCACCTGGCCCTCTTTTACCTCGCGTTCGGAAATGAATCGGAGCTCAACGATGGTGGATTAATATTATTGCTGCTTTTGTTAGCGGGGATCCACGATACCTCGTAGTTTAATTGGGAGATGGAGAGGGCAGCCTATCAAGGCCTTGACCCTATGCATATGCACTTTGTGTCAGGTCAGGTACGCCTAGTTATATTATGGGAGTGTGTTGAAGGTATCTAGAAACGAATATCGACAAATGCAGCACTTTATAAAGCTTTCAACTCTTCCTCGATCCTGGCCCACATCCGAGGGCGCAGTAACGCAGTGACTCGGTAATTCCCAGCGTGATCCTTCCCAAGCACATGGAAGTGATTGCTTTTGAAAAACCGATTCACCATCCTTGTCGCCAGCGGCGTGAAGTATACCGCAGTCCCCATTGGATTGCCCCGGGAATCGTCTCCCTCCTCCCCCTGCTCAACGACGGCACTGTGGAAATCCACGGCGTGTAGGATTTCACCCTTTGAGAGGTTATTGAATACAATCGGCGTGCCATGCGGGTCGCCAAAATTGTGCTTGTAATCGTTGTTTGTCTTCAGATGTTCCCGCTGCATCTTGAGGAAGCTCCAAGTCTGCTGTTCGGTGGACTGCTCAGAGACATTCTGCCGGTGAGCCAGAGCTATCGGGCCCAGGGAACCGCGTCCCACTGCGGGTGAAATGTTGAAATATGCCGTTGAAAGCAGATTCTGGATGTACTCCTCAGCAGGGTTCCTTTGCAAAGCTGGCAATCTAAAGCGGGCGTTGATGATGCTGAAGAACGCTATTGAGCGTAATCGAGGCTCGGACAATGCCATCGTCTGAGCGGCCCACGCTGCAAGCACATCGCCGTCGGAAATATAAGAATGTTTCGGGGCCTCGGATTCGGAGCCAACTGCAGGGGTTTGTTCCGTTTGTGCTCGACTTTTCAGTTTCTCAAAGTCCTTCTTCTCCAGCAACATGGTTCGCTCTTCGAAACCAGGGCCGAAAATATTCTGGAAGAAGATCCGCAGTGCGAAGACCAATAGCCGGGGGAATGGAAGCTGCTTTCGGTCAATGATTAACTCTTCCCCTAGTACCTTGCCCTCGAGCTCTGTTTCGACGAAGTCTTGTCGCGCTGAGGCCACCGCTGATACTTGTTCTTCTCTGCCATTCAGGACCAAGGACCAGTTGTGCAGAAGAGCGCGTGTACCCATCGCGTCCATGAGAGGATGCGGCCACGAAAAGACAACAATGGTAGCATTAGTGAAGGAGGTGACGTGCAGTGAGAGTAGTGGTGTTTGTTCCTGAATGATTGTGTTGATTGTGCGTGAGCCGCTCGGTCCTGCAAAGGTTCGCATCTCTGAATGTAATGGATGCACCGAGGAGCCTTTGGCCGCTTTAGCAAGGCTGCATCCGAGCGGATGTTCCGCAATGCCGGTATCAAAGGCATCTTGGGTGAAGCTGAGTGCTGGCTGCTCGACCGAGAATTGTTTGGGAACCACAATTTCCAGTCTCCCGTTCGCCTTGGAAAGCATTAGTCTGTTTCAGTGGCCATATTCATGCGTCACTCCGTACCTTACGCCGAAATCTTCCACCGAGCTTCCTCCAGTCGCCTATCTCCAGGAGTCTTGAAAGAGAATCCGAGAGTTTCTCTGCATCCAGCACATCATTGAAGTGGAAGAGGTAGGACGGGCAGGCGCGGAGACACTTGGCGTCATCGAGTATGTGAACCGGATATATATCGGGCTCTACCTCGGCCGACTTTGCCTCTCGACCACGCATGCCACAGAAGTAACGACGCGCATTCATGTTGTCGATGATTGAGCACTTTTGCCCCTTCTGTCAAGATTGCTGCTGGCCAAGGTGCACCTCTACAGGTCTTTTATCGATAAGAAAAGCCCTCGATCCCGTGTCGCATCTCTGTTGGCTCGTGGAATTTCGCACTATTGGAACTTTGGGGCTGATCCCTACTGGATCCGGCTCTGCCTGGTCTCGACCGGTTTCGCTGGCCCCGTTCTATATACTTTTTGTGGTCTCGACACTACTGACTATTGATCTGGTTCCTCGAGCGATGGGTCCGATCGTCGATCCTAATCAGCTCCGGGGCCGGAGGAGGCGATCGACAAGGTGTATCCCTGGGTATTGACACTATCGTAATATTTCGTAGCCAACCACCACTCCCCCAATTTCACCTTGACGATAATTCCACCGAACACAGAGCCTATAGGCAGAATTCACTCCGGAGAATAGTTTTCTGAATCAGATCGCTCAGCGCCTCGCTATCCGACCCGGACTGAGGGACATCATGCCCGCCCGAATGCTGGTAGCTCTCAGCCGAGTCTGGGTCACACAGCCCCAAGAGAAGTTCGGAGTGTCCGCTCAGGAGATCCTCCTGACCCCATATATGAACGGTCGGCAGGGCAAGCCGGTCGGGGTGTATCGCGGGATGAAGACAGTGCGGCCGTAGATGCGCGGCGTCGGGGTCTGACGCTAACCCTTCACACCTCAGCAAGTCAGGGGTTAGGTCGCGTAGTCCCTCGGCATCGAGTCTTGCTCGATCCGGCCGCTTGATCGATTCACTTGTGGTTTGCCCTTTCCAGGCGGTCGGGTCGACGCTTAGAGGGGAGTGCCCCATGAGCAGGGTGAAGACATCCTGCCCGACAGAGTTGGTCCACGAGAAGGGAGGTAAGGCGGAAATAAATATAGCAAATCGAAATGGGAGTGGCCATGTTGGCTTTTCTATCTGATGTTTGAATAACAGGGAGGCGGCGAGCATCGCACCCTACGCATGTTCACGGGTTGTTAGTTTAGCTTCCTGCTGCTGGACAGATGACAACTGAATACTTCTGAAAACCCCATCACCCCATCATAAGGCCCGTCTTCCTCGATAATACATTTTAGTGTGGAAATCGCGCTGTGGATGCCATCTGTTGTGACGGTTTCAACGTGTGAGAGGTATGGACCGGGGTATGCATCCGATAGAAGCTTCGCCGGCACAACTTGGTATGGCCCATCGAGCCAATCGTACGAATACGTCTGCGGCAAGAGAGATCGCAGTTGCGCGGTTCTGGATTCGAATACTTTGCCATTTTGTGCGGCTCCGTGGATGCAAAGAATGCGCATGCCGACGGGTATAGCTTGACGATGCACTGGACTGTTGGATGGATAAATGAATAGCATGCCTCCAGTTGGATAAGCTGACGGTATCGGTGTTCAGGCTTCGATTCAATGGGTCCATTATGTCATGTTTTGTGGCAGATTGGACTCCCGTCTGAACAAGCAGGGATCGGCCGCTTCTTTCGTCTTGAGGGTGGATCGAAAATGAGACTCCAATACGCTGTGGAGTCTAAGCTTCAATAGTGGGAAACCTCGCTTCCCTCCACCATAAGAACTCCTATTATTTTGTGACCCACAGTTGTCCCCAAGAACTCCTTGTCGGCTTGGGTTACAACACACCGGAGTTATGTAACTTGATCGGATCAATCGCCCGATCAATCCACGCTGCCATTGTCATACACGACTGCCCGAGATCAGTCACCCCTCATATGACAATCAATCAAGACTTGTCGCTCCATGACTTGGTTCCCACCAAATTCCCACCAGTTGACCCAGTTGACACTGACACGAGAACATGGCCGAGCTAACCTTCAAACCTCTCCATCCCACCTTCGGTGCTGAATGCCATGGAGTCGACTTCTCGCAGCCTATCCCCCAGCAAACCATCGACAGCATCCGCGCCGGCATGGCCAAATACGGCGTTCTAGTCTTCCGCCGCACCGAGCTCGACGACACCCAACACCAGCAATTCGCGCGCCAATTCGGCGAGCCCGACGTTTCCGCCGTCACCTATTCATCCGCTGGCAGTGGCCCGGAGCAAAAATCCCGCCTAGCGCCCCACGACGACCTCGTTGACGTGGCTAACATCAGCGATACCGGGAGCGTTGAGCCCAAGAACAGCCTAAAATCCCAGCTCTTCCGCGCCAACAATCTTTTCCACGTTGACTGCTCGTATAACCCGCGTCGGGCGGGATATTCCATGCTCCGTGCGCACCAGTTGCCTCCACGGGGGACTGGTGGTGGGACGGCGTTCGCTGATACCAGGACGGCTTATGAGGATTTAGATGCGGAGACTAAGGCGAAAATCCAGGATTATGTTGTCACACACTCGGTTGTGCATAGTAGGAAGGTGGCGGCACCTGATTGTGTGATCCTGCAGTATGTGAAGGCGGAGGACTATCCCATGGCTCGTCATAGGCTTGTGCAGGTACATGAGGCCAGTGGGCGCACGAATCTCTATATTGCTGCTCATGCGCAGCGTATTGATGATTGGACCGAGGAGGAGAGCCGGCCGGTGATAGAGGAGTTGTTGCGGCACGCTAGTCAGGAGAAGTATACCTTTGAGGTTGATTGGGAAAACAATGGGGATCTGGTGATATGGGTGAGTAGTACGGTGCAATTCGTCGAAACTTCTCTAACTAACGTGATGGGACTAGGATAATACATGCGTCATGCACCGGGCTTGTGGGGGTGAGTTTGAAGGCAAGTACATTCGCGATATGAGAAGGGCGACGGTTTACGATAATTCGTCCACCGCTTGGGGCTTAAATCAACCTACAAAGTGATACTTTGCCACCCACGTCAATAAACAAACAGCAGAATCAAAGAAGCATTTCTCACCATATATTGAAAAGAAAGAAAAAATGATTGGCTTATATCCAAAATTGTAGACTTTAATAACAATACAATGACAGGGTTAGAAGCTATGGTCTGTTACATTGGTATACGCGCCATCTCCTCTACGGTCCAGTAACGCCTCATGTTCTCTGCCCCAAGGGTCTCCACCTCCTGATCCAAGTGAGCCCAAAGCACATCCTTCCAGCTCTCCATCTTCTCCCGCAAGACCCCAAGCCTGAGCTCCTCTTCCCCGCGGGAGCACTTCCCCAAGTATGCCCGGAACTCTTCCAAACCCGCGTGAATCTGGCGATGCTGGCGCACCAGTTCCCCTGCTTTCCGACCCCGCCCTTTCTGCTCAAACTCGGGCATTTTTTTCGCCAGGTAAGGGAAGACTCGAGTTTCCTCGATGCTATGATGGATCTCGAGATGCTCAGCAAAGCGCAGTCCCTCTGCGATGAATTGTCTGATCGTCAAGTTTGAGGGTCTTCGCCCACTAGTAGCGGCATCCCACATAATATTCCAAGACTGGCGGAGAAGCCTGTGCTACATAAGTGGAGAGATCAGCGTCGGCTTTTCCCCAACACGCCCTCATAAGACCTTACAAAGTAGTCCATTTTCTCGGCCGCTTGGTTGTAGACCGTAAAGTCCCGGGCGGAGAGGGGCGGGAGTTTCTGCTCCTCCTTGCTCATTGCTGTGCGATCCGTGGCGTTGGCGAAGGGAGAGCCGACGAGATAATGCCGATGTGGTTTTGCAGGACCCACTGGTGAGAACTTTTTGTGGGAGGCCTTCAAGAAGTGGTGAGCGGAAAGCGGAATATTGAGGCAACGCCTCATTAGTGAAGATCTAAAAGATTTGCCCTAGGGAATTGCGCTGAGCTGAAGTTATTTTTGCCTTGTCGGGGTTGTGACGCGCGAACTACCAGTTGAATTATTGATATTTGTCAGGTTCATGAAGGGCGGGATGCGCAAATCCGAAATCCGAGGGGGCGGCGGGTTCATCCACAGATTTGTTCTCATTGGACAACGCGTGCTCACAAAACACAGCCTCAGGCATCAACAATCATAATTGGCACTTCAAATGACCGATGGAAACACTCAATATTAGCATCACGCTGAATTCTCATCCTTTATATCGTTATTTTATCCGGCTTTCCAACGGGTCGCCGCCCCACACGGACATTTCTTTGTGCGGTTGGGCCGTTCGTACCTAGATCCAGCCCTACAAAGTACGCACAGGAAGCCGGCTATATACAAAACGCCTACTGTCGATAGGACTAGTGCTGATGAGGAAGTAGAGTGGCTTACGTAACCAGGCTCCAAGGCTCCAACCCCCAAGATGAAACCTCCACACACTGTGACACACACCTCCACACCTCCACATTGTCTCTGTTGAAATTGACACGAGGCAGCAGAGTAACATTATACTCATTGTTGTATCCCTCATTGATCCTATTTACGAAAAATGGCGAAATTTGCAGTCAAGGCTCTGGACCATCTTGTTCTTACCGTCCGCTCAATCCCAGAGACAGTATCCTTCTACACCACCTTCCTGGGAATGCGACATGAGACCTTTGCCCCGGCCAATAATCCAAGCATCCAAAGGTATTCAAAGAGTGAAAGTGATTTGTTTCTTCATTACTTACACTTGGGTTTTCTAGGCACGCACTGCTCTTCGGCAACCAAAAAATCAACCTCCACCAACAAGGCAAGGAGTTTGAACCCAAAGCCCGGAATGTTATGCCTGGAAGTGCGGATCTGTGCTTCATAACGGATCAGAATGTGGGGAGCATCCTGAAGACGGTTTTTGAACCGTCTAATATTGAGGTGCTTGAAGGGTCGAAAGTTGTGGAGAGAACTGGGGCGGTGGGAAAGATTCGGAGTATATATATCAGAGATCCTGATGGGAACTTAATAGAGTGAGTGAATCCCTCCCAAATTCTTTCACATTCTTAATTAATCATTTTTAGGATATCAAACTATATATAACGTGTAGATGATTGCCCCGACACAGGTTAAATGTTTGTACAATCCTCGAATATATGCAATCAGAGACCAGTGACTCTTTAGCTGCATGTGCTGATGAGCCGGGGAAATGGCTCCATCACAAAAGACTCCAGAAAGATATCCCCTGTCAGCGTCGGAGCTGTCTAACACTTCATGTTCTGTTGGATGAAAGAATCAGCTCGTGCCTGTTTTTAATGTGGTCAAAAAGCCTACACAGCAGTAATGCCATCCAGGAAGCTCGCAACTGTAGGGTTTGCTATAAAAGAAATTAGTTAAAATGCCCATCAATATTAAGAAAGCTACGCCAGGATATCCTTACTCCTTTGGACAAGACTCCCCAGCCTTAACAGTCTCGCAGTACTGGACACGTCCATCAATACCAACATATTGTATATCGGAATGTTTAGTGCTAGTACTAGTTACTTACCGCGGTATCAGCCCCTGGCGAAGCAAAAGCCAGAGCGGCAAAGGCGGCGAGAACGTAGAGATACTTCATGGTGGGGATAGTGTAGATGGACTAAAATTGATTGATTGAATTTTGAATTGTATGAGCTTCTCAGGTTGATGAGGAGAGAAAATATTCGATCAAGCGACGGGAACAGCCAGATGCTTTATATCTTCAATGTTTGATTAGGCATCCCACGATCCTACTAATGTACACCGGGTGCTTGTATCGGGCGCAGCGACGTCTGTTCTATACGAGCATGAATGTGCAATACTACCAATTCTATGCCATGAAAAGTCCGATTTCCTGCGTCTCCCGGACTTGCTAAGGGCATTGAATGAACCACAGCGCGGGGAATTGCCTTTTAGGGCGTCTGGGTGGGGGCCTGATCAGCGATTTGCAGCACGAATGAGCCTATGGCCGTGGAATGATATAGTGCAGTGGGTTGCCTTGCATGGCTTCTTAATACAGGGATAGACAGAAATCTACAAACAAAATATGCGTGATATACGAATATCACCCCGCTTTGATACAGCCATGCATCCACGTCACCGTCTGCCTAATCGTAAATCATACGGTACACGGCCGAAAGCTTCGAGCTAGGATGGCTTTGCAAAGCCAATGGTGTAGTCCCGGATCCTCGGGCTGTTGCGCGGTGGGTGGCCTTATATTGTGGAGCCCTTAAAGGTATCGTCCAATGGCTGACTATTGGCGTGTTGGAAAAAGCTTGCTATGGTGATGATCTGCAATGTGTGTACTGTCGGAGCGTCTTGGGAGATTGTCCAGCCCCAGGATCTGCATCATTGCAGTCCAATGCCTCCTCCGTAGCAGCTGGCGCCTGGCTCGACAATGGGAAACCTATCCCGTCGCTTCAACGTGATAAGAACCAAAAACAACCAATGCGACAACAAACACAACAACAATGCGACGTAGGAGTCGGCCAAACACGTCAATGGCTCGCAGACATTCAGGCGTGCCGTTACCTAGCTGGTGGACCGGGATCAGTCGAATACGAGGTATCTCGGCCAACGCTTTGGGTACGGAGATTTTATCTGCCAACTGGTGGCCGCAAACGACTACTTGTGGGTTGAAATGGCGCTGTTGGCCTCATACTTTCGAAGCTGATGTTCGGTCCTATCCCAAGTCTCAGAATTCTAGGGGTTCCAAGCTTGCCAAAGAGCCGGCTACGGATTTGGCAGTAGGTGGCCTGGGTCTAAATATATCTCGTTGCGGCAGTTGATGGTTAGACAGGAGTTAATTGGTTCGTTGGTATCCGCGTTGATAGGAGTTAAAATCCGCCCCCTGACAAGGAGTCCGTGCTTTATGGACGCTCTCGTAAGGTGCATTGGGGAGAATAGCAATACAATACCACCCTTATCACTTTGCTTAATAGTAGTTCGTTTTATCGAGAGCGAGTTTTGAGACAGCACGATAGGTACGTGAGGATACCTTGGGACAACCGGCAGATCCCCAGGCAACAAAACAGGGAAATCAGTGACGCACAGCTTGCAGCACTAGATTGTACTGTCCCGTTCGTCATGAATCACCCTTTACTAAAGCATCTCAAAGTTCGGGGAAGTGCTCGAAGCGGAGAATCTCCTTCAAGGACAGCCGTTGAATCACACCTTGGACCATAGCGCCGGCTTCGACTAGCCACTGCGCAATCTGGAGCCGTCCCGGGGTTGGGAGATGAGGAGTAATACCATAGAACGTGTTGACGCTCAAGGCAATATGTAATGCCTTTGGTCCGCTCGCAGGATAGGCGAGATGATTATCTGTTACACCTGTACTGGCATTGACATCAACGTTATGCTCGAGTAGGATTTTAACAATGTCTGAATGTCCGCCCATGGTGGCCGTGTGAAGGGAAGTCCCAGTCCAAGCATTGCCTTCATAAAGTCCTGACGGCTTCTCCCGGTCGTTGATCCATCTCATGGTAGACGCGTGTACATCGGCACCCTTTGAAATCAAAGTCTTCACGATGTCTATATGCCCCTTGAAGCATGCCACGTGTAACGGTCGCCAGCCATGGTTATCAGTTGCTTCCATATCGGCATTATGATGGAGCAAAAGACAAACAATTTCATGCTGACCATGTCTTGCTGCATAATACAGCACTGGGATTGTATTTCTGTGTTCCGTGATTGTTTGATTCGGGTCGCTTCCTGCTTGAAGTAGCTTTGAAACTATACGGCCGTCATCTTTCTTAACAGCAATAGCTAGAGCACGCACGTCATTCAAAGCAGCCTGATAAGTAGCACTGTCTGGCATCGCATCTATGGATTCGGACTCGGTCTCGCAATTACCGCCCTTGTCAGGGGTATCTACGCGCGCTCCTACCGCTATGAGGCCTGTCACGAGTGCGGCATTACCCTCCTGCACAGCAAGACGCAAAAGTGTTTCTCCCCCACTGTTGGTTTTTTCCAGAAGTGCTGCTTTTCTCAAGCAGAAGCATACACGTTCAATTGCATCTTTCCCGTCTGGGACATCCCTGAGAAATCTTGTCCAGTGAGAGGGATTCGGGCAAATCATGGAGTGATCTAAGAGGCACGATATATCTTGCTGCTCTCCGAATAGTGTTGCAGTCAGAATTGGATCGAAGGTCTCCCGGGAGTCATAGTACAGGTTGGCACCACGGCTGAGAAGATATTGAGATACTTCACGCGATCCAGGAACGGTCACTGCGAGGGTCAAGGGTGTCGTTTGCATCTTGGCCGAAAATGAGTTTGGCGTTCGGACACTTCCATCAAGGTTGATGTCGGCACCAGCAGAGCAGAGAATTGTAACACTTTCCTTGAATTTATCACAAAGAATGGTCATATCCTCTCTCGAGTATTTTCGTTTGTCAACAAATGATTCAACAAGTACAAGCACCGAATCCGGAGGTGGACAACGTCCCTTGCCGCAAAGTAAAGCTAGCGCATCAACTTCGAACTCCTGAGCAGCTTTTCGGATGGAAGGTGCTAGATCCAAGGTGGCAGGGAAAGAGCCCCCGAGCTCGGAAAGTACTTGAAGAAGCTTCCATCGCCCCTTCGTCACTGCCAAAGATATCGGCGTATGATTACCGTTCAACTCGTCTGAGCCTTTTGTCGGAGATGGGTACTGTGTTATCTCATCCAAAAAATCTCTTGGTGGAGCGAGTGCTTTCCCCATACCAATAAGAAAAACAACGGCTTCTGTCAAATCGTCCACGTTTTGGTCGGTGTCGTCGCATTTTGTTAAGTAATGCAAAGGAGTTTGGCCACAGGGGCCAACAATATCCGCAGGAGAGCCAAGGTCAAGCAGCAATTTGATGAGTGGAAGGTCACCACGCGAACACGCATGATGGAAAGCTGTCTCTCCACAATCATCGCGCAGATTCAAGTCTGCTCCCCTCGCTAACAGTAATCCTGCCATCTGCAGGTTACCACACGCCAGAACGAGAGGGGGAGCACCTATTAGATTCGGTTCTTCCCAGTCTTTAGCAAAGTTAGCCTGGTCAGGCATATGGTGATTGACATCAGATCCACCCTCAATCAGCGCGGTCGCGGTTTCCACGAATCCATTTAAAATCGCTATGTGTAACGCGGTCCTTCCTTGTTGGTCCGTGAGGGTTGGATCCGCGCCGTTTTCGAGTAAGCAACGCACATAAGAAGGATCCTTGCGATGTGCCGCCATATGTAGTGCAAAGACATGGTTAAAATCAGTACCACAAGTCGCACGCATTTGGGCCGATGCAAGTTGATTATCACGGATTGCTGACACTAGTAGGGCTGATCTCCAACGCGAGGGATCTGATCGCACGCTTCCCTCGATCCTACCAATATTCGGGACCCTTGATTCGATTCGATTCACCATCTCGCCCTTGGTGAGGGTTCTCCAAGGGTTCCTCGAAACTGGCCTGTCGAACTTGGCATTTTCCCAAATCCGGTTGAACTTGGCATCACCCAGGCTTCCTTTGCCGGATTTCCAAATCCTGCACCAAAAGGCTGAAAAGGTTGTCGTCTTGGGTGTCTGCGGCAAGCTCGATGGGAGAGACGGTGTCTTTAGAATATGATTTTATCTGTGCCATGGTCATTTTATAAAGGGGTGGCAATTCCCTCATTGAACGTGAGTGGTGGTCCAGAAGCTCTTTGACGACAGGAAAATGACCAGCGGAGATCGCCCAGTGGAGGGCTGTCCATCCGAGATTGCTTCGAAACTGGTGATTTGCCCCGTAGGAAAGAAGCATATGAACAAGTAGCACATTCCCCAGGAAAGAGCCCCAGAACAAGGGGGTCCATCCCTGTATGTCTGGAAGATTGACATCCGCTCCTTTTTGGAGGAGTATACTGGTAACTTCGGTATGATTGTTTGAGCACGCCCAGTGCAGAGGAGTCCAATTGTGAGAATCCGTTGTAGACACATCTGCTCCCGCTTCCACGATTATCTTGGTAGCTTCAACCAGGTTCCAGTAGGCTGCGATATGTAATGCCTCGTGACTGGTGGGAAGGGAATCAAAGATTTCGTTGGCAAGAGCACCGTCGAATTCCGGTCGAAACTGAAGGGCTTGAAATGCAGCGTTCCGGAGCTTGCCATTGCCAACCAGCTTCATAATCAATGATTGCGACTTTCTCTCGGAATCCTTATGGCGAATATGATGACCCCAGTATTTCGCCGAATAATTGAGAAACTTTGCCGTTTCGAAGCGCTCCATCAGCTCTTTCGAGTTAGTACACGGCCGCGGCATTAGGTCCTCTAAAGTGAGATATCTGAGACACGTTTGTGCGATATCGAAATGCGGGCCGTCGGGTAGGATCAAAGTGTAGATGTATTCATACGCTGATGTATGGACCAGCCCAAGGGTGTTGTCGGTTTGATTGACAACAACCATGCCAACACAAATACGAACAAGCATATCGGGAGCGGGCATATTTTCGTCGTCAAACCCTTCTTCATCTACCGCAAAGGCAGTCGGAATCTCCTCCAATCTAAGCCTTCTTTTCGCATAGAGGATCCAGGAAATCAATCGTCGAGCCATGGAGCTTCTTGCTTTAGACAGGCCGTCAATGCGTTGTAAGGTTGATGCAAATGTTTCCTGCAGACCAAGGGCCTCCTTTTTTAGTGTCTTTTTTATTTCACCGACCGTTGTAAAATCCAGAAGCTCATCTAGCGTAAGTCGAGCGAGAAGGAATCTTGAAGTAGTCAGCAGATGTAACTGGGAGAGCAGAACGTTCTTATCCACACGTACAGATTACCGCTCTTGGATGCGATACTATCAATCATGGTGTCATCGTCGGCCAGTTCATCTTCAAAATCGCTTTCTTGTAGTCTGTTCTCAATATAGGTTTTGAGGTCCGTCATATTTCCTGTTATCTCCAACTGACTGGCTGTGTTCATCCTTTTCTGGATGTGTGGTAAGTTCCGGCTAGTAACCAGAACTTGGACCCCAGATTCGGCGAGGTTTAAACAGCAGTCCAAAATGGCACTCGGGGCTTTCATCTCGTCCACTGCGTCTAGTACCACGTATATCGGCTGCATAGCGCTAGCCTCCGCAATCATGTTGGTGATATCAGCCGCATTTTGTGTTGTGTCTGATTCATTCAGTAACTCCTTAAGGATACCCAGAACCCTTTCACCCGCTTTTTGCACCAACTGTCTAATCATGCAACGAAAGATGTTGGTGGCAGTGTGTTCGTTTTGCGAAGGAGAGTCGCAGAAGAAATATACCACAATGGCGTCACTCGGGGTTTGTTTTGCGAGGTGATCAACAACAATTGAACTGAAATCGCCGTCATATTAGCAGCTACCTAGTACCAAACATGACATCTTGGAACAAGAAGCACTACTCACGCAAGAAAGCTCTTCCCGACTCCAGCTATGAGTTTGTCAGATATGCAAGAGAAGTAAACCATAGTTCAAGCACTTACGTGGACCGTGGCACCACAGGATCCGAGAGGATTTGTCAATCCAAGACTTTACAACGGGGTTGTTCAAGAACCACTTCCCCGTCCCTGGACATGAAGTTGGCTTAGGTCGTAATGGGATATCAACTGGTGGGACCAATGTGAGAAGCATATTTCGATCCTGTTCTGCCCAAATGTTAGTTACCCGGCTCATAAACCCCTACCCAGATATTTCATTACCTATGCTGATAGACGAGACCTTTCGGTAGGTGGCGTTCGCGGTAACGCTGCTCCATATATTAGTCGGATAAAGAGATGGTCAAGGGCAAGCCAAGACGCACAGAATACAAGCAGACAGATACTCCGAAAAGCTCTCTCTGAACTTATGAAGCATATCTATATACGGGCGCAATTCTCTGTCCAGGAATGGCCGGAGAAGCCGGGACTTTCGCTTCTGAAGCTCGAAATGGAGACTGGACAGTTCCTTGTAACAATCCATCACCGCGTCATCGTCCAGGGAAGACGGGCGCGGCGGGAGCAAACCCGTAGATTCTGTGCCTATTATTGTCTGTTCGATTCGAAAAAGTACGTCCATCAAAGCAGACACCTCCTGCAGGTATTGTTTCTGTATCTTGGGCGCATTTTTTACCTCGCGCACATAGGTGTAGCTCAGTTGGGTAACCTGGGCGGCTAACTGAATGACTGACCCAATATTGGCAACAAGCCCAAGGGCCTCCATGGCGGCGGAAAACAAAAGGGCGCTCTGATGCTCGTATAATTGATCTAATCATAGGATCCTAGGGAACGGGGATAGAAACGGCCATGGCTAGCGACTGGGGGCTCCAGCGATTCCCAGCGTCTATTACCCCGCCTCGATTCAGCCGCACGTTCACGTCACTGCGTGATTAGTAGTTTTATCAACAACACCTATTTTGATAGTGAGATTGTGAAGAATTGATGTAGAGACGGCTAGTTATTAGCATAGAAGAATTGAAAAAATTATTATATCCTCTGTCCCTTTCTTTTAAATAACATGAACGATCCGTGAGTTTCGCTCCTTTGGTGCTGGGGACGGAGCCTCCAGACAACTCTCCCTTGTTATTGGCTGTGCTGCCCCACTATTGCTTATTTGTTCTTATTTTCCTTGGCGTTTCCTGAAGTTATTACTTTTTACTCGAGCATTTCTATCTCCTGCTGAGCAGAATTATTCTGGATGGTCTAAGAGCCCTGTAGCGATAGAATCACGCTATTCGAATCCCATCCCAGGCACTGTGAGGCATGGATAAAAAAGAGAACGAAATGCTCGCTGCGGGTTTCGAACTGCTAGCGTGCCAAGACTATTTAGGTCACGTGCCGCCCATAGAAAAAAGGCCAAAAAAGAAAAAGATATTTCTACTGCCTCCCCACTAGACCAGACAAGACTATGATATATATAGTGCTCCAGGAAAGATGGTAGACACCGGCGATCGAGATCCAGGTGGCGAAAACGGTAATATCAACTTGAAATTGCGATTAGAAAGGGAAACTCACCAACGAAGCTGAGGCTAAAACGGCGATGTGCCAAGAGATATCACGTGTTAATGGTTCGGAAAATCATCAAAGAGAGCATGGACAAGGTACCTCCGACTCTGTCCAGGGTACTACTCGGGAGGCACTGCTAAGCCCTGGGCGTTCGACCCCGGGAAGCCGCGACCTCCTTCGCAGTTAGTGCGTTTCAGCCCGAATTTGTCCGCCCCTGAGGCTGAGCAAACAGCCACCACCTGGGCCTTACATAAATACGAGTTTCCCCCCCGCATCCCATCCCATTCCCACCACAAACCTCTATCCTCAGGGTTAGCCTCCTTTTGTGCGTCGCCAGAATGGGCCTCTTCAACTCCGACTATGGGTTCATCTACCCCCTATCTAACCCCATCTTCTGGCTCCTAGCCATTCTCATCCCCGCCTTCTGGTTCGCAACTCTTGAATCCTCAGCTCCAATCCCCCCGGGGGCTGATATGAGCAAGCGCCAACCACAAAAAACCCAAGGCACCTACTGGCTGCAACCGTACCTTACCAACTACCCCTTCATCATCCTCGCAATTATTGTCTATGTCTTTATCCTGGGTCTGCAGCTTCTCGAGGGGTGGTGGGTTTTGCAACTGGACTGGACCGTCTTCTGGAAATTGCATCAAGGCCCCAGTCCGCCGGGTGGTTGGATCGTCGAGTTCTCGTATACGTTTTCGGAGTGGATATGGGTTGTCTTTTCGCTGATGAACATTATCTTCGGGGGCATGTTTGTGGGCATTCAGGTGGTTTCTATTGCGGAGCTGGTGCTGTTTTTGACCGAGGGTCCGTGGAAGGAGAGAGATGTCCGGTCGGGAGGTGGACAGAAGTAGCAGAAATTCTTGCAACCAAGATTGGGATACAATTCCCTTTTTTCTGCTTTTCTCCTTTCCTTTTCTACTCCTTTTGCTTATTTCAATATCACGATGAATGTCTTCCACTGTGCTATAATAAATAAATTCACTCTGGCAGTTTTTTAAGTCTCTTCTCAATGGCGAACCATCCTGCACCCATCCTTAAACCAAGTCTCAAAGGCCAAGCTAACGTTTACCAGGTGATCCCCATCGCCTCACAAGTCGGACCAAAGATCCCAGCCTGCGCTGCAACAAAAGCCTTGGTTACAGATGCTGATCCCCTTGCCTTCCCGGGCTTTCCATTTGCCACATCACCAGCTATATAATGTGTGTCAACTTTGGAATCCACCTTCGCATTGTGAATGGCCACGCAGAACTCCCCTACTGCCGCAGCAAAGTCATTTGCTAGTACAGCCTTATTGTAAAGATCACAAGAATCCCCCCCATCCCCTTTGACAACTTCGTGCTTCGAGTTAAACAGTGCATTAGTAATAGGGGTGCTGGCAATATTGATGACAATGCCCACAGGGACCCCAACCAGAACCGATTTCAAATTGTTGTAGTTATTCTCTGTGAAGTATTGCACAACTGATGCTGAAATCTTCTTGCATCTGTCCTTTGAAGTGTTTGCGACGGCGACTGCGCCAGCCGCGGCCGTCTGAGACCAAGTCTTGAGACAGGTGCCGATTTTCCGGCAAAAGTTTCGGTCTTCAAGGACGGGAAAGCCGACGTCTTGGGTCATGGGGGTGTGACGAAAAACGGGCCTCTCGGGAGAAATGTTGAACTCGGGGCTGGAGGAGTTGATCGTGATCTCCAACGGGGGTCCGAAGTAGTTGGTCCCGTGGAGAGTGAACGAGAAGCCATCATCAGGTTCGGTGAAGGTAGCGTAGTGACCATATCCTTCATATTTTTGAACAGATGGCGGTAACTCAGCTCCCGGGATGGCCGCCGCCGAGACGAGGGATGATGCAAAGAGAGGGGCGAGAAGGACCAATCTCATCATCTTGATATAAAAGTTTAATGAAAAAATGTTCTTGTTTTGTTTTTTGTATCTTGTGGAGAATGGGTGATCTTGAACCTTCGAGTAACCGTGCTCTAACCACTGCCCGAGTCATGGCAGGCTACTTATACATCCGGGAGATATTGGTTGATATGGGATATCTCCTCAGGTCACTCTCTCTGAGGCAAAAGGGGGCATCAAGCACACCAAAGGATCGAGCGGGCGAAGCCATGATAGAAAACGGGTTCAACGAGGAACCTGTATTCGTACCAGATCCTGATCCTTTGATTGTTGGTTTTTACAGCATTGTGAGTTGGAAAAAGTTCCAGCTGGGTTGGGTTGGGTTGGTTTGGGTTGAGTTAGTTGGTGGAATTTTGCGGCACAGATACCCTGCATTGAAGCATTCTATCGGGGTGGCCGTGATATGAAAATGTGGACCTTTTCGGGGGTCGGGGGTACCACTATACAAAAAGGGTCTCGAACAACCAAGTTGGTGATGCATCGCCATATGTGGTCATCATACATGATTTTTCGGTCCATCGCAAGGCCAAAGGATATCAGAATCTTATTTCGGCCTGATGGGGGAGCCTCTGCCGCGGCACCCTCAAGCTGGGCCGGAACAGTTCGTATTACGGCACAGTGATCTCGCAGATTGGGTTACATCGCAGTGGGGACGAACTGGAAACTAAATCTGCACCTAGTTAAACTCAAATGGACAAAGAGCAGAGCTTTGATATGCTTGGTAGTTGCTTAGCATAGCCTCTTTTGGATTCCTCGAAAGATTTCACGAACCGTGGAAGGCTGCAAGGCTGATGGGAAGGCCTCACCAGAGTTTGAGGTCTTGAGCACTTTTAGTTAATCACCAATTTGGTGTTGCCATCCAACCCTTCGCCAATCGAAGTTATCTACTATATTTAGCTTGGGATGGACCCAATTTTTATTTGGTCCCTCAGGGGAAACTCGGGGTGTGCAGGTTTTATTTCTGATTCAGTCTTTCATGCGAAGAAAAAATATTTTTAAAAGATGCGAGACAGGTAATTATATCGGCTACCTCCCGCCGCGTTTCTACTTGCCAAAATCTATACCAAAAAATTGTCCAAAAGAAAGGTCTGGTTTCCTCTCCAGGCAGGTCGAGCTAGTGGCTCCAACACAGGCTATTTCATCAGTAACCTGACGGGGAAAGTAAGCGAGGTAAAAAACTCCCATTTTGTGTGAAGGATTCCAAACCCTGCCAGTCACCGGCGAAATATCCCTGTTGCCTAATTGGGCGTGGTATGACTGTACTGGGTCCCACAGACCAGCTGCTATTTACAGTGGACAAAACAAAGTGGTCATAAGTTCAATGAAGTCCCAACAATGGGCATTAACAACAAGCAACGGGTTTGTCCCCGTTGTTGACGTTGGTTGGTAGACATCTGGCCATGTTGGTCATACAACTACTCGGTATCAACCGAGCATCAACCCTGTCAGTGGTCGGGCGTCCACTCCACATGGTACGAGCTTCCACGCCTACACCCTGATCCGTTGGGCAAATGACGACTGACCATCAGGGTCATTGAAGCTGTGGTTCTCGCACCAGCATGGCCGGGACTTTGCCAACCGAGAGACAAGACCTTGAGAGCCGCCAACCCCTGTTGCTGTGAGACATTGTTGGTCCCCCAAACTATCTAAAAACATATCTCTCCTGTAGTTAAGTTCCCTTTCAATTGCAACCACCATGCCAACTAACAACCAAATAACAGACTTGTATTCTTGTGTATAGTACTAGCCTTTCGGAGTTATTCGGAGTTCACCTTCCTTGAGCAGTTGACGCGGAAATTATGCCCCTTTTTTTTTTTTGGAAGGCAGCAATGTTATGGAAGTGCGCCCATCGTATGGGCTGTTTGATTTCTCTGGCCCGTGCATGGATGGTCAGCACAAGGCATCTTTAACCAAGAGAGACAGGACCTCAACAGCAAAGGAAAACCGGAATCCAATGAGACTGGAATATCATCGAGTCTCCTGGGCCGCGTCCTCGCCAGTATACTAGGTTGAAACTATTAATAAGGGAAACTCTGATTTCTGAATCGAATCCAACTCCAAATGTTTCAATTCTCGAGCCGGAAGTCGGACTCTGTATAGTAAAATACTATAGATCTGTAGTTCTTAAGAGGAATCACTGCTATTAGCTTAGATTCCCTTCCCTGAACAGGAACAAACCTAGAATATCTGACTTGGATAGATTTTATTGGATCTGCTTTATGAATCGAGTATACATGTGGGTGGGAGGTATCCCTCTTATGTAGGCTCTTTACCACAAGGTACATATTTAAAGGAAAATAAGAATGCCTTTGAAATTTTGTGCGCCTGCAATGATTTACCATGTGGAAATGCCCCAGGTGCGGAACTCATGTCCAGCATAGGAGTAGTCTGACCCTACGAGGTAGACTCTGAGCGCGGGGTTTGTTTATCCTTCATTACCAGATCCCTTACGACACGATGCAAATAATAAAAACGGCGAAACGCTCCCGCACATATGCTCAGCTAGCCCGCAACCAACCGGTGGACATGTCGCGGATGATAGTGAAGCCTTTAACACGGATGAGGAGGGGTGGCCCACGAGCAGGCCATGACCCTTCTACATGCATATCATTCGTGCACCGCTGCAGGGGTGTACCCAGAGGGCGCTCCAGCAGGCCAGTAGAATAGAAACTGTCCTTTGCCGCCAACAAAACACCCCCAGAACCCTTATATATGTACAGCTCCTGTTATCATTGGTGCAAGGGTGCTGCTTCTACTATGTACTAATACTACTATGGCAGTACGTACCTCACATGCTTGCGAATGGACACTTGACTTGCTCATTATTCAGTAAGCTATATATTATTTACCTATAATATAGAAACACACTCTATCTCCACATCCGTATTCAAAGGTAATGTTTTCACAGCCACACATCTACCAACCATCATTAGCTTGTATATTGGAGCTGACAACTCCCTTGGCCCGAACTTGAACTTACGTCCGTGAGGGTTTTACATCCCCCCAGTAAAGGGTATACACGGAATTCATCTCCGCAAAATCATCCATATTGGACAGGAAAACGTTCACTTTGACGACCTTGGTGATGTCCGACCCTGCGGCCTCGAGAACATGAGATAGGTTCTTGATACATTGGTGCTAGTACGAAAATAGGGTAAGTAATATCCAATGGCTAGTTTGAAGAGCATAGAATGACCTACAGTGTGTACTTTGATATCCCCATCAACAATCTTGCCTGTTTGTGCGTCCATCGGTACAGAGCCGGAACAGTAGACGAATCCATTGGCAACGATGGCTTGGGAGTATATTCCCGGGAGAGGAGGGGGTGCATTTTCGGTGAGGACGGCGCGTTTTGTGGACATATTGGAGAGCAGTTGGATTCACTGTAGAATGGTGCTATGCATCGTCATTGGGGCATTCCAATGCATTTATACTTGGATTCCCATATCCAGAGCTGCCATCGCCTCTTCCTGTTCTAGAACAGCTTTCTTCCTCTGACCCATTACAGCCTTTAGGACTTCAATTGGAGGGTAATCCGTTCTCTGAATTACCAATCTAGTCTAATATGCCCATGGAAATTGGGCTCCCACTTTATGATCCCACGCTAATATTCATCCCACTATTCATCCCACTCAAGTCGCGGGAGATGGGACAGCTTAGTCGGGCCTCTCAACGATTCGCCGCAACGAAGTATAATTCTAAGTATAACTGAACCATTCATCCAGCTTCATGCTGTATCGTAATCTTAACTTCTGCATGCTATTCCCATTATTCGCTAGCCTACCCAATATGTCTGTCGAAGGCTACCCACAGCCACCATACCCCCTACACGACTCCGTCAGGGACAAACTCAGCCCGGACTATGTTGCGTTCTACAACCAATACATCATCAAGAACCAGCAAGTCCACTACCAACCCGTGGAAGCATCCCGCACAAGCGGCACCCTGATCCCGGGTGGCGGTCCCCTACTCACGGTTGGCCAAACAGAAGATATATCCATCCAACGACGAGAAAGTTCCGGCCCAGACGTCAAGATCCGTTGCTTTACTCCGGCCGGAGGGAAGCCTCATAATGGATGGCCGGCACTGTTGTATTTCCATGGTGGTGGATGGGTCCTCGGGACCATCGATACAGAAAACACCGTCTGTACGAATATCTGTGTTCGCTCGAACTGTGTTGTCATTACTGTTGATTACCGGTTAGTATACTTCTTTTCACCATTCCGAATAATGTAAAATGGGGCTGAATGTAGTCATAGCCTTGCACCGGAACACCCCTGGCCAGCTGCCGTACATGATAGCTGGGAGGCCCTTCAATGGCTCATCTCCGATGGTGTGTCAGCTCTCTCCATCAACCCATCCAGGGTAGCGATCGGCGGTTCCTCGGCCGGCGGGAATCTCGCAGCTATCATATCCCACAAAGCCTTAACACTGTCGCCACCCGTCCACTTCCAGTCCCAAATACTTTCTGTACCTGTCACGGATAACACGGCCATGGTAGGAAGCAATAAATCTTACTCGTCATATGAGCATACCGCTGCTCTTCCGGCCGAGAAAATGCTCTGGTATCGAAGACACTACCTACCCAACGAGTCTGATTGGGCGGACCCAGAGGCAAGCCCCTTGTTTTATCAAGGTGACTGGGCGCAGCTTCCCCCTGCCTTGATCCTGGTCGGGGAATTAGATGTCCTACGTACTGAGGGCGAAGAGTACGCAGAGAAACTGCGGGCGGCTGGTGTGTCGGTGGATTTGCAAGTCATGAAAGGCATGCCGCATCCTTTTCTTGCGATGGATGGCGTGCTGAAGGAGGGGAAGATGGCTATTACTTTGATGTGTGATACGCTGCAGAAGGCGTTTTGGGGCGAGTGAGCCGCATTCGAGGTGTGGTTGCTGCCTCCGGGGCCAGCATCATGATATATCTTCCTCGACTAATTAGCCTTCATGAACCACATTGTTAGAGGCAATTTTTGCTATATCTTTCGTACACCACTGGATAGTTTCGCATCCTGATATTGCACTTGATACACGAATGCATTACATTGAATCCTGTATTCTGAGTTTAAGAGACCCCCCAAGTTATAAAAAATGTGGAACATACTTGTTTCCACCCCAATGCATTCCCTCTTGTCATATGTAAGGTCATAGGTAAGGTAAAAAGCCTCTTCAAATACTTTCCAAGTGATCCTAAGTGCAAGAGCTTATTCCTCAATGAAATTCCCATTTTATCTAGACTGCAATCTAACTACTTCATTCCAGCTACCCAGCGAACTCATACTTGGGGTAGCCCCGTGCATCCGGTGGATGATACTTGAACATATGGCCACCCTCATCACCCGGCTCCGGGTTGGCGCTACGATCCTTCCCACTCGCCATGAAGATGGTATTGTGGTCCTTTCCTCCCCAGGTCGTACAGGCCGGGTTTTTCGCCGTCACGACAATATCTTTCAGGTGCTTTCCCTCTGGACTGAACACCATAATCCGATGGGATGCAAAAACGGCTATCCAGAGGTTCCCTTCCGTACTATGAGAAATCAGTATTTTCATCATATTTTAGATGAGGGACGAACGTAACAAAGAGGTCTTACTCAACAACCATCCCATCCGGTTCTCCATATGATGATCGTCTGTCCACGAGTAGTCGCTTGTTCGATATATTGCCAGTCTCAAGGTCAAAGTCGAATGCAAAGACCATCATCGCGACCGAGTCATTGAAGTACACTGCCGCTGTCAGTAATCTCTTCTTGTACCAAGGCCAAAGGAGAAACCATACTAATCTTATTATCCGGACTCCACGCAAGTCCATTCCCACAGACCACTCCTTCAGGAATCATCAAATGCAAACTTCCATCAGGGTCATACCGCCACAACCTCCCTTTTGGCGTCCCATAGCTTTCGGGAAGTTGATTTGGCCCAAACGCCATCGCCCGCTTATCGATCTCGGCGAGCCAAAACCTGCCCTTCGCATCGATCCCCCCATCGTTAAAACGTAATTCATCTCGTTGGTCGGTGGGTATAATCTCCTTAACCACTTCGAATTTCCCCGTTTCTTCATCCAAAAAGCATACCCCCTGGTAGTACGCAGCGATGTAACTTCCGGGTTTATCTTTGCGGAAGAACGCCACCGTCACGCTATCGTCGAGTGGGAGGACCCGCGCATCTCCGATTGCGTCGCCGGTCTCGGGGTCGACTTTCAGAATATAGAGCTCGGCTGGCTCAGAGAGACAGTCCACCCAGTGTAGAGTTGAGTCGCTGGCTCGGTAGATTGGGCCTTCGCCGAGCACCATGGGCCCTTTGCGGCAGCAGTACCAGGCTTTTCCGCCATTGATGGATTCCAGTGGTCCGGCCATATTTTTCTCGGTATGGTCAAGAAAGTCTGAAAGGTAAGCTAGCTATCGATGGAATCTAGGCGGCGCATACTTCCTATCTCTATTGGTTTAAATGTTATCCGTGGTGGTAGTTCGTTGTAACCGTAGTGAGGTGATGTGGATTTACCCCGCACGTATCCCACTCCTTGCGTGGGATGGGTGGGAGGCCAACGATACCGAACATTTTTCGCGAGAGATACCCCCCACGAAGGCCGATAAAGATTCCTTTTTGCTTATCAAGCGGGGTAATTACCGCGCGGGCTTGCTCAGGCGTATCTGCTGAAAGCCCACAAAATACCTGCAGCAAGCGGATTGTGGCACACCATCTCCTCTAGCTGCCAACACGCGGTGATCACCATGTCGAAAGTCTTCTTCATTACAGGCGCAGGAAGTGGCATTGGGAGAGTCACAGCGCGTGAGCTTTTACTCAAGGGCTATCGTGTCTTTCTGACTGACTACAATGAGCCCTTCCTGGAGGACACCTGCACGAAACACCTACCTTCTGTCCTTCCTGAAGACAAGCACCAGGATTTCAAATGGGCGCGCATGAACGTATGCGATGAGGGGCAAGTCACAGATGCTGTCGCACATTGTGTCAGGGAGTTCGGTGGAATTGATGTCCTAGTCAATAGTCTGTGTTTCTTCCCTCTCCTTAACAAAATTACCAACGGAGGCATAACTGACTATACTCCCCAACATAGACGCAGGAATCAACGCAAGCACCCCTTTTCTTTTTCCTCAATACCAACACCAAACCCCTAACCAGTACTAGAGTCAATACATGCGTGCCGGAATAAGAATGGACCAAGTTCCATCGTCTGATTTCGAGAAAATCCTCTCCGTCAACCTTGTGGGCACATACCGGGTTTCCCAAGCAGCCATTCCCCACCTCGAGAAATCGCCCGGTGGTGGTGTCATAATCAACATGTCTAGCTGCCGTGCGACACAGCAAAGCAAACACGGCGAGGCCTATGCTGCTTCAAAGGCGGGGATCGAAGGCTTGAGCATGGCAATGGCGGTGAGTTTAGGACCGAATATTAGGGTGCATGTCGTCAGCCCTGGAATGGTGGACGTACGGGCAGAAAGGAATGAGACGCTTTTGCCTGACTTGGACACGCTACGGGGGGATCTAAACAGGGATTTTCAGAGCGAGTATGCGCCTGCTTGGGGGGCTGGGAAGAGTGAGGCATTGAGCGAGGCGCATCCGGTAGGTAGGATTGGGAGGGGAGGAGATATCGCGAGGTATGGTCCCAATAATATATTTCATGGGAGTGTAAACTGACATCGTGAACCTTGTAGGTGGATTGAGTTCCTGGGTGTTTTAGAGGGCGGGTTTACGACTGGTGGGGTACGTCTCTCCCTTTCTTTTTCCTTTTGACCCATCCATATCTATGCTGACTTGACCCAGACGTATTTGGTGGATGGGGGATATTCAAAAGTTCTATCGTACCCTAGCTAGCCATTCGAGTAATCCATAAAACCTACATATTATCTAACCCTGCCAACCTAACCCGTGGTATCCATACTATATTCGTCTCTGATTCCCGAAGCGGAATCGCCCTACGTGGGGGCGTCATCAATCATACATAAAGTGCGGTCCAGAACATCCTCACCCTCTCCCATACAGCGAGTCAGTGCCAGATAAGACGAACCCCACCAACATGCCCGAAATCAAAGCCATCCTCCTCGGCACAAGCCACCCGCACATTTTCCACCGATACACCTATCTGCAGGCATCCCCCCACATCAAACTCCTCGGCTACTACGATAGCGATCCGGATGTCGCCAGCCGAATGCAACAGTACACAGGGTGCCCATTATACACCGACCCTAACACCCTTCTTAACCTCCCCTACGAGGTCGCTCTTATTCACGGCCGAGACCACGAAAACGCAAACTACATCCGTTTAGCCCTGAACAGCGGTGCGAGAGGAATATTCGTCGAAAAGCCGGGTGTCGCCCAGCCAACTGATTTTTACCCACTAGCAGCAGAGATCGCCAAACGCGGTATTATTTTTGAAGTAGGCTGGGAGCTGCATTACCTCGAGACCGTTGAATTCGCGCGCCGTATCCTACGCGAGTTACTCTTGGGTTCAGTCACCATAGCCCGGTTCCATGGGGGATGTCCCGGAGGCGCGGGGGCGGAACCCTGGCAATCCGACAAGCGAAATATAGGCGGATTCTTTTACAGTCTCGGAGGACATGTCGTTGAGATCGCCATTGATTTATTTGGATTGCCGAAGCAGGTGGTTAGTTCCATCCGGAAACTCCCTGAGCAGCCGCCTCATGAGGGGCTCTCGTGGGTGCCTGGTCTGTTTGAAGGGAGGGAGTTGAATCCGCGGAAGGCGATTGGGACGCTTGTGTATGAGGATATTGCGTCTGCGATTCTGGAATATGAGACGTTTAATGTGCATTTGGATTTTTCGGCGTGGGAGGGGAGTCGGTATTTGAGGGATTGGAGCGTGGAGATTTATGGGGTTGGGGGGTCGTTAAGATTGAATGTTGATGGGCCTGGGAGTTGTCTTTTGCTGAAGGAGAAAAAGGAGGGGTGGGGGGTTGGGAGGAATGAGATTTTTCCCCGGGAGGTGAATTTAGATGCTGCGTTTAAAAAGCAGATGGATTCGTTCTTTCGGAGAGTGGAGGGTGAAGAAACGGATGCAGAGTGTTGTGATGAGGGTATTGCGCTGGAATTGCTGAAGCTTTACAAGGCTTTATATGAGTCTGCTCTGACTCGACAGTGGGTGTCATTGTAGGAATAATCGTGTCCATTATACCATAGCAAACGAGTGATAGCTAGTAGTACACCTCCGAGTCCTCAAGCCAGTATGGAGCCTTGACATTTTCCCCCTTCCAGCAGTCCACTTTGCACAAGGAATACCAATTCTTGAGCGAGGTATTTGAAAGGTCCTCGATAGTGGTACCGCTCTCCGCTAAGGCCACAAGAATAGTTGCTTTGGTAGTCAGGCTTGCCAGACGAACGGCTAAATTATACATGCCATCGTTGGTCATCTCAGAACACCCGCTGTACGCATCACACGGATTTGTATTGACAAGTTCAAAATACGCATTGGACGGTTGCAGCAGAGTCACCTCCATCGTGACATCTCCCTTTGTCAGAGTGGCACTCCGATTGTCTGTGGTTAAAGCGACATCCGCGGTCGTATGCCAGCTAGTGGCGATATCCACTGCACTAGGTGCAACGATCTCATCCCGGACCAGAAGCTGCGAGTCATTCAGGACGGCAACTCCACGGAGGACGCTCGTTGTGACATTGGCATACGCCTGTGTGAGATTCGCGATGCCAAAGCGGCTGGATGAATCGAAGCTGCCAGCCCACAGTAGAGAGTTATTTGCCGAGGGAATCTGGTTCGCAAAGTGCAATGCTGTCTGGGTCTCCTTTGAAATACTCAGCGTGTTCGCACCCTCAGAACGGCAGCGATAGTATGTCCAGCGACGCGGTGCAGCAAAATAATCGGCCAGGCTGTAACTATCGGAGCCCAAAAGCTCAGCCCATCGATATCCCTTGTAGTCTGCGACGAACGAACCCGCGTCCAGATGTCCGTGAGAGCGACCGTTGTATCCGCCCATGAACCCAAAGAACCAGCCATCCGAATTAGTCCACGAGGTGCGGTAGCTTATCCCAGCAACGTTCTCAAACTGTACATAGCGAGCCATTGTTGGAAGGACATTGGTCTTGTTGAGGGTGGAATTATAGAAGAGAAACGCTTGGAAGGTTGCTGCTTGAGAGGCAGTAAACCTCGACAGCATCCCCTGTAACCATTCAGGCTTGTTGAACCGCGTGGCCCAGTACCCGACGCTCCAGAGGCTGTTCGTGTTTGAGAATGTCCATGCGCCGTCTGCCCAACTGAATCCGCCAGTCTGCCCGAATCCATGCGTTAGCCAGGCACCTAAGTTGCTCATGCCTGGGAGGGTAGAAATGCCGAGGTCATTTCCCAGCGCACTGTCGAGCGAGCCCATCATCAAGCCGAGGAAGATACCTGCATATGTTCCGTAGGAGTAACCCTCAATGAAGCCGCCATCAGGGGCGTACTGCTGCAACGATATATTCAGTTTCGGCAGAGAGAAGTCTATGATCTGGTTTGCGAGAGTGGAATTCACGTCTCCTGTCGCCAGTGTGCCAATGATTAGGCAACCATGCGTTACCTGCGCCCAGTTATTTGTATGTTTACTCCATGAGTTGATTGAAGAGTTGAGCGCGGGCAGGAAGGCCTTGTTAGAGATGGCTGTCTCGATTGCCTGCCGTTGAGTAGCAGTCAACTCATCGTACACCCAGTCGTAGCCCAGGGAGACCGTCATTGTGATATCAGCTGTATTTAAGAAATTCGATGGATTCCAGTCGGAGAGACTGACAATCGTCATTATAGTACCAATGACCCAATCGGAATAGGTGGTGTCCTTGGTCAAGCGGTACATGCCTGCAGTCGCACCAACGTTCATCCGGATTGTGCTGGACCATGACGTCGCTGAGGATAGCGATACAGGGGTCGCGATAGCAGTAGTTGCCGTCTTCTTTAGATATCCAAGAACACTTTGGTAGTACGAATCCGTTTGGTTCATCGATAGCACCGCTTGGACACGCTCATCGGTGAACATCAATCGGGGATGGGATGGAAGACTTGCGAAGTCGATTGCGGCGTTCGCAATGACGGCAAACGCCGTTAACCACGTAAGATAAAAAAGCATTTTGCCAACTATTAAAGCATAAACTTTAGTTAGGTGTGCTTGTTGGCACAAATTCTCGCTCCAGATTTCGCAATATTTGAAGCTCGCATTCGTCCATGTACGGACCTATCTAATCTCAGACAGCAGTTATCTCTCATCCCGCATAGCCAAAGCTTAATGATAACCTTTAGTATCCAATAGGGGAACCTTGAAATCGGGGCGGTTTGATTTGTCCATCCCGTAAATTGCGTGGGATCTAGGCATTCCTCCACCTCCACCCGAGAGCTACTACTAGTACTCCGCGTATATAACCAGGGGTGAAATATGGAGATTCCCCGCAACAACAACACCAGCAAACTCAAGCTGAAACATGGACTGTCAGGCATCAGAAGCAACCGAGAGTCGCACCAACGTCGCAGAGGAGCGGGCCATGGCGGAGAACACCAGTTTTCCACAAAAGATTTGCTACACTCGGTACAATTCTCCCTTTTGGCAGATTGTCATTGTTAGCTTTGTCGCTTTCGGGTATGCCTCATCCCTTACACATCAAGGTACAATTGTCTAACTTGGGTAGATGCCCGGGCATGTATAATGCCCTCTCTGGTATCGGAGGGGGCGGTCAACTGGACACTACCACGGCAGCAAAGGGGCACATCGCGCTCGCTGCTGTGAGCGCGGCAGGAAACATCTTCGTTGCTCCTGTCGTGACAAATATTCTTGGTCCGAAATGGACGATCTTTATCGGTGGTCTGCCCTACGTGCTATATGCTGGCTCTCTGCTCGCCTTCACCCATACCTCTAACCAGGGCTTCGTTATCGGTGCCAGTGCCGTCCTCGGTATGGGGGCCTCATTGCTGTGGATTGCACAGGGCGCAATTATGACCGGGTATCCTCTTCCGCAGCAGCATGGACGGATGATTGGCATTTTCTGGATCATTTTCAAGTGGGTTTACTCCACCATCTGTCTTCCATGCAATATTAATCCAGGCTCTACAGCCTCGGTGGTTTCCTCGGGTCCATGATCTCGTTTGGGTTGAACTTCAGCTCTGAATCCGGCACGGTGTCCGATTCGACGTACATTGCTTTTATGTGCATCATGGCCGTCGGCTGTCTCTGTGCACTCGCTCTCCTGAGCCCTTACAACGTTATTCGAGAGGATAATTCCCGCGCAGCCGTTCAACGAAAACCCAGCGTCTGGGGTGAATTCGTCGGCTTGCTGAACATCCTTCGAGACTGGAGAGTTGTCTCCCTGATCCCCTTCTGGATGGCAGCAAACTGTAAGCCCCCTCACCTCCCCATCCTCCAGCAATACTCATCTCGTAGGTAGACGCGTACAACTACCAACAAAACACCTACAACGCCAAACTCTTCAACATCCGCACCCGCAGCTTCAACGGCGGCATGTACTGGCTCGCCCAAATGGTCTCCAGCTACATCTTCGGCCTCTTCCTCGACAACAAATACATGAACCGCCGACAGCGCGCCCTCTGGGGCTTCGCCATCAACGCCCTCATCTCCATGGTCGTATGGGGGGGCGGACTAGCCGCACAACTCAAACGCGGCCCCAGCAGTGACTACTACGCCCTCAACGAGATGGACCTGCTCACCTCGGGCGGGAAATACGCTGGCCCCTTCCTCCTGTATTTCTTCTACGGCAGCTTCGATGCGATCTGGCAAACATTGGTTTATTGGACGATTGGGTATCTGTCGCATGAGTCACCTGAGCAGGCCGCGCGGTACGTGGGGGCGTTCAAGTGTGCGGAGGCGGTGGGGAGCGCGATTGCCTCCAAGGTGAATTCGGCAAAGACGAACTATAATGTGGAGTTTGCGGTTGATTGGGCGTTCGTGGCGTTTGCGTTGGTCTGGGCGGTGCCGTTTGTGTGGTCGATTCAGGATGTTCCGGCGCATGCGGGGCAGGAGACGGCTTATGTTGAGGGGAGGAAGGGGGAGGAGGATTGATTGTGAGGCTATCCGTGTGCTCTAGGCTGGTGAATAGCAGTGTAGATGTTGGTTAGTGTTGTAGAGATGACGATAAGTGTTCCCGCTCTGCAGTATCTTCGATATAGCACTAGACAGCCATTGGTGGGAATACTGGCTCCCCGATAACAGGATTTGGAGTAGTGGCGTTGAAAGCAACCTAAGAAGCTGCGAAGAATCCTTTGATGGCTAGTGCCCAACGCTACCGTAGTATCTCGATTCCTGGACGCAGTAGCCGAGATTGCGGGGGAAGCGCGGCGTCCAACCACTCTGTCCGGCAACTTCTGCAGTAGCTATCTAATCTTTGCCAGAGAATCGATGCAGCTGGTGCTTACTCCTTATCAAGAACTACGCTGACGCCGACCTGGATATTTCCAGGTGACTCCGGGACAGTAAACCGTCAATCGTCCACCGGTATGCACTCTCCACGCAGCCGTACGCGGCGCTCTTTCCTCTGCGAGGAACCAGGATGCGGACGGTCGTTCCTTCGCCAGGAGCATCTCCAACGCCACCGTCTCAATCGTAAACATTTACCCTCGCCCTATACATAGTCCTACAATGATACCAAAAGCTCACTGTTGTAGATCAACCAGCAAAGATATTCTCCTGTGATATTTGCCCCAAGTCCTTTGTCCGGCAGGATCTACATCGCCGACATAAATCACGCCATGAAAAGGGCATGTTCTTCCGGAACACCGGGGGCATCGTGAATCCGTCACAGGCTAGTTCGTCGACTTCATCATCATCACATCAGAAAAGGACCGTTCCCCAGCAGGCTCCAGCTCCGCCTATGCACGCGCAGAATGACTGCATGGATGTCCCAGGAGAGACACTCACCCAGCAACGGAATGAACCGCTGCAACCAAGAGAGGATGACTTGAACTCCATCTGGCCCGGCTTTGTCCAGCTGCACGATGTCCAAGATGACCTAAACTGGTTTTTTGAGCCCGCACAGGGTGTCAATGACCTTGTTAGCCCTCCTCAACCACCATTTGATCTCCAACTCCCGATGGTATGGCCGTCAGACAATGACAACGGAGAAAGTGGAAATTCCCTAGAGGGCGAAAAACTTGATCCTCTCCTGGATAATGACACAACCCAGGACAGCGAATGGGTTATCGCGCGATCCAATCTCCTTGACGCATTGTGCCAACTCGATATGCAAATCTTAGAGTCACCCTTCTTTAATATTGACAACCTAAAAATGTTTTATGAGCTTTATCTCAAGCACTACCATCCGCACTTCCCTATTTTCCACCAGCCAACACTGTCAGTAATGGTCTGTGAGCCGCTTCTCCTCATAGCTATACTAGATCTGGGCTCGACGATGGCAACGGATGAGACGCTTTTCCAGCTCGGGCAACAGGTACATAACTCTCTAAGAGTTATCATCATCAACGTAAACGAACCTGCAAGCCCTCGAGATTCTGTCGTCAAGCTAACGTCGACTCGCAGTGCGGAATGTTCGAACCGCCTATCCCTCTCTGGTGTCTCCAAGCCCTCCTTCTTGTCCAAGCATACGGCAAGATGATTTCCTCTCGAAAGAACTATGAAATGGCGCACATTTTTCACGGGGCAATTCTCACCGTGCGTCCCAGCCTGATCTCCCTGCCTCAAACTCGTCCAACTAATTGCTCTGTGGCAGATGATGAAAAGAGGAAGCATTTACCTCGTAGCCTCAACTTCGCGGCCTCCTCGACCCAACGACCCCCCTC
Source organism: Aspergillus biplanus (assembly GCA_027569045.1). NCBI lineage: Eukaryota > Fungi > Ascomycota > Eurotiomycetes > Eurotiales > Aspergillaceae > Aspergillus > Aspergillus biplanus. The sequence continues at coordinate 189,624 of JAPDEJ010000046.1, forward strand.
AGGCAACCTGGCACCGCTGGATAAGCGAGGAATCATGGCGTCGAACCGCTTTCTTCGCTTTCGCTATGGATGCCCAGCATGCCTGCGTATTCGGGCATTCCCCCGTCCTTTCCGTAAGCGACATGCGGATGGCCCTTCCCTGTCAAGAATCACTATGGGAGTGTACATCGCCAGAGTCATGGCAAGCGCTCAACAATCAGGAAAAACCAGCGCCTCTTTTCCTGCCCACCCTCAAGTCCCTACTCCGCGGGAATCCGGTTCCAATGGGCTGTAGCGAGTACGCACGCTTCGTTCTCCTGCATGGACTTATGAGTCTGCAGACCCATCTCCAAGGTGGTTCGCGGGTAACGCTGGGCATTGAGGCGTGGAAACTACACACCCACCCCAATACTCAAGCCAACGAAGTCTCAACACAGACAAGGCTGAACAGCACGTCCACCTGGGCAAATACTATAGACACCGCCATAACCACCTGGTCAACATCGCTCTTCTCTCTCCAACCCTCTCTTTGCCTTGAGGCCGCCCGCCCCCTCTATCGCATCGCCCAGATAACCCTCCACGTAAGCGTCCTAGACATCCACACTCTCGCCATGAACCCTCCCTCCGAAAGAGGCGGGGACCCAAACTCCGACATATTAATACCAAACACCAACGCACTCAAAGCCCGGACACGCATGCAGCGCTGGGCAAACACCGACTCTTCCCGCGAGGCATGCCGATACGCTCTCCTCCTGGTGCAAGAAACAATGTTCAGTGGGAAACGCTACACTGCCCGCGAAGACAACATTGCACCTAGACCGTGGTGCTTGTATATTGCTGTTTTGACGCTTTGGGCTTATGGCGTTATCACAGAGGCTCCTTCCACCCTTCCACAATGGCAGCAGGGAGATACGGCTGAAGGGGCGGGGGCAGGGGCAGGGGCAGAGGAGTACATGATTCGAATGACGAGTGCGATGCAGAAAGGAAATACGATAGGACCGATTATGGGGGCCGGCAAAACAGCCGGCTTGATTCGGGCTGTGAGGGATGCGTTTACTGGCTGTCGATGGGAGTTGTTGCAGGAGGCACATTTGGTTTTGGGCCGGTTGGTGGGGGAGACTGTGCTTGATCCGGGGGGGACTAATAAGACTCTGATCTGAGCCAGCGTTTCACTCTGACCATCTTGATTGTCGAAAGCACTTTCCAGCTCAGATTTCAACGTTGGACCATGGTAGCAGCCGTGGTACCATAGGAGATAAACATCATGATAGTCAACCAGGGTCCGAATAAAGTCGGCCTCCGGCATCAAAGTTTGGAGAAATGTTTCGTGGGGCACTTTGTTCAGGAGTCCTTGGCCCGGAGGAGGATGTTCAGCTATTAGTGTTGGGCTTTCCAACCAGCTGTCTGCTTGCGCATCGTCGCTCGGGGTTTGGACGTCCACATCTTCGAGTGATGTCACGGATTCAGATGAAAGTGAAACCGGCGACTGCTCTTCTGGTATGCTTTCTACTGTTGAAGTAATACTCGCCCTGCGTCGTGACAATTCCACCTAAAGCTATTCCCGCCTAGGACTAGCAGCCTATTCTCTTTCGACTCGTCGTACGATCTAAGGGGCACCCAGCGTAGTTATCGCAAATCAGCGACATTTGATAAGCAATATCTGATAGATAACTGCGGTTCTTATTTTCAAATTGTACTCCTGTAGCCCGGGATAACTTTCAAAATTAGTGCGCTTTGTAACCGTGACTTTGACCCGCGATAGCGGTGGCTACATGTTGATTTCCAACAAAACTCTAGATTTTGCGGATGATCTAAACACTGGAAAGGGATTTCTATGCATATATACGCTGATGATATTTATATAAATGTATTCTGTGTCTAGCACAACCAATTCCCCTCTGCATCCTCCCAGCCAAAGTCCTCGTAGGTCCAAGCCATCACGGTCGGCTTGCCATCGACCTCGCCTTTGAGAGACTTGATCCCATTCGCAAGGCGCACCTTGCAAATAGTATTATGTGCCTCGTTCATCTCCTTCATCTCATCGTCGCTCAACGTAACCAATCGAATATTCTCATCGAGACGCTTCAGCGACCCGCTCTTCGGAATGACCGTGATCCCCCTCTGCACTGCCCAAGACAACGAGACCACACCAGTCGAGACACCATGCTTTTCAGCAATCTTCTTAAACAACGAATGGGTAAGGATCTCTCCAGCGCGACTATCATTCGCTCCACCTCCGCCCATCGTACTACCCAACCCCCGAAACATCAGCACACAATCCCGCAGAAAGAAGAAATGAAAAGAAAACATACCTCCAACTCATCACCTGAATCCCCTTCTCCTTACAATATGGAACAAGCTTCAAATTCGGATTAAACGCATGCAACTCCACCTGATTCACCACCGGCACGATCGTCGCCTCCGCCAACAACGCATCCAAGGTCTTCTGCGTAAAATTACTAACCCCGATTGCGCGACACCTGTCCCCCACACACTTCTCCATACTCTTCCACGTCTCCACGAATGTCGGGCTATCCCCGATCGGAAGGTACTTCTTATTGTCAGGAGTGGCCAGATTCGGCCAGTGCATGAGCAGAATATCGATGTATTCGAGCCCTAGGGCGTCGAGCGAACGCTGGAGTGCCTGGGCAGGGTCATGGTGCCAGTCGCCCCAGAATTTGGTGATGATGGTGATTTCCTCGCGGGGGACTCCTGAGGCACGTACGGCTTCACCGACGACTTCTTCGACGAAGTAGTATTGCGCTGTGTCGATGAGGCGGTAGCCGGATCGGAGGGCGTGGATGATCGAGTCGCGGATCGTGTCGTGGTCTTTTTTGTCGGCGCCTGGGTGGGAGAAAGGGTGTTGGTGGAGTTAATCCGGGGGAAAGAGGGGTGGGGGTTATCTACCTTGCCAGGTTCCTAGGCCGACTGCCGGGAGTTTCGTGCCTTTGGGCCGGTTAGTAATTCTCTGGTATAGAGCTGCGTGGAATTTAGGGGGATACGCACCATTGTTGAGCGGGAATGTGATGGTGCACAGCGGGGGGGTGGAAGGGGACGACATCACGGCGGGTGGGATTCAGGAAAGAAATGCGAAGAGAAAGGAAAATAGACAGAACCGGTCAATTGAACAGCAGGCCGGGGAGCTCTATATAAATGAGGGGAATAATGGACCCCGATATCCAGGCTCGATCTGACTGGCTGGCTCGTTGACGCTATCGCTGGTATCGCCGGATCTCCACTGTGACCCCAAAATGCCGTCATAGCCTACCAGCCAGATGAGTTGCTTCCTGTCCTTGCCTGTCTTCCACGGTCAGGTGTCCTTATAGATATAATCTAACCCCCGGAAAAAAAAGCTCATTCAGAAATTTGGACTTGTTCATTATCACTATATAATCAGCATACATAATCCAGCCTCAGGGTCGCCGTAGCCCAAGTAAATCCAAAAAGGGCCCGTCATGTACCGCCACAAGGTACGCATTCTCCGTCTCCGATGTGTTAATATGCTTCATCTTGGACCAGGAAGGGACGGCAAAAGTATCTCTTGCTCCCCATTTGAATGTAACCTTCTCTCCGGATGGCGCCTCCAGCTCCGTGGTGCCCTCTCCCTCATAACAATGGTAGATGTACGAACAACTATCCTGGGACTCTGCAATAGCACCCGGGCTAAGACGCTCAGCCTGCATGCCAAGTGTTGTCGACAGGGGTTGCCCATCGGCTTTGAGATATGAATGAACTACATGAGGGGATTTGGAAGCATTGAGCTCCTTCTCCACCGGCGCCCATGGATAGCGCCATTCACATGGGTCGCAGGGCCTAAAACGGAGCATTAGCCCTTGCCTTGCTTAGAAGAGGAACATCTTTCTAGATTAAACTAGACTGCGGATCCCGTGTCTCGGGCTGGGAAACTCACTCGCTCGGGTAACGCGGGTCAGAATACCCCTCGGCAAAATTCACCGGCGCGTAGCGGAAAAGAGGCAAGTTGAGCATGTCGAGCCAGATAACCGGCTCGCTGGATGTATTGCCATGGTCATGCCAATGCCACGTTGGTGTGACAACGACATCACCTCGCACTAGAGGCATCCGCTTCCCTTCCACAGCAGTGAACCCCTCTCCATCAATGATAAAACGGCATGCAAAGGCAATGTGTCGATGAGCGGGGGCGGTTTCACCCGGGTTGACTATTTGCAAGCCACCGTAGATGGTATCTGTGGTATAAGGTGCTTCTGAAATGTCGTCAGCCTTTTTATAGTGCAGTGTTTCTAGGTATCACGGTATCGTGATATCTTCACGTCGCTACAGAAAACACCGAAAGGATTCAAGAAGACTCACTCATGCTCGGATTTACCAACATCAAAACTCTTCTTTCGGCCTGCTCCTCGGGTACCAACTGGCTTGCCTTCTGGAGATGCGGCAGCGCCTCTTCATACTTCCATAGGTGGGCCTTGGCGGTCGGGTTGGGAGTCGGGGGCACCATGTTGCTCATCTGGGACCACAACGGTTCCAGATTCTGTGACGGGAGCTCATTGAGAAATTGCTCCATGTTTTCAATATAACGGTGAATATCAGCCTGTGAACTCCTTAGGCTTGGATACGACGGATGGGTTTGAATGAGTTGGAAGAAAAACGCTTCCTAGATGAGTATCCATTACTTGTTGAATATATATTTTGCGGGGTTTGGATTCCGCCTCACGAATTACCTCGTCTTTTATTGTCCTCGGCTAACGCAAGGGGTCTCTCGTGTGATACAGACATTCTTGAATACTCACTCTAGAAATTGATCAAGACGCGTTTCTCTTGGCCACGTTTGTTGTGGTACAGGACACTGTGACCTGTTCCGGAATCTCGGAGGCGTTGAAGAGTCCCGGACCCGAGGATTTGTTCCGACCGGATCGTATTCCTATTGGCCAAGATGATCCGGCTCCGAACCCTCCAGCATATTTGAAAGCGTGTATAAGTCACCATTTTGTGGGAGTAAGAATTAATAATTGCAACTCATTAGATTATTTCTTTTAATCATTATACGCAATGTCTACTAACTCATGGACCCGTCTTATCCGCTTTGTCGACGACAACGGCAGAGAAACATTTGGCGAACCTGTTCTTGGCGACAATGAAGACGTGTTCGATCTCGCCCAAAAGAACGATCTCTGGGCCATCGAGTTCAAGGGCTCCAGTCCCATTTCCGCTTTAACAAAGGGAGATAAGGTGCATGTTAAGTCGCTGCTCAGCCTTCTGCAGGCTGAAGATGTACCGATCATTCGCTGCATTGGTTTGAATTATATCAAACACAGTATGGTCTTGCCCCTCCTGAAACAAGAAAACAATATCTGACTTTGTGTTAAGTTCAAGAAGGAGGGCGAACACCGCCTCCTTATCCCTCTGTTTTCATTAAGCCCTCGACTTCTATTGCTGGGCATACTGAGGATGTCCCAATCACTCCGATCGCACAGGACGGGACATTAGACTACGAAGGAGAACTAGTGAGTGATTACAACCCACCGGATGGGGTGAAGTTGATAGCTAACGAATGCGCCAGGCAATTGTCATTGGCAAGGCAGGAAAGAATATTCCCAAGGGCGAGGCTTTGTCATATATTTCCGGTTATCTCGCCGCAAACGACGTCTCAGCTCGTGACTGGCAGCGCAACCCTAAAAAAGCCGGTGGTGTTCCCCAATGGTGCTTTAGCAAGGGCTTCGACAAGTTTGCTCCCCTGAGCCCTGTGCTTGTTTCTCCCTCGGTTGTCGGCAATGCGTCCGATCTGACCCTCCGGACCCTGGTGAATGGTGAGGAGAGACAGAACACAAGTACAGGCGATCTGCTCTTTGGCGTGGAAGAGATCGTCAGTTTTTGCAGCCAGGGCACGACCTTACAGGCAGGAACAGTCATCCTGACTGGCACGCCTTCTGGTGTAGCCATGGGAATGAAGGAGCCGAAGTATCTCAAGGATGGGGATGTGGTTGAGGTGCACATCAGTCAACTGGGATTCGTGAAGAATAAGATGGTGTTTGAGAAGTAAAGCGTCAACAAGATTGCACAATTTGGTAGAGCCCGGGAAATAGAATAGAAATCGGAACAAGTTCTTATTCGTAATTATCAAAACTAGGGCTCAAATGTATCCGGGATCCAGCGGAACCAGGAAATCAACCGAGTCTGTCTGACTTGAATATAAATAAAGTACTCCCCCCAGTAGATACTTCAAACATTTGTTGTCTACATCCCAAACAAAAAAACTGCAAAAATGCCCGCCCCGTACACTGGAGCCTGCCTTTGTGGTACCGTCCGCCTCGCCATTTCATCAGAACCAGTAGCAGTGCTATCATGTTTCTGCGACCACTGCAGCAAAGGCGCCGGAGGTGCCAACCAAATTGTAAGTGGATTCCACCTGCATCGCAGTAAATGCTCACAATTGGCCTAGATCGGAAAGTTCGCGACTTCACATGTTGAGGTTTCAGCCAGCCCAGATGCCATAGGGACATATGTTCTCGCAGATACCTCCAGCGGGAATCCCAAGGAAAAGGCCTTTTGCCGTACGTGCGGATGTCCTCTCTGGACGATTCCTGGCTCTGCACGGGGGACGTTCCACCTCATTCGAACCGCACTACTTGATCAGGGGTATGTACTCGCCCTGAAAGTGAATATCGGGTGCAAAAATTGAACTTAAATAGGCTCGAACTCCAACCGGGAAACGAGATTTTCGTCAAAAACAGGCCGACTTGGATGACGGCATCGCCGGGGATTCAGCAGTGGGAAGAAATGCGAAAGTAAGAGAGAGCTGACTCATTCCTGACTAATTCGGCGCAACTTCTCGGAACCACTCGCTCGACTTTTCCGGCGTTCCGAAGCTCTCTTCCCTCCTTGTTCAACTTGTTGTCTGTTCTCTGTTCTCTGGTGTTTAGGAATTAGAAATACTCATTTTATTTTATTTGATTTTATCAAAACTTTATCTGAAACTCCATTCTATATCCCTTTTTTCCCATATTGTCCGAGTTCTAGATCCGTGTTGGCCTTGGAATTCGTCCGAGTCGGCCTGTCCGAACGGCTACACGGATTGCACCACGACAGAGGAATCGTCATTTTTTGCCAAAAACATATGGTCCCGGTTCCAGTTCTTAGCTCGGGCGGACCTTCAACACCTCGAGGGCCCCCCAAAAAGCGGCTGAAAATTGATATCGCGTGTGATACCTGCCGCGCCAAGAAAGTCAAGTGCGATGGGGTACGCCCAGGTGAGTGTGCATATTAATCGGCTGAATATCTTCAAATATCTGGTGCTAATGAACCAGCAGCATGTAGCTACTGTTCCAGGAAGCTTAACCTGAAAAACAACTGCCGATATAGCGCAGGAAATGTCGCTGGTGAACGTAATCCCCGGCGTAGCACTGGGAGATCGAGCGCCGTAGGCTCTGCCATAAGGGAGACACCATCACGAGTGCGTATTGCACCTACCCCAAGCACGGGGGCTTCTATTGCTCCTTCCGTTCCGTCATCAATGCGATCCGCGGTGCAAATTGAGCCCGAGCAAACGAATACCATGGAGATATCCGGAGGAATTGCCAGCCCTCTGGCCATTGACTCCATGACCGCCGTTGTTGGTGAAGGGATACGAACCGGAGAGTTCTTTGGTAGTAGCAGTGCAGGCTCGTTTACAGCACAAATAAAGCGAGCCATTGATGCTTCGTTGGGCAAGCCAACCTCTCGCAACTGCGTAAAGGAAAAGACCCCAGCCTCAACATCCCTCGCCTCACCCACGGACCTGTCTACGAGGCTTAACACGGCAACAGACGTCTCCTACGTTCTTCCTCCTCGCAGAGAAGCAGACCATTTGATGGATATTTACTGGTTCTACGTAGATCCACTCTATCCCTTTTTAGATAAAGGGAGCTGGCAGCGGTCGTATTCGGCTATTTTCGCTGGTACGGCGATTGAAATAGAAGAGCGCTTGTTTCTGGCCACGCTGAATGTGATTTTTGCGCTATCTACCCAGCTTATTGAGTCACTCGCTGAAGGTAAACGAGAGAGTTCTAGCAGAGTCTTCTTCCAACGGGCGCAGGCGATCCTTCCCACAAACCCTTGGGATGTTGGGTCGCTCGAGCTGGTACAAAACTTACTGCTCACTAGCCAGTATCTCCAGAGTACGAACCAGGCTCAGCAAACGTGGATGGTTGTAGGCTCGGCAATCAGGACTGCACAGAGCCTTGGTCTTCATCTGCCGGGGACTTCCACAGCTTGCTCAAGTCCTGGCCGTCGTGAACTCCTACGGCGGTTATGGTATGGATGCGTGCTTATGGATCGGTAAGATACGCCCCTTTGCTAAATCATTGTGTCCTGAATATGTCTGATTGATTTTCTAGGATGGTGTCTGTTACTCACGGTCGACCTGCAATGATCTCGGAACACATCGCCACAGCAGTTCCTTTTCCGGACATGACCTTCACTCAGGCAGACGAGAATGAAAACCATGAAAATGACCGCTCAAACTATGGGGCGTTTTTTGTCAAGTCAGTTCAGCTATACGAGGTCATTCATCGCATCGTCCTCGCATTTTATGGCGATAAAGGTACCCGCGATGACTACAGATGCCACCATTCAAGGCTTTCAGATGAGCAGGTTGAAGATTTGGATATCATAATTCCGCTAGAGAGATCCTTGAATAAATGGGAGCTCGGACTGCCAGATAATTTACGATGGGGCCGCCTGAAGGAATCTACAGATGAAATTACTCGACGCCAAGCTCTTATCCTTCATATCAGGTTCGTTCTCCGGCTGGTCTATAACATTCGTCAGGATGTACTTTCTATGTGGCTACGTTATTCACCTCTTGATAGGCTCCTCCACGCACGAATCCTACTTTTAAGGCCGGTGTTTTCTCGCTTTTGCCTATCCCACTTACCAACCCAAGCCGTAGAATGTATGAACGACACCCTTGAAAGTCGACTGACCGAACAAAGCTCTATTTTCTGCGTCTCTACAGCCCAGAAGATTGTAGCTACATTGGACGAGTACCAAGTGAGCGATGGCACCGTCGGTCTTCTCCCTGCTTGGTGGTACAGGGTCTATTACCTATACACGGCAGCATCCGTTCTTATCACCGCTCGTCTCCGCCCGGAGGCCTTCCCCGTTGAAGGCTTGGCCCAGTCGTGGGCGCGAGCCATGTCACTTTTGAAATCGCATGAGAAATTCGGAAGCTCGGCCCGCCGATGCGTGGCGGCCTTGCATATCCTGTCTTCTAAGATGCTGGAAATTGCACCAGGAGGGCCAGGAGTTCAGGATAGTACTAGGGAGGCAAGCCCATCCCGGGACGAGGGAGACGAAGTTACGCAATTGCAGGTTCCATGGACTGGCTCTGGCCACGATCCTCCCCTGGAGACCCGCCATCTAGATGCAGGACAGGAACCCGGATACATTGATGATTTTGCACCCCCGAGTACTGATATTGGTGGACTCAACCTGGCGGAGTTCGATTTTGATGTTAATGATTTGTCATGGCTTAATGATATTCACGCCACATGGTCGCTTCTTAATGAATGAGCGGCACTTCAGCAGAGTGGGTTCACATGGAAATAGATCAAACTATACAATTTACAAGAAGCTATTATCTCTTGGAATCGAGCCTCTATACCTTGATTCACCATTATACCTCTGTTGACCCTTTCATCATTTGATAGCCTCGGCTCTTGAGCGCTGTGCCATCTGCCGGCCGGACGAGCCCGCGACTCGTAACTCGTCCGTGGGGAGCATATCCAAGCCAATTATGGGCCGATCCGACATTTTTCCTGTCGGGGAGTAGCGGATAGCTTCAAGAGACAGAGATCCACTTCCCGCGACTCCCCGTCCGAATCATCTCTCCTGACTCGATTTGAGTTCTTCTCGCCTTCTCTTGATCGCTCGCGTGAAAAAGCTTCCCCACGGGGTGACCTGGTGATGCGTCCCACAGCAATGCAGGGCCTTTGCCAACAGACCAATGTCCAGCCGGAATATGCTCTCTTGGCTGCGAAGAAACTTCATTACGCTGCGATCTTAAATATTGGCGTTTGTCGCCGATCCTCCTGGGTCCTGGGTGGTGCTCAATTGAAGTGACCATCTTTTCGAAGGATAAGGGCTTCTGGCTCACTCGAACTCATTGACCCTAAACAATATTTCTTCGTCTCAAACCGGACCTTTTTGTCTCCTTCAATATGCCTGCCTTGGGGAAGAAGGAAACAGAGCTAGCTGTTGGCTCCAAGCTCAGTGCCGTGAGTATCGACGAGACTGCTATCCAAGCCCAGGGACTGACAGCAGTAGGTCCTCCCGCAAGATTCGAAGCCATGGTACCGCACCAGTTCCCTTATTAAGCTCAACTTGATCCTCCTGGTACCACTTGTCTCCTCCGCCTCCGTTGGCTACGATGGTTCGTATAATGCCCCCTAGACCCTCAAAACCGCGTTAACCCAGTGGGCTTGACATAACAGGATCGATGATGAACGGCCTTCAAACTATTGCTCAGTGGCGCGAATTCTTTGGGTATCCGACAGGAGCTGTGCTTGGCCTCATGAACGCCGTCTACCCTCTCGGAAAAGTCGTCTCTTTGCCCCTAGTTACATTCATCGGCGATCGGTTCGGCCGTAAACTTCCTTTAATGATCGGTCTGGTTGCATGTGTTGCGTTCAGTATTATGCAAGGCCTGGCCAATAACTTCGCGACATTTGTGACGGCACGGGCGCTGCTAGGCTTCAGCACAAGTTTCATCAGTCAACCGAGTCCGATCCTGATTGCTGAGCTTGCTTATCCCCCTCACCGTGGTAAAATCACTGCGCTTTATAATACATTCTTTGTGAGCTAGTCTTCCTTATATATGCTTTTGATGCAGCAGCTAACGTGGTTATTAGTATATCGGTTCTATCTTCGCCGCGTGGTGCACCTATGGCACTTTCAAGATTGAGAGTACATGGAGCTGGCGTATTCCGTCTCTCCTTCAAGGCGCTATCCCACTCCTGCAGCTCACAGGTGTTCTCTTCCTCTCAGAGTCCCCTCGATACCTTGTCTCGAAGGGAAAGATTGATCAGGCCCGCAGCGTGTTCGCGGATCGGCACGCGGGGGGCAACATCGACTCCCCTCTCGTCCAATTCGAAATGGACGAAATCCAAGACTCACTCGCGAGGGAATCAGAGGCCCTCGAAAACTCCTGGCTCGACCTAGTCCGGACGCCCGCCAACCGCCAACGGACCCTAATCGCCGTCATCCTAGGCTGGTTCAGCCAGTGGAACGGCGTCGGCGTTGTCAGCTACTACATCACCTTGGTACTCGACACGATCGGCATCACGGAAACCAAAGACCAGACTCTTATCAACGGTCTCCTGCAGATCTTCAATTGGCTCGTCGCGACCTTTTTGGGTGCGCTCATGGTCGACCGTTTTGGGCGACGAAAGCTCTTCTTGACATCCACCGCGGGTATGCTGGCCAGTTACATTATCTGGACGGCTTTGACGGCGCAGTTCGTCCAAACGGGCAACGCGGATCTTGGTCGAGCAGTGGTGGCGTTCATATTTATTTACTATTTCTTCTACGATATTGCCTGGACGCCACTCCTGCAGGCGTATCCCGTCGAAATCTTCCCGTACACACTCCGCGGCCGGGGATTGACCGTCAGCTACATCTCGGCTTTTGTCGGGCTTATTGTGGGGAACCAGGTCAACTCGATCGCTATGAATAATATTCAGTGGAAGTACTATATTGTCTTTTGCTGTCTGTTGGGTCTCATCCTGGTTCTGATTTGGTTTTTGTTCCCCGAGACCAAGGGCCGGACTCTGGAGGAAATCGCCGAAGTGTTTGAGGGCAAACGGGAGGAATTCGGGAGTGACAAGGTTGATATCAGCCATGTTGAGAAGGGTGATGTCGAGTTGGAGGATAAGCAGCAGGGAACAGCGGAGCGGATCGAGCGTGCTGCATAGTTAATGGGGCAGATAAAGAGCTGGTGGTAAATACCTACTCAAATGCAATCCATTTTGAAACTGTCGTGTTCATACCCCGTCATTCACGGTAGTTGAATAGGTCCCTGGGCTTTAGAGGCCAAAGCTCTATTTATTGTACTCAAAAGCCTAGAGTTTCGGGGGGTTCGCTGCATCGATTTCCTTTTCCTTATACATGTACCGAAGAGAAAATGGAATAAAAGAAATACGGAGACATTTCAAGTGTTATATTGATCCATCAAGCTTTGGAGTACAGACGCCGCCTTTGCTAGGTCCGGAGCTTCCTCAGCCCAGTACTGTAAATTCTGCAACGCATGATCAACCGCTTCCCTCCAACTCGGTGGCATTTCAATATGTCCACATCTTGCAGCTGCAAGTAATAACAACGCCCTTGTCATCGAAGTACGAGCCACACACCACGTCCCATGATGGCGATGAAAAGGCTGAATCATAAACTGGGACTCCACGCAGAGTTCAACGCTCTTCTTCGCCAGCGGCAGGGCCTGCGCCATCAATGGATCGTTTAACGGCTGATGAATGGCATAGTATAGGAACGGACGATGTGTCCATTCACGGCATTGCATCGCTCGCCTGTTAACATGATAGGCAAGCTCGTTGTCGAACCTACCGCTGGGGTCTATACTAATCGGCGGTGGGACATGTGAACACCTATTCAATCTCGTCAGTTGAACCAGGCCCTTTGTTTGTGTCACAGGTCACTCACCATAAATCAATCTGCTCTTGAAAGGCATGGTGTTGGTGCAGAATTCGCTCGAAATTGTTCACCCAGCCAGTTTCGCCGTCGCCTCCAATAGCCACAAACGCGCGATTCATCATTCTGCGAAATGATATCTCGGCTAGGTAGTAGAACCAGCTCCGTTCGCCTTCCGGGTCCGTGGTGGATGACTCTATACTGCCGTCTTGTTGGTTCGCGGGAGGCGACAACAACTCCGTCGGTGGGGAGGGTAACGTTTCCGGGAAACCGAAGCGGCTCATGTCACTTGGTGGGAGGGGAATTTCGCATTGAATCTCACTACCCCGAATTTCAAATTAGAATGGGACAATTTCATGAGACCAAAGGTTGTAGGGGGCTTACCACTCGGATTTCATGCATGACCAATAGAGCCTTTGCTCTAACCGCCGTATCTCCCTGCCTGTTTGCTCCTCGTCCCTTGATCTGGTGTGTTCCTGTCTCCAGAGGAGATTTCGCAATTGGATGCAGGCTTGGTTGAAGTAATTCCACGCCCGGAGAGCGCGCATGAAGTACATTTCTACAACGCCGCAGAAGAACAGGCACTGAACACTTAATAACGACGGGTTGAGTAGTCCGAGGCGCTTTTTGGCAGCGATGTAATAGATGGCCCCGGTTTCTTTGGTTGCGATCGTGGAGGCGAGACCTGAGGGAGAATCTTGGGTTGCAGCAGTTGGGAACTCGGTTGACAAACAGCCCAGGGCGCATGCGATGAGCTTTTTATATGTTAGAATATTATAAGTCTTCAATAAGCGCTAGGTGAGGCCTACCACAAGACACGAGGGCCCGTCCCATCGCAGCCCCGTTTCTGCTGCATCTGTCACATAGCGTGTGAATTCAGGGACATCGAGGATGGGATTCTTTGTATGGACATAGGACAGGAAGCGTTTTGAGAGAGGGACAAAATCCTCTTCCTGGATGCCTCGACCCAGAGTGGCGCCTATCCGGGATGTCGCGAATGTGATGGGCTGGTCCGCTTCGGAACTGAGGACAAATGATTCCACGCCTGACACGAAGTCACTAAAGATAGGCCATTTCAAGATTGATTCGCAGTTGCTACCTGCTACAGGGAAGGTAGAGGTGTCAACAAGTAAGTCGTCATCGACGTCGAAGGGCACATTACCGTCTCCAGGCGATATAGAAGGTGCCAAGCCAGGCGCTTGAGCGATTGTGGGACCTAGAGGGGAGACATTGTCCTCATGATGATATGTCGAAGTTGTAGATTGAGCTTCTAGCAATGTGACAACGTGGTTAATACGCTCTAAGATGGCAAGACTGGCCGGGTCAAACCTGTCGTCAAAAAGATTAGCGGGACTAAGGGTGAGACGGTAGGCAGGTGTATAGCATACGAGGAATGGTCCTTGGACGAATCCGTATAGGTGCATTGCGCTCCATGCTTAGTGCAGAATCCGCACGTCGGCCTGATGTTGTCGCATTTGGTCTTGCGGGCGCGACAGGGGAGGCATGCGGCCACTGCTCTCTTGCGCTGGTACATCCCTGCAGTTCGGGGTCGTTTGCGACCGGCACCATCCCCATCATCATGATGCGGCAGGGCCTCCGATACGATATGCTGCATTCTTCCCTACCTACCTATTTCTTGTTAGTCCGACAATGGAAGCCGACCGGAAGATCGGGGACGGGGAAAGGCGGATAGAAAGGAGCACCACAGCCTTGAGGCCGGGGTCGAGATTTCGCTGTGTGGGGAAGTCGGAGCCCGAGCCAATCACTTTACGTTCCGCCGTTTGTGGGGCAGCCATTCTCCACATCTTCATCCTCCTCCAAGCCAGCACAACTTCTGACTAGAGGTACAGGGTATTCTAGAAATGTACATTATTTGATGTAAACTGGTAAAAGAATAGTTCAGATTATTTTAGTCGCGATCTTGGGGAAAACTAGCGCCTCCCTGGCGTCGAATTTCATCCATCAGGCTCATCACCCGAACCGTCTCTGCCCATGGCATGATATCACTCTCCTTCTTCCCGGCCGCAATATCCAACGCCACCGCATCTGCCTCCCAGTAAAATCCCTTCCCATGTCTCTCAAACTCGTATTTCTCTGGTTCCTGGCCCTGGAGCTGAACAGTAAACCATGCCGGAGCAGACGCCGCAAATCCATCCACAGTGATGACCCCCTTGCTGCCCTCGATCCGGCAGAACGTTGACGGAGTTTTGGTTGAGGTGGAGCACGTGGCGATTCCATGTTTCCCATCCGGATAGCTCAGGATGATAGCGGTAGAGATATCAACTCCATCGCACATATTCTGAGAGGCAAGAACTTGAGGACTGTCCTGGCCAACCTCTGATTCCAAGGCTAAGATCGCCCACGTCACACTGTAAATGCCGATATCCAACAAACTGCCCGCACCAAGAGCTGGATTTTTCAGTCTCGAGGTAGACGGCAGAGATGGAATATTCATCGGCATAGAAAAGTCACAGAAGACACGCTGGATGTCTCCGATCGCCTTGTCGTGATGAAGAAGCTGTTGCAGTTTTTGCACCAGGGGGAAGAATCGGGTCCACATTGCTTCCATGATGAAGACTCCTTGTCGCTCTGCTTCTGCGAACACTTCCCTCGCTTCGGATGCGTTCATAGCGAAGGCCTTTTCACATAGAACGTGCTTTCCCGCCCGGATCGCATCTAGGCAATTCTGCTGGTGAAAGGCATGCGGGGTTCCGATGTAGACGATTTCGACATTAGAATCTTGATATAACTCCTCGTAACTGCCATGCACAGTTGGACTTTTGCCAGGAAGGTGTTTCTCGACGAAAGCCTGGCCTTTTTCGACGGACGAAGAACCGATAGCTTGGATAATGTGATTTGCCTTCTTGTTAGGTCGATCGAGGGTCAAATCGGCCACGAACCAAGACGAGATCAAACCGGTACCGATTATCCCCCAACGGAGAGAAGTCCTTGGATGTGTAGCCATTTTGATTCACAGGGTATATTGATAGTTATGAAAAGGAACGATATCCAAGCAGGAGGTGTGTTAGCGGGATGACTCCATGTTTTAGCAAGAATGGGCCGATGAGCTTCAATCACAAAGTAGGCAAACGGCCATCCAAGCCGCTACTCCCCGGCAATTACCAGTCGCATGGCAAAGTGAAACATTCCCGACTGATCGGCCTCGCACGAAATGAGCAGCTAGCGTCGCGTGAGCACAAAATCTGGGGCGGAAGCTACACGGCTCCACACCTTCCGCGACTCCCCGACGCCCAGCTTAGGAGATTCCCATCCGTAGCACGATGTCAGGTTTCAAAATAATAGGCATTTCACGGGGGCCTTTTCTATCGAGTTCAATATCCTTTAAAATATTTGTCTTTCAGGAATATCTCAACCCTCAAGACCAATTCAGGACCAATTCCCTCGAAAAGTACAGTCATGACGGCGACCCAGAACGAGACCAACGGCAGTGCTCCCCGCATCTTACGGGTTGGAATCATCGGCTGCGGCGAAATCTCCCAGGTCGCACACATCCCAAACCTCAATTTCCTCGCCCATCGCTTTCGAACAACATACCTCTGTGACATTTCCAAACAGGCGCTGCAACATTGCGCCGGGAGAGTTCTCGGTGGTACCCCCAAAACCACAACAAGCGCCGAGGAGCTCTGTTCCTCGCCGGATGTGGACGTTGTGATCATCGCCAATGCAGATGCGTACCACGTGGACCATGGTCTTTGGGCTCTCAAGAATGACAAGTATTGTTTGATTGAGAAACCTGCCTCTGTCTGCTTCCGGGACATTGATAGGCTTATTGAGGCTGAGAAGACGTCAAAGGGGAAGGTATTTGTTGGGACTATGCGGCGCTATGCGCAGGCGTTCCTTGATGCGGTTGATGAAGTCGGCGGGATGGAAAATATCACGTACGGACGTGTGAGGGATATTATCGGACCTAATTCAACTTTCGTCGATCAGTCATGCACGTTTCCTCAGCGGTTCAACGATTTCTCAGAGGCGGACTCTCAAGACCGGATGAGTCGAGAGGCAGATATTTATGAACAAGCTCTAAGCAAGGAGTTTGGGGTGAAGGTTACGCCCCAGTCACAGCGGATGTTACGGGTACTTGGAGGGTGAGTACTCTCCCTTCTCCTCTCACGGCGTAAAAGAATTACAGGCGGCTAACTTCGTGTACAAGACTCGGAACCCACGATTTATCGGCCATGCGAGAGATTATCGGCATGCCAGAGTCGGTTGCTGGAGCTTTCCTCAAACTTCCAGGCATATTCAGCGTTCTCTTCCGGTACAAGGATTTCCCTGTTACATACGAATCTGGGTTAAGCGAAGTGCCGCAATTCGATGCGCATATTGAGATTTACTCACCGAGTAAGATTGTGCGGGTTGAGTACGATACTCCCTACGTGAAAGGCCTTCCGGTTACAATGACAGTCCGGGAGAAAATTGGGGAGGGTGGCTTTCAGGAGAGGAAGATCCGGAAGACGTATGAGGATCCGTATACTTTGGAATTGTTAGATTTTTACGGCTGTGTGGTCCAGGGAAGGACTCCGAAGACGAGTGTGGAGGATGCCAGGAAGGATGTAGAGCTGTTTAAGATGATACTGAAGGCTGGTTTTGAGGGTTCGGATTAGGCACGAGAGTCATATTACTCGATCGATACAATTAGCTATAGAATAAATATTTTACTAAAGACAATATTTCCAATGAATAATAGAATGACCTGAATACTTGGGAGCCTGTGAGTACAATGTTACATTATCCTGTATTAGTTGGCTCCATCCTCAACGCGCCTACCTGAGCTCTAGAAAATGTCTACTCCCTCGAGAGCATCTTTATTACTGGAACTGATCTCCTAAGGGGAAAAAAGTCTTATATTATTTCCACGTGTAAACTAGGCCTCCCAAAATGTCTCTCGCAGGCTTATCTTGGCAGATGTGAGAATATCAGCCGAGGACGAGCCCAGGGAAATCTCATATTCACCCTCGTCAATCGTCCACCTCCCCAGCTTTTCATCAAAGTAGGCAAAATCCTTCATGCATGCTGACATCTGCACCATCCTTTGCTGACCTGCTTCTAACCTCACTTTCGAGAATGCTGCCAGAGTCTTCAGAGGATGGTCAACTGATTGGTCCTGCCTACCAGCATACAGTTGGACCAAGACTCCTCCCGCCAATGACCCTGTATTCTTAACATTTACCGCAATATCGAACGAGCTTTCAGTCTGCCCCGTAACTTGCAGGTCACCAAACGTGAATTCCGTATACGACAAACCAAATCCAAACGGAAAGTTGAGCGTATCTCTCGAACCCCGATCATAGTGACGGTATCCAACAAACACGCCCTCTGCATAGTCGACCCGCAGCTTCCCATCAATCCACTGCCCCGGGAAATTGCCATAGGCAGGAGCATCTTCGATCCTCCGCGGAAAACTAACAGGGAGATGACCCTCAGGACATACAACTCCCGTAATGATATCCGCAATCGCGTTCCCACACTCCTGCCCCGGGAACCATACCTGGAGCAAACCCTTAACGCTGTCCAGCCACGGCATCCCGACCGCAACTCCGGTTGAGTTGACCACGATCACGTTCTGGTTCACTGCCGCCACGGCCTGGATAAGACCGTCCTGATTATGTGGTAGGTGGAATGAAGGCTGGTCCTGTCCCTCCGTCTCCCACTGTGGATGATTCCCCGTGAAAACGATAGCGTAGTCCGCATTGCGAGCGGTACGTACTGCGTCTCCTAGTAAATCTGCGTCGTGGGTTGATTCGGGCTGAAACCCGAGACGAACACCACTGCGGCCCTCGAGAACCTCGAGCCCGATGTTTTTGGGTGGCTGGCTGCGGATGCGGAGACGGTATTTCCTGCCGGCTGTGAATTTGTATTGGATCTCGGGCTCGGGGGCTGCATTGAATAATGCGCCCATGGGATCCTTGGTGTTTTCCTTTTGCTCGTAGATTAGTTTGTCGTCAATGTAGACCTGCGTTGGACCGAACCCGGAGCTGCCGATATAGTGGGACCCGGTCTCGCTGGGAGAGAAATCACCAATTATTTCGATAGTCTTTTGGTAAGATTGATTGGACCCAAGTGGTGAATATGCCGAAGATGGGTGTTTGTGTTTAACGAAAGCCGGTTCTTCGTTGTGCTCCTCGAAAAGAAGGAAGGTGAATCCTTGGCTACCATCGAGTCCAACCACTGTCCCAACAGATCCATCACTGGATATCGGGGGTAATAGACGCTCACAATGCGCGCCTTTGGAGTATGTAAACTCGACCAGATCCCCCAATGCAGCCTTCAGCCCCTCCTCTGGCGTTACCTTGTAATGTGCATTGACGCTCGCGCTGCCCCCACCATGGGCCAGAGCATCTTTAGCAAACCCGATGAGGGCAATCTTCTTGCCTTGGACTTTATCCCTAGACAATGGAAGAATCTTCTGATCATTCTTCAGCAACACAATGCCACGCGCCCCCGCCTCACGAATTAACTGCCTCTGCTCCGGCTTATTGCTATCAGTAACCGGGGGGGCACCCTTTTCCAACGACTCCAGCTTCAAAGCAAGACGAAGCACCGCGCGAACTCGATCATCAATAGTTTTCTCAGACACCTGTCCGCTTTCAATAGCCGCGAGAACCTTTTGAGCCGTCCGAACCTTTGGCGGTCCAGGCATTTCCAGATCCAGACCTGCGTTCAGCGCCTCAGCAACAGAGTTCGTACCACCCCAGTCACTCATCACAAGCCCATCCCATCCCCAACTCCCCCGTAGGACATCACGTAACAGCCACTCGTGAGAGTCACAATGTGCTCCATTAACCAGGTTATAAGCCGTCATTATCGCCCACGGATTCGCCTCCTTGATTGCGATCTCAAATGGCCGCAGATAGATTTCCCTTAGCGCACGCTCGCTAATGGTCTCATCAACGGATGTTCGCGCAGTTTCTTGCTCATTTGCAACAAAATGCTTGATGGTAGCGGCAACACCATTGCTTTGCAGCCCCTGGATCACCCGTGATGCCATCTTACCCGCCAGGAAAGGATCCTCGCTAAAGCTTTCGAAATTGCGACCACCCAGCGGATGACGGTGGATACAGACTGTTGGGCCCAGGATACAGTTTGCGTTCTTGGCGCGGGCTTCTTCTGCTAGGCTGGCTCCAAAGCGGCGGGCGAGATCGACGTCGAAGGTTGCGGCGAGGCTGCATGCGGCGGGGAAACAGGCGGAGCACACGTCTGCGCTTGTAGCGGGGGCTCGAACTCCGTTGGGTCCATCGGCGGTCTGAGCTTTTAGTCTCTGAGCATTTGGGGTTAATAGACGCGACACTCACCCTGATGGATGGGACATTTTTCTCCGGCAGTGCGGCTGTGTTGGTAAAGGTATGTCCAGCCAGGAGTGAGATCTAGGTAGGTAAGCATCGACTCGAAAGGTGGGAGTGGTTTTGACGAAGTACCTTTTCTTCCAGGGAGAGGCCTTGGAGCACGACTTCAACATCGACCTGTGGCAACATTTTACGGCGATAGTATGATCAGATTGTAGTTGGGAGGGAAAGTTGAGGAGGTCCTCCATTCATATGGTGACTTTCTCAGTACTTTGACCAATCACATTCCGTTCCGCGTCTCCCCGGAGCGCACCCAGGCCAAACGACCTCGCGATATTAGCCTGTATTAGCGCCAGTCAAGCTTCTTGTGGTGGATCAGAACACTTGGCATTTTCCCCTCCTTTTCTCTCCCTCTTCACAATAACGTCATCTCCAGCAAGTTTCATCGCGAGCAGTGCTAGTCACGATGGCAGCAAAAAGAACCCCTTCCGATTTCTATGCCGGGCCCATTATGGATAAAATATGGCCCGACTCCAAAGCCCTCCTTACCGACTATAGCAAGATCCCCGAAGAGGAGTTGGAGGAGCATGTAAAGAGCATCGTAAGTTCAAGTTAACCATTCCCAAGGGGGAAACGTTGCCAATACATGTGTACCATTTCATCAGAGAGATCGTGCCTGGAAAATCAGCCCATACCCATGCATTGCGCTCTTTCTCTTCCTCCGGCTGGATCTAGCCCAACACCCTGCCTACGACAAGGTTCTAAAGCTCCTCCAAAGCCCGGGTACCCACGAGAGCGGTACGAACGATCAACCCCGCTTCCTCGAGCTTGCCTGTTGCGTGGGCCAAAACATCCGCAAGTTGATTTTCGACGGTATCCCCGTGCCTGCCGTCTACGGGTCTGATCTAAACCCGGAGTTTCTCGATTTGGGGTTCGATCTCTTCAAGGACATAGACCTATTTCCCGATCCCACCAAACAGTTTTTCCCCGCGGATCTCTTCACGGCTGATAGCACCGTGGAGGACGCCAATAACCCCTGGAGAGAGCTTGAGGGTAAATTCCGGGTGATCAACTCTTCCTCTTTCCTGCACTTGTTTGATTACGAGACTCAGTTACGGGTCTGCTGCATTATTGCGCGGCTCCTTGAACGGCGACCTGGCTCTCTCTTTACTGGTAGTCAGTTGGGTCGCTCGGAGCCGGGGGAAACACCACGAGCCGAATTCAATGTCCGTAGCCAGGATGGGGGTGAGTATACCATGAAGACGCGGTATCTTCACTCACCTGAAAATTTTGAAAGGATGTGGGAAGAGGTGGGAAGGCGGACGGGAACCTCCTTCCATGTTGAGGCTCAGGTCCAGGGGTTTAGACGCCCGGATGGGGATCCAGCGCTCACCACTGTCAGCCCCGCCATAGAGGAACTAAGGAAGCGTCTTGGGACGAATGAGA
This sequence comes from Aspergillus biplanus, assembly GCA_027569045.1. Lineage (NCBI taxonomy): Eukaryota > Fungi > Ascomycota > Eurotiomycetes > Eurotiales > Aspergillaceae > Aspergillus > Aspergillus biplanus. The sequence continues at coordinate 211,004 of JAPDEJ010000046.1, forward strand.
TGCTGATATTCACTGTGACGGTAGCTGGGAGTGACTAGTTGGCATCTGACAGGGGTCTGTATGGCTTCATGATAGCTCTAGCTTAGTCTGCACATCCTTACCATACACGATAGTAATGGACGTACATATGTTAAGCATCAGAATCATAAGTTGTGTTCTAGTTGATCACAACATTCCTACCCAGACCCATTGGTTACCTTATGAGCGTTGAGGGCATCTAACCCACGCCCATTGCACTCAATTACTTCAAGTTCCCATCCACAGTGGTAACCCTCGTATCATCCGTAGCACCATAAAATCGCTCGTCATCACCACCACCACCCCGAATATTCTCATTCTCCTCCTCCGCCCCGAGATCCGGATCCGGCTCCCGGCTAATAATCCCCCGAGCTGTATCCCGCTTATCCAGATACCCAATAAGCGCAATAAACGGGAGTGTCAAAACACCACTGACAAGACTAGCAATATACCCCTTCTCATAATTCGGCGCATCGGTAACCGGATAAAAGATCAGCGGCCACCATGTAACAAACGCAAAATCAAACGAGTTCATGAACCCGGTTGTAATAGCCCGCAGTTGTAAATCATGGCCCGTGACATCCGCCATCCATGAGTACCATAGAGCTTGGGGTGCATATGTAGTGCCCAGGAGGTAGAACGCGAAGAAGTGGCCCGCGTCGGCCTTGGTATTCGCTACCAGGATGGCGCTTCCCACGACAAAGGTGAGGCCGATTGCGATTGAACACTCCCAGCGGGATCGGAGCTTGTCGGAGAGGACGGCGTAAAATACTGTGCCTACGATGGCGGCGGCGTAGATTCCGGTTGGGTAGTTGTTTTGCTGGATGGTAGAATAGCCGCGTGAGGCCATCCAGAGGGCCATGACGTTGTTGCCTAGGCACTGAACGACAAGGGAATAAACTAGATTAGGCCATGTAAGCTAAGGCTGTCGTCAAACGGAGCAAAGGGGATACCCACGCATGAAGATAAATGGAAGGAGGTAAAATTGCCAGCTGAGCAACACGCGCCTCAGCACAGTCCGGTCCCATTTCTGTACCGGGACCTTTCCCAGCCGATCAGCAGCATGTGTTTTTTGGTCCTCGTTCAAATACCATGCACTGCGGTGGGATGGGAGATCCGGGATAAATACCCATCCTGTTCATATGGATGTCAGGGACCCATACGCATCAAGAACTAGAAAAGAGGAAAGTCATACCGAATAGTGCGGCTGGAATGGTCATGATTGAGACGATAATGAAGATCCATCGGAAAGCCGGCAATCCGCCCTTTCCTGCCAGTGCCTTCAGAAGCCCAGCCTGAATCCAACCTCCTGCCATGCTTCCGACATGCCCGAAACAGCAAAAGACCGCCGACCGGGTCCCGAGCTCCGACTTGCGATACCAGGAGGCCAGAATAAAGTGCGCACCCACGCTACATTCAACAGTCAGATAAACATGAAGCTACAAGACAAAAGGAGGCGGTTACTCACTAGGCGATAGCCGAGAACCCACCCTCGATCGCATTCAGCAAGATAACCTGCCAGGCATGGGTCATTTTGTACGTGATAAGCGTGAGTACACTCCACGTCACATTCGCCGCCACAAAGACATATTTCGGGCGATAAATCGTGAGCAGGCTGGTCCCCGGAATCTGGCAGACAGCATACACGACCAGATAAGCCGTGTTCATGTAATTATAATCTTTTCCCTCGAAGTGCAGCGCCTCCTTCATGCCGCTGATATACGCCGACGAGTAACTCGCCCGTGTCACCCCAAACAAAAACCAGACGATCGAGAAATATGGCAGCAGCGTGAAATCTAGCTTTGCGAGCAGCGCGCGATCTTTCGGCTCGCTGCCCCAGAGAAAGGACGCGATCTTCTCTGTCGTCCGATGGCCCATTGTGGCAGCTGTTGGTCTGTGGAAGGGAAGTTAGTACCGGAGAGTCAGCATGTGCAGGAGATTTAAAAGATTCCCAACCGATCGCGCTGATCACGCCAATGGCTGCCAGAACGACGACTTCTGGCATGCGGGATCCCGACCGGGCGCGCCAGCAAGGATTGTGTTTCCTGTGAACCAGCCATCGGAGTGTAATGGGCCCTGAAAGAGTTATGCAATGGTAATATTAAGGGAAAATTGTAATATTTATTAGATGCGGAGAAATTCTTTGAATAGTCTACTTTTTTGGACTGCAAAACATCTTTGCTTCAGGGTGATAGTCGTGTCATCTGGCGGAGGGATTTGGGTAAGCACGAAAAAGTAAAGAGAGATAAGCATTTCTTCATTAGGTGCATTAGTAATCATCATCTCCCATTGAATAATTTGATGTTCCCAAGCTTTAAACCAATCAGGATGTCCCGATGTCAGACAAGCCAGAGAAGCAGCAGGATTGTGATTAGTAAGGGGTTTTATGTCACAAATAGTGCAAAGCACAATCTGCGAAAGGTCTTTCCAAGCTCCGGTAACTCCAAAGCTTTTAGGGTCTAGTGGTAGCGTTTTTTGTATACTAAAGACCGCATACCTTGATAAAAGAAAGGTTGACGACTATGTTGATAGACGATTTGATTTCACAGCACCGTAATTGCCTCCAGCGGTCGCGTTCGGAGAATCCAGCCGAGGTATACCCTCGAAGCCACAAGGGAAACCATTGTTTTCCTCAAAAGTAAAAGTCGAGTCGACTCGCCTTTCAATGAACAGGGGTGACGTCTTGCATTGGTCAAATAATTATCGACCAACCAAGTTTCTTCCTCATTAGCATCTACATCACCCGTGGATGGTTCTTTTACAAAAGTTTCTTCTTTCGATTACATATATCGAGTCCCATCATCATGTACGGTTGGGTGCGGGATATATATTGTTTTGGGTGGGGGGCCGCTGCTAGCTGAGCAACTACAACGCCTGAAGAAGAGTATATACCTAAGTCCTCACTAAACACGCGCCTTTATAAAGACATCATAGCCTGGTACTGATGAAAGATCCAGGGTCACAATATACCTACCAGTTGGCTGTGGTCATTGTTGTGATTTTTGGGATTTTTTGAATCTCTTTACACCACTGGCGATAAGGAAGCCGGCGTGGAATAATATAACACCGAGAGGCTGGCGGCACAAGTCGCTTGATTAGGGAAGGTGCATGTGTTGAAGGAAGGCGGTAAGACAGGTTTTTTCAGTGAACCAATCATGTCTTTCAGTGAAAATGACTCTGTCTTAACCAGGCAAGATGGAGTTTTCTTGAGGTTAGCCGGAGCTTGGCAACTTTACCATTTTTAAATCAACCTTGACGTGATTGTTGTTATGGAGCGATGCTGACGGCCCCAGCAACGAGTACGTCATTGGCACTTTTCCACGATTCCAACACTCGGTATCCTAGGATGGCATCTTGATTGGTGGACCTGTATATAGCCCAGCTGGCAGTGCTGATTTTTAATCAAAATGTCCCCTCGCATGGAGGTGTATTTCTACCCTTCACCCCCCTCCTCAGACCCAAAGCCGCTGGAGCCTTCGCGAGTCAACAGGCTACCGAGTAATCGGCTTCCGACACCATGGGCCAAACCCCCTCCAGCCCAGTTCCGGGCAAAAAAATCCAAGTCATCGGAGCCGGCCTACCGCGCACCGGAACAGCCTCATTCAGCGCCGCCCTCTCCATTCTCCTCGATGGCCCCGTATATCACGGCGGAACCCAAACGTCCATGGGCCCTCCCCCCGAAATCAAAGGGTGGATCAAGATCATCCGACACTGGTTGAAACCAAGCTCCCAGGAGCATCAAACCGCCCTCAAGCTCATCGAGCAGCGGCTAGACGGCTACGTCGCCGTCACAGACTCCCCAGGCGGACAATTCGTCCCCGAGCTGCTGGAACTCTACCCAGATGCCAAGGTGATCTGTACGATCCGCGACCAGGCAGCATGGGAGAAGAGCATGGGCCAGATAGCGAATCTGGCAACGCTGTGGTTTCTCCGGATCGTCCTCCTGCCACTTCCCGGCATGAGGCATTTTGTGGATTACATCAATGCTCTGGAGGATCAGTGGAATCGGATCTATACGCACGGGAGGTTGCATAGTCATATCTGGCCTACTCATATTGCGTGGCTGAAGGAGGTGGTTCCGGCCGATCGGCTGGTTTTTGTCAATGTGAAGGATGGGTGGGAGCCAGTGTGTCGGGCGCTGGGGAAGGAGGTTCCTCGGGATATCCCGTTTCCAAGGATAAATGACTCCGAGGGGATTGACCGGACGGCGGCGTATCATATTCAGCGGGGGCTTACTCGGTGGGCGGGGATTCTGGTACCTACTGGTCTTGCGGTGGCGGCGTTTTTTCTTTATTCTTGAAGACCCCATGGACTCCCACTCTGTAGATACCGGCATAGACTTGATTGCACTCAATACCAGATTTTTAAGCTGCTACCCTTAAGTCCGGTACTCTGATGGGCTGAGCGTGTCTACATCTGATACCGGAAATTCAAATTCTCCCCATCCGTCCGATCCAGCAGCGCCGTCGCCATAACCTCATCCTCATCAACCGGATTCTCCCGATCCCTCTTCTGGTTCACTTTCATCAAATACCCTCTCAGGAACACCAACACCGCCGCTGAAACCGCAGCACCCGCAATCACAATCTTAAAGGTCGTCGGGTATTGGGCCTCCTTCTCGTTCGCGAAGACTAGCAGTGGCGCAACGCCGTTGGAAATACAGTAGCTGGCCCAGATCATCCCCGCCGTGACAGCTTTCTTCGTGTGGCCTGCTGTATTTGCCGTTGCAAGCGAGAGCACCATGACGTAGACGGCGGGGAAGAAGCCCATCAGATACATGCCGAAGAGGGGGGTGATCTTCTGGTCCCAGTTTGCCCGCCAGACCATCGCTGCGCCCGCCATGACGGGGAGGCAGGAGAAGGCTGCGATGTAGATTCTCATATTTGGGACGAAGACGGAGATGATTCTGCAATTATGTTAGGGGGAGGCGGAAGCTGAGAAGGTTCAAAGTCGGACTCACCCAAAAGACAAGAGCGCAACGAAACTCACAGCGCCGACAACACCAATGAGAAGAATAGTCTTCAACTGCGAGAACCCAAAGCTCTGTGTGATGACGGTCCCGAAGCCCGTAAGCGCACCATTGGTCAACATGATGAAGAAGGTAATCACCACATAAGACCAGGCCTTCGGATCGCGCAGCGCCTCCATGACCTGCTCCTTCTTCACCTTCTTGTTCTCAATTCCGATCTGCTCCATTGTGATGCGCTTAATGGCGATTCTACGCTGATCCGGGGTGAGAAACCTCGCTGTCATGGGGTTATCGGGGAGGAGGAACCAGAGCGCGATGCCCCAGACGCTCGTGGCGCAGCCAATAATCATGAACTGATATCGCCATGGCGCGAGGGCACCTTTCAAGTCTCCGATTCCGTAGAGCAGCATGGCGCCGATCAGGGCTCCGAGGCCGGTGGAGGAGTACCAGATTGAAATGCGGAGGGGCTGTTCGCGGCGTCGGTACCACATGGCGGTGATGAGGTTGAAGGCTGGCGAGACACTGGCTTCGGCCATGCCGAGGAAGAACCTATCCCGGTTTTTAGGTTTGATCTGGCAAGTTACTGGGTAAGGGGGAAAGTATACCTCTGCGCTAGGAGACCCTGATAGCTGTGGACTGCAACGGTGCAGACGGTCACACCTCCCCACACTGTCATCATAATACTGACGTATTTCGCGAGAGGTGCCTTCTGCGAGAGGATGACGGCCGGCGGTGCTTGTCTAATCAGCCATGGGACTTTTAGGGATAGTGAGGGGACACTCACTCCCAACCAGATAACCCCAGTAGAAGATCATAGTACAGTACGAGTAACGTTTCATATCGAGCCCTGCCTCAGTAATCTGGAGCAGATCCAGATCGGTCAGGATACCGAACATGGCAGCACCGGTGAGGCACGCTTTATCCATGTACTGCAGCGCGAAGGTGACGAACATCACAGGCATCAACATGACATCAACGCGACGGAGACATCGCTTCTCGTCTTCCTCTGTAAAGGTCTCATTATGGTCATTGACATACTCAGCCGCGGAATCAATGTGCGCAGCCTCTGGCTTGTCCTCGGAGTACGACATGTTGCCCGTTATGATTCTAGAACCCAAGTAGCGGTTTTGACACCGTGGGGAAACTACACCCTTATTATAATAAAGACCATCCGAGGCAAGTTACCCACATGATCGTCGCAGTCTGGGGTTGAACGCGGGGGATTCTGTCGCCAACCCCAGCTCCGATCTTGGCCATCGAGTAGGAAGCACGCTAGCCATCGGCAGTTCCCAACCAAATCCAGGGATCACAAATGTGTCGACGATGATGATTCAGTCGGTACTTGACGGACCAACCAAATTACACAGCTTTCCCTTTCCCTTTTTCTCACACGAGGCCCGCGCGCACCCGCTAAGCAGAGTACGGCGTCCTGCAGGGCTCGGCGATATCTGGAGATGCTTTTCCCCGCAAATTGAAGCGGAGCCAAGCTTCCTCCTGAATGGTCGAGACCAGCTGCGTTATTCCCTGAACGCGGGGGCGGGAACGGTCGACTTTCCTCGAGCGCCGAGAGCTTTTGCTCGGCAGGTCGGATGGGATGGCTGATGTTAGTGGTCGGTTCGCCTAACGAGTTGCTTGGCTACGCATCGCGTGACAGGCATTGAATTATGGATCATATTTCCAGTTCGTATCCTTAAGTTTGTTTTGATGGCTTCTGGCAGTTCAGGGTGCTTTCGCTTGCTCTCTACGATTGCAGTGGCGTGGCGTACGCTGAGAGAAACCACAAACTGAACGCGCACTAACCCATTCAAATGGCTCAGATCTCCAATTACTCTCAAGACACAGGCATGGACAATATTAATGGGTATGGGGGTTGGTTTACCAAATATCAACTGCTAAGCTTAGTCACTTTCCCCTAAATCCCCTGTCCTGTTGGCCCTTAGCTATCGCACGCCTAGACCTCGCTTAGGAAGAGCCTTGCTGGGGTGATCCGCCCGCTATATTTTTTACTTAGGATGCACTGTCCTGCCGCGTACAATCCTCAACCACCTGCACGATCGCTTTGCCCAGTTCCTGGACCGTTGGCGGGGCCACAATCGAGAGATGATCTGTATTCACTGTTAAAAGAGCCATTGAACCGGCATCAGCTACGGTCTTACCTGCTTCAACCCGATGCAGATGGACATCCGCCCCCACCAACCGTTCCCACCCATTCGTCCCAAACGTCTCCCTCCGAGCAAAAAACCAAGATTTCAGCATCGTAGCCATCTCAGCCTCCGTGAGCTCCTCCCACGGCTTACCAAGTACACCCATCCACGCCGGCCCCTGCAACGCATCCTCATGCTCCTCCGGATGAGAATTCTCATTCACTCCCTTCGTCGCCCAGATAATGTGCGTCTGATGAGGTGTCGAGCCCCCCGGTATCGGAATCGGCGTATAGCACGCAGCCGCCCGCATCGATCCCGCCATATGCACTTTCTGGTTCTCTGTGAACGCAGGAAACATCTGGCTAATACGCATGGTGACATTGGCGAGTGCGCCGGTCCCGATACCATCTAGGCTGAACCGTTTCATGCCCATGAATGCCGGTGGTGGGACGTACATATCGATTAGCATCAGTCCCAGAAGCCTTTCTCCATCTTGGGCGAGTTGGTATGCTATCTCGTACGCGTAGAGACCAGCGAACGAGTATCCGCCAAGAAGATAAGGCCCGTTAGGTTGGACGCTGCGCATTGTGGTGATATGAGCTCTGGCCATCTCTTGTACGGAAAGTGTGTTGTCCTCGGGGTGCTCTAGAAAGGGAGATTCGAGGCCGTATATCGGTCGGTTATCTGGGAGCGGGGGGAAGTGGGTATACACTGCGACGGAGCCGCTGGATTCGGTGACGAGGAAGAGGGGTGTCGTCTTTGAATTGGCCTTACCTTGGAGCAGTATTGCCCGTCCTTTCGGCCTTTGTCTATCTTGGTCGTTTGTCTTTGGACTCTGTTGTGCACAAGCTTGCTCTTTGTTCCCTGGAATGTTCTCTTGTTGGCAATTCATAGATTGGTCCTCTCCGATCATTTTAGTTGGGTGAGATGTGCAGGGTTCCGACATTCCCGAGTCTGGAGTACGGTTCTCCTCAGGTATGGACTCATTGGAGGGACTTGAATGCAGATCCTCGCCTCTCAGTTCCTGCTCAGCCTCCTTAAGAGTGGGAAGGTTGTTGAAAAACGCAGCGGGTAACAGCATGCCTGTCTCGCGGTTGAATTCCGCGATAATCGAGATACCCATATGTGAGTCGACACCTAGTTCTGAAAAGCACCCAGCTGACATTACCTCACCAATATCGATCCCTGTTTTCGCAGCGATGGTGCGAAGAAGGACCGAGTAGGGTGGCTCTCCGCCACGAGGCGACTGCTGCGGGCTCTGACTTGGAACAGCCTCTGACTGGGATACGGGAGCAATCATCGGGGCTGGATGACCGCCCAGACTGTGGACGAGGAGATCGAAAACCCCTCGACTGATCTTTTGAAAGCAAATTTTGGACACCAAAGCGGCAAGAGTGTTGTCTTGAAACACATAAACATCACAAAGCGTGCTACCCTCCCCGTCCTGCCCGGTTATCGTAGCATAGCAGGTAAGTGGACCTTCCCGGACCAGGAATTTATCCAGAATAACAACCCGGCCAATCGACTTCGCAATGTGAATATCATCCTTGGGCTTTTGAAGATTACAGTTGAGCAAAAAGCCGGGAAGATGGACCAGAGCGTCAAGCGTAAAGGGATCTAGACGGGGCGACTTTTGGTTGGTGGCTTTAGGTATATCGAGCTCTGCCACGGCATCCTGGAAGTTTTCGTCGACGATGACGTTGTCAAGGACTCGGAATACGGTGCTATAGTCGACCACGCTTTCGAATAGCTTGTACATGAGACCTTTGGACATCCTGTGGCATGAACTTGGACTGGGTGACCCTAAGAGGCTCTCCACGCGTCGTTGGACGAGGCTTCGTACTTGAGGCCAGAGGGACATATTGGGAAGCCACTCGGCGTGGAAGATAACCTGACATGTTGCATGCTCTGTGGGAACGTCGAGAGATTCTGAGCTTGTTTGGATCGTAATCGCCCCAGACTCCTGGTTAACTGCCGCTTTAATGCGAATAATTCGCTCTGTATCTGGATTGGAGACGCCGAGGGGTTGTGTCATGTTTAGATCAAGTACTTCCAAATTTCGACCCGAGGCTCCTGGAGTCGAGAGAGCATGAGCAGCGGCGCATGCCATATCTATGAAAAGGGAAGCTGGACATATGGCGACATCATTTACGACATGACCTTGTATGATGTTGAGTAACGATGCCTCTGCCACGGGAGAGATAAAGGAGGCTGAGAGGTTGTCGTCACTAGCATACTCTAGCCATTGCACTCCCGTACTCATATATGCAGATGGTGTTTGGACAGAGCTGCCATGTGAGGGTAAAGCACCTGCCTGCCCAGGCTGCACCTTGTACGGTGTCCAGTAGTTGGTTGTGTCAAAAGCGTAGCTTGGCAAGTTCACCAGCGATAAGCCGCTCCGGTTATCGTCGTGGAAAGCTTCCCAGTTCACACACCGACGCGAGTTGTGCAGGGCAGCCAGGCAATTCGATATGCTTTCCCAGTCAGAATGCCCCGGCCGCAGGGTTGGTAGACTGACAAGTTGAAGGGTCGGTAGGCATACAGTAAGTAAGCTGATGCATAGAGGACGAGGCCCAATCTCGACCACGGCGGAACTATCGATGATTAGACCAGCTGCGTGGCAGGTATTCACAGCACCGATGAAGTTTACCGGCTGACGAACTTGTTGGACGAGATACGATACGCCAAACACTCCAGCAGAGGTTACAAGACCTCCAATTAACGTAGACGCAACAGGGACTCGAGGCTGTCCAAACTGAATGCCACTGGCAATCCTTCTAAATTCTCCTAGTATAGGATCCATTTGTGCTGAATGGAGAGCATACGGAACCCGTAGCCGCTTTGGCTGGAGGCCCATTTCGCCTAACATTCCTTCAAACGATTCAAGCAAATCCGTCGCACCACCAATCACAGTAGATTCCGGGGAATTGAGGCAGCAGATCTCGCACGGGGACCGCGCCATTTCGAGCGTCTTGCGCGCCTTCTCAGCCGAAAGTGGAACCGCCGTCATGCCGAACGCACCGGCCGTACAGTGTTTCTCCATGAGGACGGCGCGGTGATGGACAAGGTACAAGGTGTCGCTTACAGAAAGCACCCCGGCAACACATAAGGCGGAATACTCCCCGAGGCTGTGCCCCATAACTAGAGTCGGCTTCATACCCAGCTCGAGTAAAAACTCTGCCAAGGCGATTTCCAGCGCCACGATGGCAAGCTGGACCTGTGTTGGCTTCGCTGATGCGATGTCGGTTGTTCCTCGTATCACATCAAGGAATGACGCCAGACCCTGACGGATGGAAAGCGATTCGTAGGCGTCTAATTTACGTTGGAATCGCGGAGATGTTGTGTACAGCGTCGCTCCCATAGCTGTATACTGGGAGCCTTGACCCGTGAAGACAAACACGAGCGATGGTTGTTGGCTAAGTTGGGAGAATGGTTGTTGCGGCTGCTGTGGTTTACTGAGTGATTCAATAAGCTGGGGAACGGATTCGACAACATATGTCTCAGTGTAGGCGTGTTGCATGCGCCGAGCCGTCGTCGTGTAGCTCAGATCGGCGAGGTCAACCGGATGTGCTTCCAGGTGTTTGCGAAGGCGGTCCTTGTTCCGTCGAAGGGATTGAATGGTTCGTGCTGAGCAGATGACGATATGATGGGTCCGCGGATCTCTCTTTGTCTCACCCCGAGCTGGGCCATCTTGCAATAGTAGACTCGTATTACCCCCTGCAGCGTCGAAGCTATTAACGAGCAGCTTCCTCTTACCATCGACCTTAGAACGCGGGATTGATGGAGCGCTTCCGTCCGCGATGTGAATTCCAGCTTCAGATAGATCTGAGAACCCCTTGTTCAGCACGAATTTGCCTGGTTGCTGCGGTATTTTGTCATTGTGCAGCATCAACAGGGCTTTCACTAGGGACGAGATCCCGGCTGCTGCTTCGCTATGCCCTATATTCGCTTTCAGGGCACCTACATACAGTGGCTGCTCTGGCGACCGACCAAGGACGCTTCGGACTGTGTTTATTTCGACCAGGTCTCCTGCTTGCGTGCCCGTTCCGTGCATCTCCACGAATCCAACTTCGCTCGGACTCGTTCCCGACCTCGCCAGAACAGTCTTCAGGAGGTCCACCTGCGAAGCCTTGCCTGGGTAGGTAATGGATCCCTCACCTGCGTTGGTGTTCCGAGCAGTAGCGGAAATAACCCCCAGGATATTGTCGTTGGCAGCTACCGCGTCCTCGAGACGCTTCAAAACGACGGTTGCTACAGCTTCGCCCCTGCAGTAACCGTCAGCCGTATCGGAGAACGTTTTGCATGCTCCAGTCCGGGAGAGGAAATCTCCACGACTAAACCCCGAGAAGTATTCCGGGATAACACAGATATTGCCCCCGCCGACAACGCTCATATTACATTCATGAGCGTTGAGAGCAGCACACGCCAGATGGATGGCCGTCGCGCTGGATGAGCAGCCTGTGTCGATACTATAGTAGCCCCCTCCCCACTGAAAATGGTGGTTCACTCGTCCTGGGGCAAACGATCTGTTGGTGCATGGAAGATAATGGGCCTGGATCCCTTCTTGTTCGTTGATGGTCCGCCAATCGTCCGTTGACTGGCCAAAGTAAGTTGAGATTCGAGACTTGTCTACCATCGCACTATTCGGGTTATAACCGGCCATTTCCAGGGCCTCGTATGTCGCCATCAAAAATATCCGCTGTAGTGGATCCATCTGGGCGGCCTCTCGAGGGGCGATGTTGAAGAAGCGTGCGTCAAAGTCGCCAGGGTGCTTAAGGAAGCAGCCGTATCGAGTCAAGATTGAGTTCTTCTTTTCACCTGAGGGGTCGTAAAATTCGCTCAAGTTGAAGCGCGTTGATGGTATCTATGAGAATCAGCAAGGCTATCTCTCTTGTCTGAGGGCTGACATTGTACCCGTTGATGTACATCCTTTCCACCCTGGAGCAAACCCCACAGCTCATCTAAGGTATCAGCCCCTGGGAAGCGGCCAGACATCCCGATGATAGCAATATGCCCCGACGATGAGCCAGTTTCGTCTTGTGGTTGCAGTGGGACATGGCGGCGCACTTCTCCTAGCCTCTCACGGAGTAACTGAGATACGGGCGGCGGGAATTCTCCGAATCCAACGACAGAAACATCGTCACCTCCTTCCCCCTTGACTGTGGAAGCCACATTCGCAACTGTTTCCCCCAATCGACACGGCCGCTGGAGTATGTCATCAACTGCTAGACAGAATACCCCTCTCAGAGTCTTTAGTACGAACGGCACGCACCTGCCGGTCGAGAAGCACGACGATGATGACCAACTTGTTTCGAGGATAGGAGACTGAGGGACGAGCTTCTTGACATCTAGACCACTTAAGTGTGCAGCATGCAGAGCCGTCGCGTTGGTTGAGAAAGTGGACACTTTTCCCTGGAAGACATCAAGGTTTGTGGCTTGTTCCAGAGTCGACAATGGCCCAGATACCGTCACCCATGTATCCCCAACGACGCTTATGTACGCCTTCTTTAGTGCTGGTATTTTGCTGCTGTGTTCTTCGAGATGACTCTGCACATTGCTTTGTGGCATTTCCACAACTGCACTTGCCCACTGCGTCTCTCCGCCACCCACAATGAGATTCGTCCGATGGCCTAGCTCTACGGCAATATTGAGACTGATCAACACGGCTTGGACTCCGATCGTGACGATATCGTTGGCCCTCCTGGCAGCCGCAGCGGCGCAAGCAGCCAAAAGACCCACGCCAAGACCCGCATAGGATGCCCCAGCATTGGCGGCATCAAGGTGCGGATTGTCTTCCACATATCTGGTGCGCATGGAACTTGTTATTAGGGGCAATCAAATTATTGGAATTATGCTGCAGACTCACACGAGGAACTCGCCAATCTGAATGATGGTTAAAAGCACAGAACTGCAAAGCGCTGATGGTGCACCTTGGGATTCGTTGCGATCTACTCGGTCAATAATGCTGGGAAGACCGTCAAAAAGGCTTCTATCCGCAATCGATAATTCCAGCAAGTGACTCCGGATGGCACGGACAGCCAGTTGTAGAAAATGGTGAAGCTGTGGTCTTGATTTGGCCAGGTTGTGCAGGTCCCCAAGAGCAGCGACAGAATCAACCGCCTCGCTGCCGAAGACGAGGACATTATGCGACGGCATTCTCGCTACAAGGGCGCCTCTACACAAAGACCAGGGCTTTCAATTTGCAATGGAGATAAAATCGAGTCAGTAAACAGGGGGCTGAATCCAGTAAATACTGGTGGTGATCAACATCCAGGTTCGTTTCGCCCTCGTGGGATTTCTGCGGAAGATGAAAGGTGTCGCAACGCCATCCGTCGAAAATCCCGGCTAAATACACCTTGACTGGGGGCCATTTGGAGCTTGCAGGGGCGTGAGTGGATGGTTAACAGCCGACGAGTCAAGCAATCAATCTCTCCAACCAAACCATCCTCTTCTCGCTCTAGCTCTCTATATTAGATTATACTCGATCCTCCTAACGCCGGGATTGCCGGCCCGCCTCCGTGTAATTTCCCATCATTCACGGGTAGATATAATATTGTGGCCTTGAACAGAGATTTTGTTGGATGTCAGACTCTGATCCAAGTTCAAGTTGTCTTCTAAAGCCTTCGATGAAAATGACGAAAACAACATTCTCAATCCCGGAGGAGTTCCGCGACAAATTCCGCCATGTAGCAGCTCTTGACAATCGCCCCGATGAGGAAATACTGCAATCTCTCGAGCAACATCAACCAGTAGTCTCTGAGAAAAATATCTGGGCATTCTGGCACTCCGGAATACGATCAATGCCACCCTGGTGCCAGCGAAACGTGATCAACTGGATTCGTCTGAACGGACCTAAATGGACAGTCCGTGTCCTTGATCATGTCGATGGCTCTCCAAACAATGTCCTGAGATATCTTCCCGAGGAGATGCTCCCACCTGTCTATGTCGCTGGAAACATGGTCGGGCCCTTTGTCGGACAACATAGCGCAGATCTCATCCGTGGCGCCTGTCTGTACGTCCACGGTGGTGTCTGGCTAGATGTTGGAAACATTCTCTTTCGCAGCTTGAATCGCATCTGTTGGGATGAGCTGGAGGATCCCTCGACCCCCTTCGAGGTGTCCGTGATGCATATGGGGGGTACAGGGATATCGAATCATTTCATCGCCGCTCGACGACAATCCCCGCTTATCAAGCATTGGCACGAGCTGTTTGCGTATCTGTGGAAAGACAGGACGAGCTGCAAGGGTCTCTCTTCTCACCCACTGCTAGAACCGGTACTTGCGGCGGGACGGTTCCATGGAGATGAGGGGACGAATCACTTTGGCTGGGAGCACAAATGCGAAGGGGAGTTTATTATGGATTACGGCAGCCATATTTTGGCGTGGCAACGTGTGGTCATGGTGGATGAGGGGGATGGTGGATTCAATGGGGCTGAGTACTTTACCCAGAAGGTGCTACTATTAGATGTCGTGGATGAATCGTGGCGGGCTGAGGCCATGATCGGGTGGCGGGGGTCCCAGCTGTTTGCCGCGTTCAACACGAGGCTGGACGCTCCCACGGAGTCAGAAGAGTACCGGGTCGCGTTCAGGGCAGTCATGACGATCCTGGCCGAATCCAGCATGCAGAAGGTTTATCGTGGCAAGGAGATGTTGAAATATCGTGCCCTGGGGGAATTATGGGACGAAGAGCAAAACAAGGATAGCGACCGTCAGGCAGGTACCTTTGCGGAGCTCCTCAGGTATGCCAGTGTTCACTTTGAGCAGACGAGGGATATCACGTACGTCAAGAATCCGCAGCCACCGGTGATTCTGGAGAAGGGACTTCTTGAGATTTAGTACTTAAATCCTAGCATCATATTAACGAAAGTCAACTACCTATCACGCACATACACAAATTCCACCTCAAAGCTGCCCATGAACTTCTTGGTATCGCCCAAATCCTGAAGCAACACCCTGCCATATCCCTGAGCATCCTGCCCACTAACATAAATTCTTCCCATATACTCCTCCCAAATGAAGTTCCGGTTCTGACCTGGCACTTTGTGTCCGTAGAACGGCATCGCTGCCGTATCCTTGCCGTAGCCGAGTTCCCCCTCACCATCGCTGAGCCAATGCTCTTCCTGTGGCTGGCTGAGGTTCAACACCCCTATATCTACCGCCTGATTGGTTGCCCAGCTTTTAGCATTGATCCAGAAGAGATCCCCGCCGTTAGCTGGTGCAACACCGACCGGGCCATAATATCCCCCAGATCTGGCCTGGTTGATGCCCATTTCACGGCGATCGGGCAGGCGGATTTTGTAGTAGCAGCCACTGGTGATGAGATAGCCGTCGGTATCTAGGAGGTAGGAGTCCTAGAGGTTTTACTGAGTTAATAGTAATGCGGGTCGAATTATGAGTGCGGAACATACATTGTCCTCGGCTGCTTTTTGTCTAGACATTATGGCTGTCGTGTTCGTGGATACTGGAAAATTGGAGTAGTTGTAAATCTAGACAGTTAGTTACTTGGAGGGGGAATCTGGGAATTATATACATATATGGGCCTTTTCGATGCCCCGCTTATCTGGTCCGCATCAAAATACCTTCCAAGCTCCTTCCTCGGCAAGCAAACTGGTATCTATCCAATAGCCAACGCCCACATATGCTCGGCAGATCGTGGCTAGCTGGACGAACGGATCTTTCCGACCCCGCTTCGAATGGTCTGGATCGCCAAATTGTAAAGTTTCTGCAGGAATTTCCCCAACTGTACCCTCAGCTGCACAAAGGCTCGACGTGGCAGCAATCAGAAGCAACAGTTCGTAAATCATGGGAATGAGGAGCCGGTGACGGCTTTTTACTGGTCGCTGGCCGGTTTTAGCTCAGCCACCCAAAGTTGTCCCACTTCCGGTTCTCGGGATATTTGTTGAGGCTGGCTGACTTGGTCACTGGGAGATGACAAGAGTGGTGGCTTGAGAAATGTCGAGAAAATGATCAAGAGGGTTGATTGTAGGGTCCTCTCCAGAGACGGATAAAATCAGGTTAAATTAGTGTACAAAAAGGGTAATTCTCAGCTGGCGATGGCGATGATCATCCACAAAAGCTTGGTAACATGAATTCAAGGTCCAGTCCCAGTTTTCATAGGATAGAAAACAGGTAGAACTTTGGTAAAAGTATGAAGCCATTGAGGGTTTTCACGAGGTTTTTCATGGCGCTGTTCAATATGAGGTTTGTGCAAAGGGTCCTTTGGAAATCGAGCAGCTCAATCTGAAATTGTCAAGATCGGTCCTTTTTGGTTTATCAAAGTCCCTTCTCAGAGTAAAATAGTGAGTATTAAATACTGAGCGGGATGGGCTGAGGGGCCTCCTGTCCTTCCTGCTCCGCCACCCGCAGTCTTGTCTTGGCATGTTTATCCCGCTCCCACTCAGCCTCTCCTAGTTTCTGGGCATGCAGGGTCGATGGGGCCAGAATCCATGTTTCTCAGGGGTAAGGTTTGGCGGGGATGTATTATTGGAGGCCCTGGCACGCCTTACCAAGACACTGCCCTTTTCATTAAAAGCATTCCCCGTCCGCAGCTCGACTCTGCCCACAGTCAGGCCGCCAGTTACCCTTGTAAACCACCCTCAGCCTTCAGCATGCGCCGATATCGAACGGCAGAGCGCAGGATAAACCTCTCTTCGCGTTTAGTGTGGGAAAGTAGAATCTCCAAGTTCTTTGCGATCCTTCATTTCCCACACTTATATAAAGAAGGGTTGCTATCATCTAGAAACAATATCATTCCTTATAGAATTACCACCTTCCAACCACATTATCTCTCGAACTACATTATCCTCCACTCTCAATCAAGATGATCAAAGCCACTCTCCTCTCCGTCCTTGCCCTCTCAACCACCGCCCTAGCAGTCCCCACAGATACATTATTCAAACGAAAAGATTACAGCTGTGAGATTGATGGCGCATATCAACCCGTCGCCAACGTGATTGCATGTGCGGAGCATCTCAGAACCTGGGGTGGGGGCGTCCAAGCCTGCGGGCTCCAGGACAGATATGTCTGGTGTGAAATTGATGGAACCGCCATCACTGGCACTAATTATTACGGGGATCAGTATAATAAAGTCACATCCTGGTAGGTTTTTTTTTTTTTTTTTTGTTTCTATCTTACACCCAGTGGAATGAGAATAACCCTTTTTGCCAGTGCCGATATTGCCGATTCCATCATAAGGGTTGTTGATGGTTGCACGACGCCAGATGGATATGTTGGAGGTAAGACTGGACTCTATACCAGTTGTGAGTTCGAAGCTAACTGATTTTGAAGGCCGCGTTCACTCTGGTGCAATGTGGGACATTCTTATTACAGTTGGCCCGGCATAAATTAGAGCGCAATCGAGCTTTACGTTGGTCAAATCCTCGCGGTGGGGGACGGCATCATAAGGTGGCAAATTCGGTTTTGGAAGAGACACTTATTGCATTTTTCTTATTCTTTTTTTTCTTTTTTTACCTCGACCTAGAAAGACGAACTATAACCTACTTCTAGATACATGTTCTTCGTTTTCATCCTTACCCCGTGAGACTTGCAATTTTAATAATTAGTCCTACAGCAAGCAAGTGGCACCGTATGCAGCCCTAGCAGTGGGGATTGTGGATATATATGTTGTGGGTGCTAATCTTCCGCACCCACCGTTGTTTATATTATTTTGAGTGGCTAGAACCCTCCCCTTTCTAATTCTTCTAGCTGCTGTCATAGTAGGTGGTCATAGAACATAGTATTTCGGTGTTCTTGCAGGTCGACCAATTATTTGTGGGATTTAGGGATGACATCGGGGAACCAAACAGGTCTAGCGCATGACTGAGGCTATGCACACATTTCAAGATACGAAAGGCATTTAAAGACCTCCTTCCGGCCCAAATGAGGCTCTCTGCTCCACACAAGCCTTTTTGTTGCGTCCTTGGCCTTCTAAGCGTTTTTAATCCCATAAAATGTCCCTTCCCCTTCGAACCCTAGGCCGAGATGGCCCCCAAGTCTCTGCCATCGGTCTCGGTTTCGGGAGTGTAGGCGGATTCTACGGAGAACCTGGCACCCTCGACGAGAAAGTGGCCGTTTTGGAGCACGCCCATGCCGCCGGGGTACGATTCTGGGACCTCGCGGACATTTACAATGACGCCGAAGATGTTGTTGGCGAATGGATCAAGCGATCAGGCAAGCGCGATGACGTTTTTCTAGCCACCAAGTTTTCACTGCAGCGCAAGCCGGACATGAGCTTCAGTTTTCGCTCGGACCCGGAGTATGTCAGGGAAGCGTGTGAGAAGAGTCTCCGGAGACTGGGGGTGGAGACCATTGACCTCTACTACTGTCATCGGGTGGATGGGATCACACCTATTGAGAAGACTATCGAGGCTATGGTTGAGTTGAAGAAGTACGCCCCCTAACACACCTCCAGCTAGTATGCAAGTTAGCACATGCCAATGTCTGTTAACTGGTAAAAGGGAGGGAAAGATCCGGCATCTAGGCCTGTCAGAGGTCTCAACCGCCACACTACGCCGGGCGCATGCCATCCATCCTATTTCCGCTCTGCAGATGGAATACAGCCTCTTAACACTCGACATTGAATCACCCACCTCGGGGATCCTGGAAACCTGCCGAGAGTTGGGAATCACTGTCGTAGCATTTAGCCCCATGGGGCGCGGGGTTCTCAGCGGCCAGTTCCAATCTTACGACGAGCTCCCTCAAGGCGATTTGCGCCGGCACCTGCCCAAGTACACTGCGGAAAACTTCCCTAATATCGGGAAGATGGTCGAGGTATTGAAAGATGTTGGTAAGGCGCATGGAAGCACCCCGGCACAGGTTGCGCTTGCATGGGTACTAGCGCAAGGACCGGATATCATCCCTATTCCGGGCACGAAATCGGCTGCCAGGATAGCTGAGAATGCGGCCGCGGCGCTGGTTCAGTTGAGTGAGAGGGATGTGCAAGAGGTTCGAACGGTGGTTACACAAGCGAAGCTGGAAGGCGGCCGGTACCCTGCTGCGTAAGTTTGTTTCTGTTAGTTTTGCCCTATGAATGGGATGCTAACTGGTTGCATAGGGCCCTCGCTACTCTATGCACGGATACCCCGCCACTGGAGTAGGCGCAGCCACTCATATGCAGAAGAATGATTCAAATTGGAGTGGTTTGTGGTTAGCTATATAAATGACAATCAGGGTAATGAGAGTTCCTGAAAGGGTGTGAATGATGTTGGTTTGAGTGCTATTATTTTATGTTATACTGGAAGATGGTAGACACGTTAAACGCTTTGCTATTCATTATTTCCACGTAGGATGTGACATTAGACATTACTTCCCAATTCTATCTCACTAATATCGGTATCAACATTTGAAGACGGCCGGGATACGTGCTCACTCGACTGACTAGGTTGCTCGGGCGATACCCGGTTGCGGCTATATCGGCCGAAAAATGAGCCCAGGAGCACCAGGAGAGGGCGGAGAGTCGCCATAGACGAAGCAATGAGAGCAATCGCAACCTCCAGAAAAGACCAAGTAATAAGTCCAGTGTGGTAAAACATATCCTTTGGGTCCATCAGCCAGTGGACATATGCGAATCTGGCAAGAGTCGCCAAGGTTGCACTGTGCATGGATTAGTTGTATCATCACCTGGCAGATAGATATATCAGGGCTCAAAGCTTACACAGACCCCAGAGCCAAAATGATAGCAATATAGAGCTTGGTTCGGAACCCCAGGTGCATCTTCCGGACGATGAAAATCGGTAGGATGGCCAGGGTCCAATCCGAGGCGCTGACAATGACTGAGTGCGCATATGTCACCCGGACGGTTCCAACCCGATTACAGGCGCCACCCTCGTTGAGCGGATCCGCCCAGAACGCTTTGACAGGATGGCACTGAAGCATGGCAAAGAAGAATAAGAAGGTATTGAAAGCACACAGGACGGCGAAGACAATGTATATGATCCATTGATGGAGAGGCTGCATACTATAACGATAAAGAAACAGGCATATGGAGAGCTTCACTAGGGCCGTCGAAGAAATATAGGCCAGCTCAAAGGTCCAGAAAAGCTATTCATGTTTTAGCTGGTTGGACATGGTAAGGGCCATAGTGGTATCAGGGGCGATCTCAGACCTTTAACCCTTTCTCCAACATGTCGGACGACAAAGACATCCATTGGTGTCCGTAGATCCCATCTCGAACCCCGATTACCAGGGAGACGATCCCGACGGTAAAGCATGTCTGCAGATTGAAAGGAGCAAGAAGTCAACATCAGCAATAGAAAGGGGTCATGTTGAGGAATCACAGGTTCTAGTTATTGCGCACCAAGGATATCACAGAGAGGACATCATCCGCCCAGAAACAATGCTTTAATCGAATTCTCACATAGCATCGGAGGAAGACGAATATAGCGGCAAGGACAAGGAATACAAGAGCAATGACCGCAAGCTCTACTCCCCTGTTAACCATAATATACCACCATGTGAAGCGCGGGGCATAGATGGCAACACGAAGGTAAATGTTTGCCACATCTATGACATCAGCCAAATATGTTGCCCAAGCACAACGTGAGGTACCATCTACGTCATGATGACTCTTTTACCCGTACCTATTTATAGTCTATTGTCTTCACCGAGTAAACACTAATATACACCTATAACTTGGATCACCAACAAATGCCTAGCGAAAAGAATCGCGGAGCCCAGTTCGTATCTGACATCGGTCTGAAATCTACTGATTCGCCTTCAAAATCCGCTCCACCGCATTCTCCGCCACGACCATAATCGTCGCCTGGTTGTTCCCGGAAGCGAGATCGGGGTGGATTCCGCCGTCCACGATATACTAAACCGCATTAGCATTCATCCTCACCTCAAAAGCAGAAGAAAGAAAGAAAGCGACTTACCAGATTATCCATCCCGTACACCTTAGTATTCGTATCCACGACCGCTGTCCCATTCTCCAACCGTCCGTCATCGGTACCCATCTTCGTGGTCCCTGCGTAGTGGATACCCGCGGTGAGAGACCCCAGAATCGCAGAAGTATTGGTATACTGCACCAACTGCATACCCGACCCGGGTGCAGTAATCGCATTCACCATGGACTGAATGAACTGGGTCGCGGCCTCACGATCTCCCACAGTCTGCATATAAGGCGACTTCTCAATGACGGTCTTCTGATTAGCATCCAAGCCCAGCACACCCGTCGAAGTCAGCCCGTGCGTCATGTACGTCGTGATGGTGAACACGCCCTCAGCAGTCGGCGTGCAAGAACCCTGGTAGAACCGTTTGTGACCGTCACTGCCAACATTCGAGGTGAAGAAGATGAATCTGTGCTTGCCCTGCGTCAACACCCCGTCGTTATCCTGTTCATACTCTGCGATATCGCCGGCCGCTGCACCGCTCAGAATTGCCGTTGCGTTGAGCATGTCGAACGTCCCGTTCGTTTTTACCACAATCGAGAAGATAGGGTGGTCCATCAGATTCTTTCCGACAGGGAGATCGATCCATTCCCGCGCCGGGGGAACCGCAATCCCGCTCTTCTGGGCCGTTTCGATCTGGGCGCGCGGCCCGATGCCAGAGTTGAACAGGAGGCGTGGGGAGTGGAGGGCTCCCGCGGAGAGCACCACATTTCCACCCGGAGCAAGGGGGATGACTTGTGTCTGGTTAGTTGTGGAGTCGACGATCTCGACCCCAGTCACCTGGCTACCTTTCCGGATGAGGCGCGTGGCAAGCGCTCCCATGCGGAGGGAGAAGTTAGGCCGCTGCAGCGCGAGCGGGAGGTACGTCCGCAGCGGGCCTGCACGCTTATAGTCCCCGATATTCCAGACGGGGTGGCTGTAGGTTTGGAATTTCTCGTTACGTTGAGCACTCATGTCGACGGCGGTCCAGTTGAGGTTGTCGAAGAAGGTGGACAGCGTGCCGTAGAGGGACTGGTCGTAGCGCTGTCCGTCGGCGGAGGGGAGGCTGCTACCTGGGTTGCGGGCGTAGAGGCGTTCTGCGCCGGCGGCCACGTCGGGCCATTTCCAGCCTACGGGCCACTTGTCATTGAAGTCGTGGTCGGGAGGGTGGACGAATACCATGTAGTTGACTGTTACGCCGCCGCCGAGGATGCAGGCGGCCATGCCTTCGGTGTCGGTGCAGACGTAGTCGTTCCATTGGGGGAGGTTGCCGACGTCGAATGAGAGGCCTGGCACGTCGATGCCGGTTAGGGTGTTGTTCCATTGGAGGGTGTAGTTGGAGCCGGTTTCGACGGTCGGGCCGACGACGCTGCGCTCTAGTAGTAGGATCTTCTTGTTCTTCTTGGCTTCGGAGAGGCGCTCGGCGGTGATGATGCCGGACGGGCCACCGCCGACGACGATGTAGTCGTAGCCAGAATGGCCCGGGGGAGAGGCATGGCCGTCATGGACGCCGTGGTTGCCGTGAGCCTGGGAGGAATGATCTTCGAAGGCCTGGGCCCCGAGTAGGGCTCCAGCGGATGCGAGCAGGGTTGCCGTCCAGGGTGCGCGCATGGTGAAGGTTTTACTGACATAAATTTCTACCAAGGATTGCCCCTGCGGTCTTATATATACTTTCAGGCCCCCGCGCCCTTATCAGATGGAAATTTCTGATTTTGCGGCTCAATCAGCACATCATTGATCTCACTGCGACAGTTATTAATGATGGAGTAAGCAGCACCCGAGCATCCGAACGAATAACTGGCTCGCAGAGCCCCCACTTGTTTCGAGAAGTGTTACCATTCGGCACGGCCGATGGGTCTTTGGCTCACCATAATTAGCTTGACGGAGCAAAAATTGACCCTGTTTCCTGTTCTGTATGGCTTTAATTATATGCGGGTCCTGGATTCGGCTAATCACCGGGATCTGGGCGTCGAGGCTTTTCTGCCCTCCCTGCAAAATCACGCCCTTTCTGGTAAACAAGCACTACAATGGCAGTAAAAAAAAGACAAAAACAAATAAAAAGAAAAGCTAAGGCCCTCAAGCTGCATGGAATCCAGTTCCACGGTGAATATCAGCCCATCCGCCTGGGAGATGGAAGCCAGGGAAGACCCACCCAACAACAGCCACTACTACTGGTACCTGTGCAGAAACTCCAGAGACCAATGGTGGCTTAGAAACCTGGAATTAATCTCCCGGGGAGATAATTTGCGGACTCCTCCTCCTTCATCGCCAAGGACCACCTACGAATCTTAAATCTCCGTGGCTGATCATCGCACGCGACAGAACCCTATTTGTAAGCATGAAGCCTTTCGGGTGAGCCTCTGCCGTGGGAGGGAGGGATGTATCTTCAGATTTAGTCAGCGGATGTGCAGCCCAGATGATTGCTTTCCCGGCTCAACTGGTAGGAAATGTAGAGGGACCACATACCGTCGAAAACTTGGAGCAATAGTGTTTTAATATAGGGGGAGGGGCGTCGGGTGAGGACTGTCATGGACTAGATGGATTACACTGGTCTTCCTACACAAAGCATGATGGTAGCCTGTGATCTTTCAAGTGCTGGACTCCATGCGGGACGAATATTTTGACTAAAATTACTCTATGAGCTAATGCGTAATGACAGGGTCCTTGGTGGTGAGTTCAGTCCGTCGCAAACAGAGCTCATCCCCCAAATTCGACAAGTCTTCCACCAAATCCCCAGCAAGCAGCGCATCCCAAATCTCATACCCTCTGCTTGGATCTTCCGCGCGGGTTCTTAGCTCCGCCCCTTCTTCAGAGAATACCATCCAGCGCCCTGCCTTGCCGTGCCCCTCCCATGGTTCATCACCACTGGCGAACCTGATCCATGCCTCCGCCATCTTATCTGCAACAGCCTGCTGCTTCTTCGGTAGTAGATGTCGGAGCACACCCCATATAAGGACGTTGTCATAAGAGTGGTGGGCAAGGCCTCCCCATGCATTGTCGAATGGGGAAGGCACGTCAAAGTGGTAGGTATACGCCGAGGGGTAGGCCTGTTCGGTAAAATAGATCATCTGGGAGTATATCCCATGCGAGGTAAGGCGCTCAACGGCCTGGAACGTTTCTGCGGCCGAGCTACTTTCGTGTAGGTTGTATAATGAGGCGATTTTCCTTGCTTTATCCGTTCCAAGGTATGCAGTCATCTTGTCGAGTACGAGTTTTGCATCCGGTGTTGACAGGTCCTGGCCCTTGGTTAGAGGCACGAGGGAAAGGTTGTCCCAGGACTTGTTCCAGATAATGCACTCGTTCTGGCAGTCGCCGATCATAATCTTCTGGCACCACTTTGGGGCATGGAAGTTGTGATAGATGTCGTATGAGGACATTGAGGCTTGTTGGACTAGCACACCGTCATCACAGAGTGACATGGTGATAACCGGCACAATGAAGACGGGCAGCATCGCTGCCGTCAAGGCTTCCGTGTCAACACCCAGTAGCCTGTTGACTCGCTCACTGGGTGGAATATCAAGCGGAATACCCAATTCAAACAAGAGCTTCTCATAACAGACATGCCATTCGGTAACCGACATGACACCGCACAGACGGAGGACACCGGACTGCATGATCGCAGCCGAGAACAGTGCCTCGTCGCGTAATAGGTGGCAGTGGACCGACACCGAGCCCGCGCTCTGCCCGAATAACGCCACCTTTTCGGGGTCGCCGCCAAAGGCGGCAATGTGTCTCTTCACCCATCGGAGCGCAAGGACCTGATCCCACACACCGTAGTTGCCCACTCCGTCCTCGCCGTGGGAGGTGTTGTAGGCTTGTATATCGTGCCCCGCCAGAAAGCCGTAGACACCGAGACGGTAGTTGATTGTGACCACGATCGTTGGCTGAGAGAGATGCGATGAGGTTGCAGCGAGAATACGCCCGTCGTATACGGGAGAGGAGTTCATCGAATAGGTGAAGGCACCACCGTGGATGAATACCATCACGGGTAGAGGTGCAGAGGATTTCAGCTCATCGGGCGATTTTGGGACGGTGATGTTCAGATTCAGGCACCTCATCTCATCTGCTACTGGCATATCGAGCCACGGTCTTGGTGGTGAGGGGACGGGATAGAAGTCACGGGGCGGCTGAGGACAGTAGGGGCTAAATCACAGTCAGCTTGAGACATCTCGATTACGCGTTAGAAAGTGTGGATAGTGAGTGGAATGGGTACCCGAAAACCGTCCCATCCCATCTTTGTTGTGGCCATGGCTCTGGTGCGGGCGTTGATCGTCGAAAGCGGCCAGGAATTGTTGCGTACGGTATCCCCAGATATTGATAGACCTCTTCATTCAACGATAGGCCAGTCACTCTTCCTAGCCTAGGGACCTTAAGCTCAACCTTGCGGACCTCTGGCACCTCGTCTGAACGCATACTGGTATCGAGAGGGGGGTGTGAATGTGTTTCTTAGGTCCCGGTTCGCTGAATTTATAACGCTGACTGTCGAACCACTCGACTGGTCGCAATATTCACGACCCTTTATCTAGCTACGGTCTAAACAGTTATCTCTTGAATGAGATCTCCAGCAGCTAGTGGGGTTGAAGGATTCGGATTTGCGGGTTTGAGTCGGGTTTCGGGTTTGCCCCTCTCGCACTCGGCTTTGAGAATACCAACCGTGCCATCGCTCGCGAGCCAAGGCTGTGGAGCGATGCAATGAATGGAAATACTAAAACAAAAACATAATTCACATTAAGGCAGTCCGTGATGCTACAGATCAACCTCTCTCAATTCCAAGAATCAATTGTTACAATCAAACACAATGCCACCTTCAGCTCCCGCTCTCCTCCATCGCTCACTCCTCGAGCAGCCTCACAAGGTCACCTCCGCCCACGGAAGCTATCTCCACCTCGAAAACGGTCGCACCATCCTCGACGGATGTGGCGGCGCCGCCGTAGCCATCATAGGGCACGGCAACCAAGAGGTTATCGCCGCGACCACGGCCCAAATGCAGCAGGTCAGCTACGTGCACACAGGTTCCTATACCACCTCATCAGCCGAAGATCTGGCACACTCCGTACTCTCGCCACGCAATTGTCCGTCGTTCGACCACGGTCTCGTCCGAGCCTACTTTGTCGGAAGTGGCAGCGAGGCCAACGATGCGGCCATGAAATGTGCCCGGCAGTATTTCTTTGAACAGGGACAGGTGAGTAGACAGGCATTTGTTAGCCGAAGAGGAGGGTATCATGGGAATACGATTGGTGCGATGTCGATTTCTGGCAATGTGGCGCGGAAAAAGCCCTACTTGGACACTGTTCTGGAGAAGGTGGCGTTTGTTAGCCCGGCTTTTGCGTACCGGTTTCAACGGGGTGATGAGACGGAGGAGCAGTATGCGCAGAGGCTGGTTGATGAGGTTGAGGAGGAGTTCGTGCGTCTGAGGCCGCAGAATATAATCATGTTCAGGTGAGCTTCACGGGCTTTCTTTAAGAACGATGTACCAAGCTGATATCTGTCTAGTGCGGAGACTGTGGTCGGTGCTACGTCTGGCTGCGTGAGCGCTCCTAAGGGATACTGGCGGGGCATCCGCACGGTTTGTGATCGCTACGGGATCCTTCTTCATCTCGACGAGATTATGTGCGGTACAGGACGGACGGGAACATACTTTGCTTTCGAACAGGAGGGCATCAAACCTGACATTGTGACACTGGGAAAGGGACTCGGCGGTGGTTACGTCCCCATTGCCGCGATGCTTGTGAGCGACAAGATCATCCATGTTCTGAAGCAAGGGAGCGCCGCGTTCAACCACGGCCACACTTATCAGGCTCATCCCGTCACCTGCGCGTCCGCGTTGGCCGTCCAGAATGTCATTCATCAAGAAGAATTAATCGAACGGTGCGCAATACAGGGTCGGAAGCTGGAGGCACTGCTGCGCAGGGAGTTTGGTCGGTGCAAGTACATCGGCGATATCCGAGGGAGGGGTTTGTTCTGGGCCCTGGAATTCGTCGAGGACCGGGATACCAAACGACCGTTTCATCCGTCCCTCAAGTTTGGGGCTTCTGTGGAAAGAAGAGCGTTTGAACTTGGTGTTGCCGTGTATCCGGGCGCTGGAACGGTGGATGGTGAACTAGGGGATCACGTCTTGCTTGCGCCTCCGTACACCGTTACGGACGAGGAGCTTCAGACACTAGTTGGGAGATTGAAGGAAGCCTATGAGATGGAGGAAAGGCGTATAGACGCAGCCAGGCTTTAGAGACTAGTTTCAAAATCATAATTAAAGGACATACTATGAAGCTCACTCCAGAGCGGCCATTCATGACTCCAAGGCTCAACCAAACCGACGTCGTCGATCGCTTGCTGTTCAATGTCAACAGCAGAGCCAAGTCCTGTGTTCTCACCTTCCTCCGCTGTCTGTAAACTAGCTACAAGTGAAACCTCATTCTTCCTGTAATCCTGCCCGTGATCCTGTTCGTGCTCCCCAAATGTGGGAGACCCTCCAGTGACATCATGAATGGAGGCCTCCAGGCCAACGAAGTCATCTCGTGTCGATCCAGAATACATCCCCGGATCCTGGCTGTGGTGTTCATATAGTGCCTTCGTGCGCTGAATCGTTGCCCACCATCCCTGCCCGATGGGCCACATTTTGTGGAACAGCTCCAAGTATTCCAAACCCTTCTCCACCAGCACTTCCCCGTCGCGACTTCGGCCCACGTTCATGCTGGGGAAACACGATACGTATATATTCATCGTGGCAGCAGAAAAGTTACAAAAAGCACCGAAGGGAGTGTAGAGCGAGGCTTCTTCCTCGCCCAGCTCCGCCAGAACGCGGGTAATGCAGGAGGCCGCGTTAAAAAGCTCTTCTGCCCGGGTCTCCCACCATCCTTCCGGAGCTCTCGCAACAAGCAACGGCGGGTCGACCGGTCCACGGGGTGTAGCGTTCGGACGCGGGAGAAATGGGATGTACTCTCTATTCAAGAAGAGGACACTGACGTAGTAGATAATGTTAATGTATCCGAACACCTCCCCTTTGCCGAGGGAGTCATGGGTACTCGTGGCATTATGCGGGTACCAAAGCCGTGGATCTTGGGCATCACGCCAGTTTTGGATCTCGGTGCGCATTGACATCCACAGTGAAGTTTCTTTCCACGGAAGATTGGCATCTAACTGCATGTCCTTTTTCCTTCTGCCGCCGCTGACAATCCAATGGTATATCTTGGTCCAGATCTCGAAGCCCTGGACAATGATGGCGTATGAGTAGTCCATGGTCATGGGGAAGTGAGAGGGAATGGCATGGCGCTGGATCTCTCCGTTCCCAAAGGCAAAGTCCATGTCCCCGATAGGCCAGTGTGTGTCCATTGCATCCAACGGGAAGCAGAGGGGCTGTTTCATGCCGGAAAACACCAACCGGTCCATGACGAAACAGCTCCAGAGGGTGCGATTGTAGATTTCGCGCTTTACGACATTCGTCGGAGATTTCGTCACTGCCGCGTTGAGGAGCTGCATCATTCGAATCGCGGCGCCTGTGTCATTAAAGGAGTCAGTCTACTTGCCAGTGTCCTTATGGAGTGCCTTGGGCCCACCGCTGTGCATCCAGGCCTTGTATACATTCCCCTGTCCCCACTCAAACATTGACATTACTAAAAGGGACTGGACAGCGTAGATATGGGGCGACTCGATCGTAGCTAGCTGGCCCTCCAATCGGTGCAAAGTGTGCTGTATATTTTCAATGGAACTCAATAACGGAGAGCAAAGAACATCCAGGGCGGATGCGAGGAATTCTGCTCTTGGGGGCGTCATTCTAGTCTGATGATGGAGAGAATCATGCCCGTTCCGTAAGTCCTGTGAAAAGGTAGGCTTGTGGAGAAAGGCAAGCTCAGGGAATTTCCGCATGAACAAGTTGGCAGTTTGCAGACTCGTGGCCGGTGATGTTGGTATTGGTAGCACTGACGGGCTCCCGTCCAACACCACGGCCTCCTGCCTCTGATCCTGTGTTGCACTCTTTCTAACCTCGTTCTTGCGTCTATTAATGTCTTTCTTCCTCGTATTTGGTCCAGTCAGAACGCATAAGCCCAGTGCAGTCAAGCCGGCCTTGACACAGCCGCGGCATGGCGGAATACCATTATGAACGCATTTCACTTTAGAGCTTCTATTCAATTCCAGGTCAATTATAATCAACCTTTGATAACATGATAACAGGTCAGAAATGGCATTTCATACCTGCATCGCTTGCACGCAATCGTTGTTCGCACCATCGCTGTCCCGTTTACCCGCCCACAAAGGTCACGATCGTGTGTTCGCATCTGCGGGGGCTTCGGCTATTTATCGTCGGGTTTCGCATTTGCTATCGGGCGTCCGTACCCGAGACGATAGGCGCTCCGCAACCGATCCAATGATAACAGCTCTTCCTACTGGCCGCTGGTAACCTGATTGGTGTGGCTTCGAATGCCTCCAAAGAAAGTGCGGGGAAGTCCTCAACATCGCAAAACTTTATCAGGGTTTGATAAAGTCGCGTCCAACATAGCAGACGGACATAAAAGGGGTGTCGGCGGCTCTCATGGGAAAAATGCTATGATTTCTAGCAACCTTCCAGGCGCAAGATGATTTCCGCCATTGATTCCTCCACGGAGAGAACCCCAGATCGAGTATCGACGGCGGCCATTGATACGGAAAAGAGTACCAACTTGGAAAAGGATGGTACTGACATCGGCCTTCAATTCCTCGCGCAGCATGGGGAAGTAGAGTACACTGAGGCAGAGGAGAGAAGCGTGCGATGGAAAATCGACCTCTATCTGCTCCCAATCGCAAGTTACCCGACCAGACAATCCTTCCCCCTCGACTAAACTAACAACCGTTTCCCAGTTGATGCTCACCTTTGGCCTGCAATACCTGGATAAAGTCACGATGTCCTACGCCGCCCTCTACAACATGCGCGAAGACCTCGGCATGGTCGGCCAGGACTACAGCTGGGCGACCTCGATCTTCTATTTCGGCTATCTAGTGGGCGAATTCCCCGCCAATTATCTCCTCCAGAAACTGCCCATTGGCAAATTCGCCGCAGTAACATTGTTTATCTGGGGTGGTCTCGTCATGCTCAGTGGTACCGCGAAAAACTTCACCGGAATGGCAGCCCTACGGTTCCTGATGGGCTTCTTCGAGGCTGGCATTCCACCCGCCTGGATCCAGATCACCGCCATGTTCTACAAAGGACCCGAGCAGGGGACCCGGTGTACAGCGTGGTACTTTATGGTCGGGGTCGCCGCCATCGTGGGCGGTCTCCTGGGCTACGGCATCGGCCATATCCACACGGCAGTGGAGCAGTGGCAATTTGTCTTCCTGGTCTGCGGTGGCTTCACCGTTTTCTGGTCTCTGATCGTCTTCCTGTTTCTGCCTGACTCACCCGCAAATGCCAAGTTTCTCACCGAGCGAGAGCGCAGCATTGCCATTGAGCGACTGCGCGAGAACCGGACAGGGGTCAAGAATACGCGGTTCAAGATGTACCAGGTGCTCGAGGCGCTGCGGGACCCGCAGGTCTGGGTGTTTGTGCTGTATAACGGTATCTCCATGCAGGTCAACATCGGGGGTAGCTTCCTCCCTCTTATCATCCAGGATATGGGCTTCAGTGGACTGGAGACAACGCTATTGACGCTTCCCGTGGGTGGTGTCCAATGCCTTGCGATGGCGGTTGCTGGCGGATTGGCGTGGTACTTCACCCAGGGTCGCACGCTGATCATGTTCGTTGTTACACTGCCAACCCTGGTGGGAACCGTGATTCTTCAAATCGTCCCGCAATCTTCGACCTGGGCTCGTGCATCTGGGGTGTGGCTGTTGCTTTGCATTCCGGCCTCGTATGCCATTATGCTCAGTCTTATTGCCTCGAATGTGGCAGGGACGACCAAGAAGATGACGACTACGCTACTGTCGTTTGTCATTTTCTGCGTGGGGAATATCACTGGGCCGCAGCTGTTTCGGAATGACGAGGCGCCCGAGTATGGAACGGCGATGCGTGCGATCCTGGTGTCGACTATTTTATGTGAAGTGCTGTCATTGGCTCTTGGGGCGTATTATATCTACGAGAACAGGCGGCGTGATAAGATGCTGGCAGCAACGCCGCCGGAAGTAGTCGCCTCACTGACAGTAGAAAATGAGGAGTATCTGGATAAAACCGATATAGAGGACGCGCTGAAGTTTCGATATTGGTGGTAGATTATGCTTTGAATATGACCTCAAATGCCTCATGAAATATGTAATAATCACCCGCAATACAAAGATGAAGGGTTGGATGGTCTTCGTACGCCCCAGCCGGTGCCCCAAGAACTGGCAAATATGGCCTCCACGGTACCACCAGGGCCATGGATCGCCCTTATGGCCCCCAATTAGACCGATGGATAGTGTGCTTCATGTATTAGATATCATTCCATATGGGTAAAAGCAAAGCGTGTAGATATTAAATTTCTGCTATCTCATTCCGTTTAACGCTGCACCTTCATAAAAAGCGAAAAGAATTTCTCCATCTGCTCATAATCGTCGAAGTCACCCAGCCAGCTGACATATTGATCCGGTCGAACAATCAAACTGGCCCCATTCTCGCGGTCAATGCCGTAGTTGGTGTATGCCTGGCCGTGCCCTTCATGATACGACTGGTCATCCGCGAAGACCTTCCAGTAATCCCATCCCAGCTGTTCGTCGTATGGATGGAAAGCTTCTGGGAGATCGAGAAGCTCCAGGCTTGCTCTCGGTCCCGCATGGACTGTCAAAACCTCAATTATGCTGTCGACAGGCTGTTCCGGCGGTGTATAGCGTTTAAGGAATGAGTCTTGCGCCCCGAGCTTCGCACCAAGCTCTTTCATGCGCCGCATATTCCCAGGAATATCAAGCTGCCCCGGGAAAACAATGATTCTCCACCGGCCGTTGCTTTTCAATAGCTCTTGAAGATGCCATGGTCTTGCATCTGACTGGTTCAGGACTTTGAAGCTAGGCATACGTTTGCCAATATCAATCTTTGTAGCTAGACCCGGCTTGCTGATTGCTCGGCGTGATAAATCATGCTCTGCAACATCGGTTCCGTCGCCTTGTTCCGCAGAGTCACCTTCCTTTGCAATGATGACACTCGCCCCGTAGTTCACAGCTACGTAAATTAATATTAGTCTAGAAAACAAAGTGAAGGGTTTGATACGTACCAATGCCACTCGCGAACTCGTTGCCTTTTTGAAATGCATTCTTGAAAACCTCCATACTCACCCCTTCTTCATCCATAAGATTCTTCGCGGGACGACCGGAGAATAACCGTGAGAAGCGGTGATCAAACGCTATCAAGTCTTGTGCAATTCGTCTCCTCTCAGATTGGTACGTTTTGAGTATCGACGGCTCACTATAGCCCTTGATAACGTGGGCAAGTTTCCACCCTAAGTTGTAGGCTAACCCGAAATATCAGTACGAAATGTTCGGTATGTAGTCCGGTTCTCGATATACTCACTATCCTGCATGCTGACATTCATACCCTGTCCCGCCTTCGGGGAATGTGTATGAACAGCGTCCCCCGCAAGGAAGACTCTTTCATTCAGTGAAAAACGATCCCCAACACGTTGACCAATTTGGTAAGCCGTCCACCAATCACAGTACGTGTACGTGAGCTTATAAGGGTGCAAAATCTTTTGCGCAGACTTCAAAATAATTTCCGGCGTGATCTTCGATCTGTCGATCCTCCCGTCACCACCCTCGGTGTGCTCTGTCGTTTGCAGCTGGATGTATAATCTGACAAGCTTATTTTCACGAGGAATGACCATCACGCTGCCAGCGTCTGCGGAGTGGATGGCACACCTGTGCCGAATATCGGGGAAATCGGTGATAGGAACGATGTCCAAGACTCCCCAGATATAGTCTGTTGAATCGCCCTCTAATTTGAAGCCCAGTTGGCGTCTGACCCAGGAGTGTGCGCCGTCGCATCCGACGAGGAACTTCGCTTTGATGGTCTCTTCCTGGCCTGCTTGGGCGTTAAGGGTAGACTTTTGGATCAGGTCATCCGTGTCATCCTTTGCCAGATTGCTTCGGAACAACCCGTCGCTCAAAGTCGACTTTTGGCCATTAGCAGTCTGATGTTGCTGAGGTGTAGCCTCTTCCTCAGACAATGTCCGGACCTGAACGGTAATCGGGTAATCAGCAAAGTCGGCTGCTTTGTCGTAGTTGAAATCAAATCCGGTGGGCAGAACACCCCGCTCCACGGTTATATTGCTGTTTGCTTTAATTGAGTCTAGAAAAAAGCGTTCAATCCGACCTTGATGGAGGACGACCTGTTGAAAACGGCTGATTCCAGGGAGAGTGTCAGGGATACGGTCGGAGCGTTGAATTTTGCCATCCTGATCCGGGTTCCAGAGGCAGATTTCCAGCATGTGGTTTGACTCTTGCCAGGCACGATCGGCGAAATCGAAGGAGTCGAAAATTTCGAGCGTGCGACATTGCAGACCATCTGCCTGGCCATTAAAGATCTGTTGCACTGTTAAAATAAGGTTTTATGAAGGTGCATCCATAAACATACCTTCGTGCCTCGCTTGTCGATAATCCGTGTCTTGATCTCGAAGCGACTGAGCCAGTTTGCTAGCATCAGACCCGCCGGGCCGGCTCCAACAATGAGCAGGTCAACATGGTCTTCCAAACTGCTGGGCATATTGAGTGTTCAACTGCAGAATGTTTTTGGGTGAAATGTTCTGGATGATTAGGAATTTCTGGTCCATAATTCGCACCTTTGTGCCAACATTTTATACCCTGCATGCGGAGGGTTCAGTTTGAAAGATCACCAGTGGCGGTGGGGAATTTCGCGGGGATCTCCATGCGGGCACCAATTGAAACTTCTCGGGGTCCTTGTTCGGTCCGATGATGACTCGCCTCGATGAGTTGCTACTGGCTGAACAGCCCATCTTCGGATCGGAACCGCAGCGGATCGGAAGCTACATGGCCTCAACCTTCTGGGCACGGTTGGGCCATGACTCGGGATATCCAATCAAGTTGGATGCAGGTGTCGAGTGAGAACTCTAATATTTACAAATCTGGGATGGTGCACGAGGCTGAAGCGTCATTCATCCATCTGTCTGATCTTTGCCACAGGTGCAACTTGCTAGGCTCTGATTACTCCGGCATGTTAATTTGAATAGCGAGAAAACCGGGGAGACAGGTTTTTCCATCTGAATCATATCTGGCTACCCGTAGGTCCCATCAAGCAGAATAGTAGTTACATATTCAATACCAGGCTACAAAATCCCAGAAGAGCTAAATTACACACCGTTGGAGCCGCAAGTTGACTACATGTACGGATTATTTATAGTTATTGAGCCTTATGACGTCTTCGCCCGATCGATTTACTTGAATGGAATCTAGACTTCCGATTGCATATCACCTTGCCTAAAGCAGGTTAGGGTTTCTTACAGGGTCCAACCAGCATAGATTCCGCAATCATCGGAAACTATGGGAAGGAAGAAGTAGTATCAATGGGCACCTCGTTGGGGTCGAAGACAGGGTGGGAAACCAAGCTCAAATCTTGATCAACACCCTGGAGCATCCAATCGAAGGTCGAGATACCCGCGACAGGAGAAGGTATTCCCCGAGGTGAAACTACCCGCGTCGATACGGATCGAAAATCAATTTTCCTTTCCCGTCGTCCAGGAAGCACGGAGAGACAATTGTATAGTCTCGCGGTAGAACTGCATCAGAGATCCGTTGTCGATTTACTTGTGTCTGGAAGTCGCTGAGCTGCTGCTCAGGAGTGGGTTCATTGTTGGTTGGTCTGTTAGGGGCGCGTTCGACCCATTGCTTTCGCCCCTGAAATATCGTCTTCTGGGGTCCTCTGGGCTCGGGCTTGAGGGTGTTCTCAGCATGTTGGCCGAAAGAAGTGTGAATATTCTAGAGGCAAGATAGTGGGATGCACCAAAATCGGGGACGCAGCCGAAGCTGGGGGATTGCAGCAGTAGTAGTGTGGGGCTCGGTTCCCGCTCCACGGGTGTGTTACACCGCCTGAGGCCCACTGCAAATAGAGCTGGGAGGCATCCACCCCAATCCAAGATCGTTGGAAACAATCCCCTTGAACACACGGGGAGGAGATTTTTCCTTCTGCAACTGGGGAAAGGCAAGCATGCCACGTCACTCGATCGTTGGCTAGGCAATTTCCCAATTCCAAGATGTGGCTATCGTCAATGGTGCTAAAATTCTGTTTTGGTACAGAATAGACGATAGAAGATCCGACTTCCGAAGGGAAGGTTCGGCCGGGGACGAACTATCGAATCTCGTCTCTCAAGACTGGCCCATCCTCGACGATCGTAGATGATCTGCGAAAATGATATCCACAAATTATCAACTGCTGGCGTCGATTTTCCAATGGTCTGGAAAAATTATGGATGCGTGACAGCATGCTCTTCATCCGCAGTTCTGCACGAACTGTTTTCATCTGGTGCTCGGGGTGCAGTGCTCTCCGTATATTTAGGCCTCTTCCCTCCGAAATGTGGTCAAATCTTTTATCGTCCTCTTAAATAACACTTCTTCCTTTTCCTCGTTGTCAATATCCAGACGAACGCAATGGCACCGATCCTGAGCCTCCTCTTCTCTCTCCTCCTCATCAACCCCAGCAATGCGCTATGGAAGGGCAAAACAGTGCAACCGGGCCAATTCCCAGCATCCGTTGCCCTCGGCACCCGCGGAAACATCTGCAGCGGAGCTCTCATCAGCTCAACCAAAGCCATCACCACTGCGAGCTGTGTCGACTACCCAGGCATTGCGCTAGATCCCATCTTCCTGCAAAATGAAGGCCCAAACCACCCCCGCATGATCAAAGTCAAACAGTTCGTCAAGCACCCCAAGTACGAGCAAGGTGTCGTTGCCAACGATATCGCGGTAATTCTACTAGAGTCCACTGTGGATTGGGTCGGGCACGCCCACCTACCGAGCAACAAAACCGCACTTCCTAAGAGGAGTAAGAAGCTCGATGTGGTGGCCTGGGGGGATTCACGCGATAGTCCCCAGTATGCTGAGGAGATAATGGGCTCATTCAGTTCGTGTTCGAGTGGATATAGCGACATGGCTCCGGATCAGTCAACGAACTTTTGTTCGTACTCTGCGCATGCGTGCAATGGGGATGTGGGGGGGATGGTCATCAATCATGAGACAAAAGAGCTGATTGGACTGATTGGGTCGATGGAGAGATGTCAAAGGACGGATGCGTACGAGATTAATGTGGCGGTTGCTCCTTTTGTGGATTGGATTGAGAGTATAAACTAGGGATTTAGCCGTCCTTTTCATTGTTGAAGCAATCGAAGTCAGCGGATGCCGCTGAGCGGTAGGGAAATGGTTCCCTCAGATCCCAAGATTCTTTATTCATGCTTTCTATTATAGACAAAAAGCGCGATGGTATCCTTGAGCTATAAATAATGTATCCGATGAAGCTGATCCCAAAATGATGCCACAAAAATATCCAGACTCCTTCATGACTCCTCGGATCAAGTCTTCCCAGCATCTGCAACACTGAGCGATGCTGAGGGGATATCTTCGGCAAGTAATAACAATGATCCGACCAAAGCGGAGCGGAACAATAGGAAGGACCGAGGGCCGATGTATTCCTTGGGTTGGCAAGCAAGACAACGCGTACTCCAGGATGAAGAAAACTTACTTCTGCTTAGCCAGGGTCTATAAGGAGGGTATGGAAGCTTCCGAAAGCATCAAAGTGTATTCTGAGGGTGTGATGCTGAGAGTTCGGTAACTTAACTAGCTCCGGAAAGACGTAACGGCCGACGTATATATTTCGGATCAACTTCACCACGATACCAGACTTAATTGATATAAGGGTGAGAGGAAAGCGCTTCAACAATATATGCCTTTAACGGTTTGAAGTAACTTCCCTAGTGTATTAAGAACTATATAATAATAAAAAAATAGAAATGCAGCCATGGCTGCATCAAGAGTGAAAACCTGACGCCTTGATGATTGGTAGAATCCAGCACGGGCGTAGCTGCAAAACTGTGGCACTCTCACCCGATCA
The DNA here is from genome assembly GCA_027569045.1 of Aspergillus biplanus. Lineage (NCBI taxonomy): Eukaryota > Fungi > Ascomycota > Eurotiomycetes > Eurotiales > Aspergillaceae > Aspergillus > Aspergillus biplanus. Next base: position 247,987 of record JAPDEJ010000046.1, read on the forward strand.
GGCATTCCGCTCCAGTGATCAGCCACAACAAGCCACACCCTGCAGCTATGTGGAGAAGCCAAACAAGATTACGTAAAAGTCTCCAACAACTCTCATGAACGCGCTTCTGTTCAACATTGCAGTCACCAAAATGTGTGATGAACCAAAAAAAAAAATAATTATACTTCAATGAGCTCGGCTAACATGGAGTTCAGAAACTGCGTCTGCTCCACCAAGAAATTTCGGATTCCAGGCGTGTCAAACGCCTGGTTTTTGGACCCTCTCTCGCGCTCTGTCGTGAGGCGAGCTCGAAGACGCTCGATCATAAGCTCCATTCGGTAGATCGTGTATTGAGAATACAGTTCGGACAGATTACTGATCCCGCGCACACCGGTAAGGATAGTCTCGTCTTTGATGAACGGAGACTTGGGCCGGAAACAGGTCACCATGCTGATGCGCTCGCGGCCGCCCAACGCCTTGAGGGCCTGGTGTTCGATGTATCTACCTTGCATCACTACCGCGGTTCCCTAGAATGGAGGGTTAGATAAACACCTGGAATGATGCGCTTGAGGGATACTCTGCGGCTCAACATACCATAGTTGGACCGCGGACCTTCATAATATCCCCTGTAGCGGTCTTGAGAGCTGTTTCGCCGCCGATCATGCCAGTGCAGTCTGAGAGCATGGTCACACAGACAAAGGGGAAGCTATCAAAGTGCCACGCAAAGGCGGGAAGGTCGTCATCCTTGCCTCCCACAATCCCCTGACGAGAATCAGGAACGGAGATATTGATATTGGCCACCTCGTAGTCAAGGGACGGGATGAGGTCGATTCCGGCGATCTCGGAAATCCGCGCGATTACTTCGGGAGAGTACCAGGCGTCGTAGGTGAAGGGTGCCCGGTTGTCATAGATGTTAATGGTGATGAGTTAGAATCGATGTCTAGGGATTAACTTACCGCCGACCCATGCCTCGCACCATATTCTGACAGAAGGTTGAGGCGTATTGGCAATGTTCAAGAACTTCCAGGCTGAAGATCTCTGATCTCATCTGCTCAATAGCTTCCTTGGTGAAGAGGGGGAAGGGTTCTGTAACCGCTGTGGGTGATGCTCCATGCCCCTCTAGGCCAATCTCCTGCATACTGTAGATCCTCTCTGGAGGCTGGAAGTTTACATGCTTGGATGAATCGAAATGAACCTTTTCTAGATTGCGGACGCCGTCAAATAAAAACTCTGGCAGCTTCTTGGTAGGACGTGTGGCTCTTTTGGTCGACGGCCCAACCACAGTGGGTGGCACAGGGGCCGGCAATATTGCTGTAGGCGCCATAGCGTGATGTGAACTAATGTTTTAGTATCTGAAAACGGGGAAAGAAATGGTTTCGGAGATATAGATGATAAGATTTCATCAACTAGATGTCAGAGTTTGGGGGCAAGGCTCTCTACCAACCTCTTTATAGCAACATTCTTCTCCCATTGCCACGAACCCGAACACCATGGAGTGATATTTGGGAGTGGAATAGAGTGAGTTCGTTGGGTTGCAGAGAAGTACTATCGGGTGGCTCCAGCCGATCTCTGCTTATCGTAGCTGTCGGGAGAGCTGATCGGAACTTCATCCGAGGGCTTAAGCAGCAGAGGCAGGCTATGAGGGCCTAGATACAACCATCTGATGTTTGTTTGATGTGGTAAACTGCGTGAACGGCCAGGTGATTAAACATTGATTAAACATGAGTCTATATTTAGGAAGGTCAGGTGCACAATTGTCCGGCAGGGGGGCCTCTTAGCGATTACTTGAATATGGCTTTTAGCAGATTTAAAAAATAATTAGGGTTGTCGCAGTCCCAGAATGGACCAAATATAAAAAAGGCAAAATAAAAATAAAGAGTGCATCATCCGTGAATCGAACACGGGCCTCATCGATGGCAACGATGAATTCTACCACTAGTTAGACCAATGATGCTGATTAGGCGGGAAAGGATATACTGACTGGCCCAACTTATAAAAACTTATAAAAACAACTCGACAGAAAAACATGAAGCATACATAATCATTATCGGAGGCTAGATTGGAGTGGGTAAACTACGTTCACTGCATGGCCCGTTCCCAGATACCGTCCACATCTTCATCCGGGCTGATATTATCCACAATCCCAAGCGCCGTCGTAGGCTTCTTATACCCTAGGAGCTTCAACATCTTCGGACTCATTTCCCGCACTTTACTGCGAGGGATAGCAAGAAACTGGTTCTCCTCTGTACGTAAGGTCCCGCGGACGAAGAAGAGGCCGTACATGGTCCGGACCGAGTTGGGGACGGAATTGTGGCCGCCACCATGGTATGCAGAGCCGAGGAAGATCAAGGCGGACCCGGGGGACATCTCTATTCCGTATTAGAATCTTGATGAATCCGGACAAAGGGTCAATTAAGGGTTAGAGAGAGTGAGTACCTGCGAAACACACTTCATCCGACTGTGCCCACCGCTGGTCATCCCACTTATGACTCCCTGGGACGAACATCGTGGCCCCGTTCTCGCGTGTTACCTGGCACCCGGCAATGAGACACCCGAATTGGCTCGCCTGCCGGAGGTTCCAGGGCTGCCATGGGGGTCGAGTGTGACGGATACCATGGACGTTATCATCGCGGTGGAGTAACTGTCGCGGTGCCCCGTACCCGATATTCATGGACACGCTGAGGCTGAGTAATGGGTCGATGGTATTTGGTTCGGCGCTGTGTTCGCGGTGCAGGACGAACTTATCGACTAGTATCTCCTGGCGAAGGGCCTCTAGGACTGGGTGCTCGCATATTTGCGCCACTGTTCTCGACTTCCCGACTAGGCCGGGCACGAGCGTGGTCTGGGCGGGGATGGTCGTGAAGGCGTCCCCATTGGTAGGTTTCTCGAGGTGGCGGCGGGTTTGGCTGTTCCAGGGGGTTAGTTCCTCGTCGATAGCTGCTAGCTCCTCTGGGGGCACGAGGTCTTTGAGAATTACGCCACCGTCCCGTTCGAGGATGGCGAGGATGTACTCGATCGGAGTTGTCGCGGGGAGGGTGGTCACGGAGCAGCTGGGCTGGTATGAGGGGTCGATGGGAGAGGGAACTGGGAGTGGCAGCACAGTCATGATGGCGTTACGGTTTACTGAGAGACTGGGATTGATAAGGAGTTGCGCAGGTGCAAAGTCTTCCCCGCATTTGGTCTATATTTATACGATAGTGAATGACGGAACCCCGCAGCAAAAGAGGGGAGATCGGGAGTGCATCCCGAGATAGGCTCAGAAACCCGAAAACGATACTGATAGGCTTCATTATCCAGTGCTCCCCACCCTAGTTACACAAGAACCCTGCTTGGTAGCCTTACGCTATCTCACTCTCGCTCTGAATCACCCAGAATGGAGGCGACTCGTGATAATCAATTTGGTCCACAATTGCAGCAATTTCGCCCGATGATAGCCCTAGAATGTCGAGCTCCACCTGACTGGAAATAGCGTCGTCTGTAGCCCAAGACGGGATTGGGGCGATTACGCTCCCACCACCATCTGGACTGGATTCAAATGCTACAGTGCCCATGATTCCCGGCTCAACGCCACTTGTCTGGCTGGATGATTCTGGAGCCGGAGTACATCTATCCCCCCCTTGACCCATGGTCTCGAAGAGGGCCTCCAAACGACTGAGTTCGGCTTTGCGCACTCCTGCTACGAGATTCCCCTTGCTGATTATTTCGTCCAGGATGTAATGAGCCAACGGGGAATTGTTACGTTGCCCGGTTAAACTCGGAAATAAAGCACTCGCCATCGCGAGGTGGATAGCGGCGCCGTAAGCGAATTCGAGGTCAAATGGCAAAAAGGTTTCTAAAACTATACTTAGTGGAAGTACGAAGACTCTGGTGGATAAGGCGACTCACCCAAGAGGCTCTCCTCGGCTAGGCTATCGAGTAGCTGGAGAGTCTTCACAGCTGAAGTGATTCCGTTGGAGATTAAAGTCTCCATGGGTGTTACAACCTGCCGACAACGGTTTGCTGGGAGGCCAAGATTATCGAGGCGTTCCCTGAGAACAGCCAGAAGGAGTGGTCTGGTGGCAAAGATAACACACTATGATAAGGGTAAGCGGACACATTTCCAAATATCAGTGGGTCAAAGCTTAGGTTAGATTTACCTGATGGTAGAGCAATGTAACGTGTCGCATACTCTTAGAGATGGTATTCATTGAGCCGTTCCAGCTAGCGTCAGCGTTCTCCTCGAGTTCTCGAGCTAGATCAGCCATAACGTTGAGAATAGACTTGGTTTTCTCCACGAATGACTCGATTGGTCGTCTTTCGCTCTTGTATACGGCTTTAATGGAAATCGTTAGCTGGATTCCTTCGTTGTGATTTCACTTTCCACGTACCGCTGAGAATTGTCGAGAGCAAACCCGACAGTTTTACCCTCAGGCTAAGAATGAAGTTTCGGTCGGATGGTTGGCCTGGGGAATCAACCAACGCAGTGATATCACTATCTTGGAGGATGACGGGAAGACCTAGCGAGGAAGAGAAATGTCGATCGATAATGTACAGAGTCCACCAGATATTCCTGCATCGCTCCAGCATTCCGGGTCCCAGGTCCTCTTCGGGAAGTTCCGTATGAAGCCCTTCCATTTGGGCGATTCGCGTCGCTTGGGTAGCCTGTTTCTAGTCAGAAGATGGCCGCAAGGCTGATTGTGGGGGAAAAGCCTGGGGTTCAGCATACGTAGAGGTGTGCGGATTCCCGCCGATCAATCGAGTAAAGATACAAAGCCGCCAAGGCAAATACTTCAATTGCCAGAAATGTATCCTGCCAAATAGAGCTACAGTCGGGAATCAAAGACATGGCTCGAATGAAATACTCTGAACCAGGAGGATTGCCGTTCTTCGATCGACCCAGAAATGCCTTTCCGAAGGCTAGTACGAGCAAGAATTGCACGAACCAAAGACGGTGTTTCGCCACTTTCCTGACGGGATCATCGTAGAATTGTTGCATGTGCGTGGTAAAGGTTGATTCATCGATGAGTCGAAAGTCATCACCTAGGTGAAACTTCACGGTGTTGAAGAGATAGGCCGCGTAATCCATGGATGGTAAGCCGTCGATGTCGGGAGCTGTGTCGGGGGCTGATGGCCTCCATTGGAGGGGGTAGATATCCCCATCAAGGAAGTAGGGAATGTTATCCGGTGCTTCCGGGTGCAACCTCCGGGTCATCATGAGGGTGAGGCGAGCAGTGAAGGACCATGTAGAAGACGGGGCCAGCCAAACTGCCTGCGGTTAGAATTAATGGCCGGCAATACTAGGAGGGGAAATGGATATAGGGTCTTGTTATACTCCATGTAGATGTTCGATCTTTCGTGCTTCTCATGGTCATGGAAGGCAGCGTGAATGGATTCGCCAAATTTGCGCCGGGCGATACCGAGGGTTCTGAATGAGTGGCATCTGGACGAGAGGAGTCAATTCTTGAAAAAATCAGACAGTGGTGCGAGATGGCTACCTTCACTCTCATCCTCTACGACAGTCCCATGGAACCGCGTTCGCGGTTCACCCGGTTCGTCGTTTATTTTCGATTGCAGGCTGCGGAGGTATCTATCGAGATATCAACCCACACAGCGCCTATTTGGTGCGAGGAAAAATGATCTACCGTTCTGTGACCGAAACCTTGCGAGACTCCTGAGAAAACCGACACGGAACCGACCGCCGACTGCAATTTCTGCAAGGTTGGTCGCCGGAGCATTTGATTTTGCTTCGACGGCATGAAACACATCTGCAACGGAATCATCAGTGTTGGTCAGAAGCACGGGAGGGGGAGTTCTCACGCATTCGCGGTCCGCTTTAACTTTCGAGACTCTGCGGGCATCGAGAGAGCCATCTAGTAGCGAGCTGCGGAAGGCTTCTTCATGGTATCTGGAGGGTATATGGAGCGGAAGAGAGGATACCGAGACAGGGGGAAGGTGATAAGAGGTGGCAAGGAGGGGAAATGCATGCCATCCAGTGCGAGGCTTGCAATAACTTTTCCTAATGTGGTCAATAAATGCGGGATCACGTGTCTCTCTTTGCATGCCCGGTAGGCCGGCCTGGCCAAAGGTCAAAGATTCTTCAGTTGTTGTGCATTAGAAAAACAAAATTCAGGCCAGAGTTATAGACGTAGAAGGTTTCTACTGAGAATTGAGGGGTTATGAGAAGGTTCGTAGGTGTCGTTTGGGATGCGCGGCGTGTACACACATGGCCCAATCAGTGAACCCAGCCCCCGAGCGAACCAATAACACAACGTCTAACGCAAACAAGCGTCGTCGATTCTGTGTTAATTTGGCATAGTAGTGGGCCTCCTGAGCCACGAGGAATTATGCTAAATTACTCTTGCCATAGAAAATGTCGCTGTAGCTCCTCAAAATCGGCTTGACTTTCTCCGGTTAATGCAAACCCTTCATCATGGAAAAGTGAGTACATAGCACGAGGATCATCTGAAAATTCCACCGGTAGTGTGACTGGAACAAAGTCCCCTTCGACAGTGCCGGTGGCATAGCTCCCCATAACATCATCGCATTGAGAAGCTCCGGGGTGATAGAAACCAGGTTCAGCGGAGGGCAATGTCGCATCTGCAATGCCCATGTGGTTCGATACAGCTTGAGGTCTAGATGGAGCTTGGGAGTCCGTTCTGGAAGAGCAAATCGCCTGTACAGAGGGCGGTAAACATTCGTGCAATGTCAATATCTGCTCTTTTCGTGCCCTGGCGGCGTGGTTTCGGCAGCCTGCTAGGTAGTCAAGGAGTTCCAGGCCTTCTCTGAGACCAGGACTGGAAGTGAGGAAGGGGAAATGGCTGGGATCACTGGTGGTTGGGGAACTGATAATGGCTGCTAAGAGCAAAATGAAGGACGTTGAAAAAATGGCATCGAGGTCAAAGAACCCGAATACCGCTGTCAAAAATCAGTTTTTGACCAGCTAGTGGGATCGAGTGTAACGAACAAATAATTTTCTCATGCTGTAAAACTCTCATGAGTTCCAGATTTTTTCGCGCAGCCTCTATACATGTACGGGCAAGCTGTTGTAATGCACTGCTGGTTTCAGCGAAGGTGGTCTCGCGATTTAGTATCAACTTCGCTAGATGGAGAAGAGCGGGCCGCAAAGTGAGGATAATCGCCTGATAGAGCATGGTGAAAAGCGAGATGCTCGTGCGGATTCCCAGCTTCAATGAATCGCGGTTTGGCGCTGTGGAATGTGAGGGATTCTGGGGGATTTCCCTGGCAATTTGGGTGAGTGAGAGCATGATATCCCGCACACTGTTGCAAAAGGTGTTCTCGGAGCAAGACTCATTGCCGTAGATGACTGCCATAATGGCGCTTTAGCTGCCGTGAATGATCAATGTCTGTTACTGGGACTCACCAGAGTATATTCTGCTTTGGATTTGCACAATCTTAATATTGAGTTGAATGGCCAACGGGGGAGGGAATCCAGGCGAAGCAGCTGGCAGCGGAGAAGCGATCATTTTGTCGTCGAGGCTCAATGGACATCCCGTCGCGATCGTGAGACGTTTGTCGTGCATTTGAACCGTCCACCAAATCCGGTTGGCGTGTGTTGCTTGCGATGGATGTAACTGATCAAGGGTGGACTTTCGATACAGTTTATGTAGTAAAGCCAGCCGATACGCAAGTCCAATCTATATCATGTAAGTTTGGGTAATGGACTGCTGGGGGAATATCTTTCACACATGAGTAGCAGCGTCATCTTTGCGATCGATATTCTGGTAATAAACCGCAATAAGTGCTAGAACCTCAATCCCGGCGACACCGTGGCCCTTTATTTCCGTGATGCTGGGAAGTAATCGGAGAGCTTCATTGAACAAGGCAAAACCCGGGGGATCACTTGCACTGTCTAGGTCCCCGCGAAGTAGCCTTCCGATCGCAAAGACGAGAAGAACGTGAAGATACCAAATGCTAGTCCGTTGATCATCATCAAAACTATTTCTGTAAAACATCATCAATTTGTCGGAAAGGTCCCGGGCGTCGAAGAAATGTTGAGCATCGCCCATGTACAGGAGAACTGTGTCTAGAAGTTGATATGCTTCTTCTACCGAGGGAAAAGGCAAATTCGCACACGACCCATGCTGGTCATTCTGGCGCAGCTGGAGAGGAGTGCGATGATCTGGGAATAACGCCCTATCGCTTGAGTTAGGGTGCGGCGCCGGTACCTGGGGAGTGTGTGGTGTCCGTGGGGAATGGGTTGATCGTTGCTCCAGCAGATCACGGATTCGGTTTCCGAAGTTTTGACTGGAGCTCAGGGCGAAGTGCGTTTCGATTCCTGAATGGGACAATTAGCAAAGGAGCGTGAAGCCTACTCGGATGGAACAAACGCTGTGGAGAGACCGCAGTTCCAGAGGTCAGATTTGCCACGGGTGAGGCTACGGAAGTCGTTCTCTGAGTATTGATGGGCGTGCTGAAGGGCAGCGCCGGGTTTGAATTTGCTATTTCTGTGGGATCTGAGACGGCTGTCGAGCCTTGGATATTAAAGCCGCCATCTTGACCTTCTGCAGGTTGGGTCTGAGGTTCGTACAGAGCCAGGCGAGCCTGAAGCTCGCGGACCTTCCTACATGTCGCATATCAGAGGGGTTTATGAGGATACAAAATGGAAAAGCAACATACGCCTCGGTATATAGACGCCTATCCTCCGACTCCGGAAAAGTGCACTGCAGTTGTCGACGCGTACAATACAGACATGGAAACTGGCCAGAGCACTTGACCTTCTTCTTCCTGCACGTGTTGCATCTGGATTGAAATAACAATCAATTTACGGAAGCAGAATACATAAAGTGGATAAAACGTACGCGGATACAATCTTTGGTTTTCCTCTACGAGCCGTCGGCGCAGACGAAGACTCTGCGCCTGAGTTGGACATTCTCCCACGCGCGCATCAGACGAGACACGAGATAGATATTGCACCCGTCATCCAACGTCTTCGGTGCAGATAACTGTGATTTGTGGAGCGGATCGGAACAATAATCAGACCGGCAGCATTCCACAGGGAATGGATTCGATGGAATCTCTCCAAGGGGGGGCGAAAAAAGAATTGGTTGGGATGTGATCGACGGGGCGACTTCCAGAGTGGGATGAAGTGGTTCGGACACTCCGAGCGGTGGGGATCAATTTCGGAGCGCTCCGAGATGCCAAGCCTCCGCAAACAATAAGTATAGAGGGTGGTCATAGCCAAGGAGGAGTAGATTAAGAGATTAACACACTCAATTCAGTGACGACATCATGTTTGAAAACCCTCTAGCCATTACGACCTCCTCCCTGGGTCTTCACCCCTCCCATACTCTCCCGGAGAAAATCGAAGCGGCCGCCTCTGCCTCGTTTTCCGCGATTGAAATCGTTTACCAAGACCTCCAGGACTACGCATTCTCGCAAACCCCACCCTTAAGCATACGCGACGCTGCTCACGCCATAGCCGACTCATGTTCGTGTGCAAATCTGACAGTTTTATCGTTGAACCCATTCAAGAATTTCGAGGGCCATGATTCGCCTTTAGAAGAGCGACTCGAGTCTGCGCGACACTGGTTTGATACTGCGGCGTGTTTGAAAGCAAAGTACGTGCAAGTGCCATCGCAGTTCGACACAGCCAACAGCTCAGGAGACTGGCCACGCATGGTGACTGATCTACGTGAACTGAGCGATCTCGCGGCGTCGTACTCGATTAGCATTGCCTACGAAGCCGTGGCCTGGGGTACATACATCGACACGTGGGAGGGTTCGCTCCGGATGGTCCAAGATGTGGACCGGGAGAACTTTGGTCTTTGCCTCGACAGCTTTCATATAGCTGCTCGAATCTGGGGGGATAGTACCGCCGAGAGTGGGATGCGTGAAGATGCAGATTCAGCGCTGCGGAAATCCCTTGATAAGTTTGTGGAAACGTGCCCATTGGATAAGATATTCTACATGCAATTATCGGACGCAGAGAGATTCCTGCCTCCACTGGGGCCAGAGCATCGTTTCTATCGAGAGGACTTCTCCCCGGCCTTATCTTGGTCGCGAAACATGCGCCCGTTTCCGCTGGAAGAGGAGCTAGGCGCGTATCTTCCGATCGCGGCGATTGCTCGCGCATGGCTGAATCAAAAGGGCTGGAAAGGTGTATTGTCGATAGAAATCTTTGACTGGAGGATGAGAGAGGATGAATCGCGACGGCCGAGTGAAAATGTAAAACGGGCCATGGAGTCAATGCGAAGACTATTCGTCGCTTTGGAGAAACCTGAATAGAGCTGTCAAATGTATATAGATGTAGACAAATTCAAGAACAACATTCATGATTTTAGCTGACTCCTTTTGGCAATTATCCCTGATTTCTACTGCAACAAAAGAGGGTAGTTTTAATAATTTCAATTTTATTCATACTTCTAATACATCACAATCCCCCCATCTACCTTGAGAGCTCCACCCGTCATGAATCGAGCGTCTGCGCTTCCCAAAAATGCCATGAGTGCCGCGACATCCGCCACCTCTGCCCATCGACCAAGCGGAACAGTCGCTAACATACTCTTCATCTTCTCCTCAGGCCAAGAGGAATAGAACATGGGTGTATTAACACCACAAGGATGGACCGTATTGACGCGAATATTATATTGGCCAAGTTCGGCAGCAGCAGTAAGGCAAAGACCACGCAGGGCAAACTTGGACGTGGAATACGCAGACAGCCCAGGCGTAGCGCGGAGACCGGCAATCGAAGAGACGAGGACAATACTCCCTCCTTTGCCGGACTCTTTCATGGCTCGACCGCAGTGTTTTACTCCGAGGAAGGCTAAATAACCGACGCATTCATATCAGTCACCACGTTTCTTTTTGAGGGCTAAGGCTGGGATAGAAACTAACCTGATCGAGTATTAACCTGCATCACCTTCTCGTACTGGTCAACTTCCGTCTCCAGAATGCTCGTCGCCGCGTATGAGATGCCCGCGCACAGGAGTGCCACATCGATCTTTCCGAATTTCCGCGCACTCTCGTCAACATACCGCTGGACGTCCTCCTCAGCAGTGACGTCTGCCTGCACGGTGAGAATTAGGTCGTCTGGATTCAGGTCCTTCTCAGGCAGCTCTCTGATCGCAACACTCAGCTCCTCCTTTGACTGGGCCAATCGCTGGGCATTGTTGTCCACTAGCACGACCTTCGCGCCTTCTAGGAGATATCGACGAGCTGATTCGAGGCCAATGTTTCCTGCAGCTCCGGTTATGAGGGCTACCAAGCCTCGTAGGCGGTTGGGGATGGGATCCTGTGGCGGTAGGGGTTGGGACATGGTTGTGAATGCTCGTAACTTCAATTGCAAAGAGAATTGTGTCTGGCTTTACAACAAGACTTCAGTCGCCTTTAACAACTCTTTTCTAGGTCGGTTTGGGATTTACCCGGTCCACATTCGTTATGGGTACGGGGATATTAGGTAGAGGATACGGCGAGGGAAATGACGTAGCAAGGCCGGAATCGACCGAAGATTCGGGGCAGGGTCCGAAGCTTGATCCAGATTCTCCCCAACACATACGCGATTTTAATTTTATTTTCATTACGACGAGCGCAACCCCGCAAATCTTTCTTCCGATGATGGCTGGCCAGTGGCTTTTGGCAGGCTTTTGGTGGGGATCTACGAGAGGAGTGGAAGCGTTCTCTCTCCCCTGTACAGCTTGAATCCAAGAATGAAAAATCACGCACAAGACTCTGTTAAAATACAGGCATATGGAAAACAATTTACTCGATGACGGCCCAGGACGAATCATTTCATTACCACCGCATGTCATATTCACACTACTATATTCTACTAGTCATATTCCGGTCCGGCACTGGCCTCGGTCTCCTCAAGCCTTTACCCCTTCTGCTCCACCCCCCGCCCCCACGCGAAATTAAAATCTCCAAGCATCTCACGCCTCTTCCACATGGACAGTATCCTGCTTCTCCTGTTGGACATCAGGAATGGCCCCCGCCTCCGTCCGCCTAAACTCTCGATAATTCTCCCGAGCCCTTCCAGCAAAGATACTAACATCCGGCCCAAACAAAACCCCCATATTCTCCAACGGAATCCCCTTCGTCTCCGGAACAAATAGGTACGCAAACACCAACGCCACAAGTGTACAGCTCCCAAAGAAATAAAAGGTGCTAAACTTAATAGAGGCAACCATGTAAGGCAACGAGTACACAATAATAAACTGGGCTAGCCACTGCATGCACACAGCACACATCATACCGATAGTCCGTACGCGGGTTGGAAGTACCTCCGAGGCAAAGATCCAGGGGATACCGTTCCAGGAAAAACCGTAGAAAATAGCGTAGATGTACACCATTGCGACTGCGGCCTGGGACCCGGAATCGCTGGGTGGGATGCGGTCGAAGGAGTGGCTGAGTTGGGAGTAGATGGCTAGGTAGAACATGGCTATTGCGGCGCCGACTGCGCCTACGAGTAAGGGCCCGCGACGTCCGAAGCGATCCACGACCCAGATCATGAATATGACGGTCGTGCCCATTTTGACTAGGCCGTAGACGCCGGTGGCGAGGAGGCCGACGGAAGTTCCGGTGAATCCGATCTAGAATTAGATCGATGGTTAGTGTCAATACCCGACCCAGGGAGTTCGGTGTCTTACGGAGCGAAAGATGGTAGGACTGTAGTAATTGATAGCGTTGATTCTGGAGTCGAAGTTAGCCACGGTGGAAGTTAATGGGAAAGTAGAAAATATACCCCGTGAGATTTTGCAAAAGCATCAACAGAACCCCAATCAAGATCCGGTTCCGAATGCCAGGGGCCGCACACTCGCGCAGAATATGGGCCAAAGTCCGTCTCTTTCCGCTCACCTGCGGCTCTTCATTGACAGAAGCTCGTATCTCCGCTAACTCATTGACCACATAGGCATGGTCCACAGGCAGATTCCGGACCCAGGCGAGATTCTGCTGCGCTTTGGCGATCTGGTTCTTGCTGGCCAACCAACGCGGGCTTTCTATCATCCAGACCATGCAGATCAAGAGTAAGCCGGCGGGAATGAGCTGGACGCCGACTGGGATTCGCCACTGGGTTGCGGTTGTGCTTGGGATGTTCTTGTTGACACCGTAGTTGACCCAAAAGCCGAAAACGAGGGCGATCTGGAGCATGATTTCGAAGATCCCGACCAGGCGCCCGCGGATCAGGGCTGGGGAACATTCAGCAATGTAGATGGGGATGATGGTGGACGATGCGCTATTAGAGGATTTAATTGTCAATTTCAGGCAGAAATATGGGGAACCACAGGGACGCTTACCCTACCCCCAGCCCAGTCAGGACTCGGCCAGCATAGAGCGCTGAGAGTTGCCCGATCAGCTGAAGGGCTGAGCCGAGGGCGAAAACAACACCTGAACCCAGAATGACCGGTTTGCGACCGAAATACTCTGCGAAGAAGAATCCGAAGATGGCGCCAAAGAATGCACCGGCTTGGAACATCGAGACTACATGTGATGAAAGACCGGTTGAATCGTTCTCATTCAGACCGAAGGAGGTTTTGAAGGCTGGTAACTCGAGCGTGCCTCCGATGAAGGCAGAGTCGTAGCCGTACATTGCGGAGGCCTGGGACAAGCTCATGTCAGCGGTCTGATCATCATTAGGTACCATTTGGTTGTGATAATTCCTACCCATGTGGCCGAGAAGGCGAGCATGTAGACTCGATATCCGTATATCTCGGGAGGACTGTCATCTCCATCCCTCGACGGGCGGGCAAAGGGGTTCCCCATGGCGCGCAATACAACGAAAAAAAATAACAATGATGATGATAATGAAGATAGGGTAGAATCTGTGTCTGTGGAGATGGCCTGCCGGCACACTTACATATAATAAAGGCCGGTCCGGCCAAGAAAAACAGCACTTGAATACTAGCCGTTTACTGAAAGTTTCACCATCATGAGGCGAGTGAAGGTTCATGCACCCCGGAGCCACGTCCGAGATGCGGAGATCCCCGCAAACCAGAGCGCTGAATCCCTCGGATGGGCCCCGGAGCGACCCACCGCCCATGATCAACAATTTTACTGGATACTGAGATGAAGTTTTGGACTTTTCGGTCCAATGGAAGCTCCGGACAAAGGAGACGACGCGGATATAGGTGAACTGCGACTGGTTGTGGGGTGAAAAGTGTTTCCACTCCACCAGATTGGTGCCTCAGGTGTCAAAGGCAACAAATGAACCTCTGTGTGCAAGGGAACCTGATGGAAGTCATGTCTGATCACCCCAAGCTACGGTGAATGTGTTGATAAAATTGAGAATGTAGCTATCGTAAGTTTAATATTAACATCGCAAGCGATTTGATCATTTTTCCGTCAACATCAAGCACATTCATGTAGTCCGGGAATATGTGGTGACCGAGATATATATTGACGGGGATGCACTTGGGGCGCATTGGTTTCAAGATTAGTTGAATTTGCTATCAAGGCTTAGTTCGATATAGACTATATTCCAAGGTGCTCACGCATCCCTGTTGCACCGGGCTGGGTTTCATCATATCGGGAGCTCGAGTCATGATTGCTGTTTCGTCCAGCTGTCCAGATTGAAAGCCCAACAAGATTTGGCTAAGATTTGCCAAGAGTGGCTGAGATTGTGGTGAAGGGAAGTGGGTCTCGAAAGGGATTTCCAAATGCGGTTAAGGGAAACCGGATCCAGTCCCAGCTGGGCAAGGGTGGAGCCGCACCTCGGTGACATAGCCAATAAGCGACTCCGCAAAAATTTGGCCCCGAGCACCGCCCACCAATCGAGGCATCCCACGAGCTGGAGAGGACAATCTGCTATCTCCTCCGTTAACATAGATGGATTCTCAAGTAAAGGAGGCTTTGCAAGTTTCCAAGTATTCAGCTGAAACCAAGTTTGCTTGCGTATAAGAGGAATGATGGGCCTCTGTCAGATCCTGCAGACCTCTTGGCTCCTGTTTCATGAAGTCCTTGAGCAGCATCTTTTCTCCCTCTCCCACATCCTCTTGAGAGTCACATCCCCGCCATGAGTCGGCTACCGTTACTAAAAAGCCCACTGGTTGTATTCCACCATCATTTTCACTTGTGGGTAAAAGCTAACAAGTGTGATTTCTGAAGAGAAGTGCGGAGTCTCGTTGTGGCGAGCAAGTAGATGGTCTCGATTTAGACACCTCCGGCGAAACACCCTTCGAAGAACCATACTTTGAACATTACGAAGCGACCTCAAACCTTCAACTATTTTTCGATCTCTTCTTTGTGGCCAATTTATCGTCCTTTACCAACGCCCACGAGATCAACAGCAGAGACAGTATGGGCACTAACCCCTTGACATATACATGCGTTAACCCGACTTATAGGCCTCGAGTCCTATATCGCGTTCATCTGCCTGCTCTGGTTTACCTGGTGTCAAGTCACATTATACGATGTTCGATTCGCCACCGATAGTGTCTTCGAACGGGTTGCCCATGCCTGTCATTTTGGCGTGATGGTCGGATTCGCGGTGGTTGGCCCGAACTTCCTCGTCGATGGTGAATGGGGCCCTCTCCAACAGCTCTCCCTTCTCCTCATGGCCAGTCGCTTGACCCTTTTCGCTCAGTACGGCACGACTCTGGCTTTCACTTGGGGGTATAAGAAAACACGGATACCGATCATCCTTATCATGGCTTCCCTGCTGGTGTCTGCTGCGATATGTCTGGGCGTCTCCTTTAACTTTTATGATCATATACGCTGGAGAGCTTATAGCGCATGGTATCTCGTTGCAGTGGCAGAGGCGGTGACTAGTATCGCTGTCGGAACAGTGTGGCCAGTGAGTATTGTTTATTCCATCCTAGAACTGAATTTACTAAAGGACTCCGTAGGCTCTCTCGCTCTGGAAGACGCACCTTGTGGAAAGAATGACTTGTCTCACCTTGATCATTGTAAGTACATACGGTCCTTGCGCATATATTAGCAAAAACCTCGAATAAAGGGCCAGTTCACTTACTTTGAACAGTTGGGGGAAGGGATCATTGGCCTTACCAAAACGATTACAAAGATCGAGAAATATGACCAGAAATTCACCCCGGCTGACATTGGAATCTTGATCTCTGCCGTCCTCCTGATTGTAAGTATCCCACCCAGGGGACCTTTCAATGAGCACGAAGTTGATACCACAATCCCCAGTACCTATTCTACCAAATCTATTTCGACAACCTAGACCTGGAAGCCATGGGCCCCCGCCGTCGACATCTCTGGACCATTCTGCATTTCCCATTCCACCTGGCCCTGTGTCTTGTCATGGAAGGCATAAACCAAACGCTGTTATGGTTCCATATCGTCCACGATGTGAAAGATATATTTTATCCACTGATTAATGGGATCAGGGATACCACTACATCAGTGGAAGAGCTCCAACCTATGCTTTCTAGCATCCTTGAAGAGGTTTTCAGTCGCTTCGAGGCCACCCATTCCGCTTATGATGAAGTCATGGAATCTCTTCATGAAACACTGGCATTGGCCCCGGATGCCAGTCAAACCGAGTTCATCGACGCCTCCGTGGGTGGGATCAGGGAATTGGCGAAAACCGTCCTCGAAAGCTTTGGGTGGGAGGTACCGGAACTAATAGAGCAACCAGGCCCACTGGCGTTGCAGGATATAATATCTGCGGTATTGGGCGTCTTCAACCTGACTTTTGGTGAGTGCTAGTATTCCCAACTCCGTGTTGTCGCTTTTCAGGGAGGCGGAACTGATGGGTCGATGTATAGGGTACTTCACCGTGTGTACGGGAACTGTCCTCATTCTGATCAGTATCTTTTCGGTCTTGTGTAACCACGATAAAGTGGACTTGCGGCTGCGACATCTTCGTACTGTGTCCAATCTGCTTGTTGGGCTGGGGGTTGTTCTCTTGAGTATCATGACAGTGACGCATGCGGCTGAAAATCTGGCCGAATCACCGTGGATACTTCCGGGACTGCTGCTGATTATGCTTGGATGTATGTTGAACCCTTCGAAGTAACCTAATATCGAGACTGACGTACCTCACAGTGCTTGTGGTGAACCATCTTCCGCACGGATATTACAAGGAGAAGGTCAAAGAAACAGCTTAACAGGTCCCTTGATGGAGACTGTTGTTATAGATCGGTCATCCCTGGGGTATCGGGATGATCCACTCCAAGGTGGGCACTTTACATGGGCAGACTTTGGACTGTAATTTAAAATCGCATGGATATGGGGGATCTAGGCAGAATAAAGTCTTAGGACTTGTGATATTTGTACCACAAGTTAGAAAAATCTATCGTTTTAGCGTCCGGCATTGGGAACATTAGATCATGTCCCGTCCCACGTGGCACCTGTTATTGGCTTTCTTTCACACGAGAGAAAGCCTTTGCGCTAGGAGGTGTTCCTTATTCTGTTGGGAAAGTTCCACAAGCAATGGCTTGGAGAGATCCCTGCCCGCCTCTATTTGGAATCGCGATCCAGAGTTTTGAACCCGGCCCATCCACCAGGAAGGCAAAACAAACTCCCATATTGAAAACCGCACCAAAAGCCCGGGGCGCCGAACAGCGGAAAAACATACGTAAATGACAATTATCTGATGTAAGTCTGTATTTAGCTAATCAAGTAGGAGCAAACTTTGAAATTATAATAGTGAGGACACCAAGGACGACCAGGGTGCTCGTATGCCCGGCGACGAGAGTGCAGTGGATGTATGCGTTCGGATTGAGGGCTCGCGGGCCCCCATCCTCGATGCGGAGATAGAGTTCAAGTGCAATGTTGGCGCAAAGCCGATCCCAAAAAAGTGATATCAGAGCTGGCCGTTACTGACTTTAATTTGTGCTCTGAAGAGTGTGTGAAGGTCCCTGCGTGCACGACAGTGAGGTGGTTTCCTGATGAGACCGGGAAAAATGTTTGTGTGCTGTCCACAGATACCAGCACATCTGCCAACCAGAATGGTGCGCGTTCAATCTGGGGTAGTGTTAAGAAGAGAGATATTAGCAAGTAGTGGTGGCAAGCGAGGGAGGAGACGGGGCTGTTGGGATGGTGTGCAGGTGTGTTGATGTACCTATGTGATGGGGGCTGCTGGAGACTCTGGAGGGGTGATCGGGGCAGTTTATCCTTGTTGCTTTTATTCCATACTGATCTTCCTGATGGAAAGGATACAGGATGGAAATAACCGCCTAATAACTTGCCAGGTAGTCACTAATAGTCCTGGGTAGAGAAGTTTCATTGAACGCTCATCACTCTAGTATAGAATTTATGCCCCTCATGCATACAAAAACACATTCCCGACAGTATACTCAAACAGCAACACTATTCACATTTCAAGGCCGCTATCAATTTAAAAACCCAATCTCCTTCCAGATATGAATGTACTTCCTGACCACCTCCTCGCTGACCGGCCCAACGGCTGCGAGGGTCTTCGAATGCTGAAGGGTATGTTGTACACCTAAAACGAGCCCTCCACAAGCCATGCGGAGGTATGTCTCTTCCAAAAAGTCCACGAGCGAAGCAGCCGGGTTATTGCGCTGGGGCGCCGCCCGGACACGGGCACACCACTCCTTGAACGGAACCAAATTTGGGATCTTCAGCGCATCGGCCAAGATAGCATTTGTTTCCTTCCATGACTGGCCAACCGGGTTGTCGATATGATATACCTCGTACGGGCTGTTGTCTGCAAGGACGAGATCGGACAATGCACCGGCAATATCATTGACGGGGGTCCAGAGGACCGTCCCCGGAACATCGGGGAGGACGTTTAACGTCTGCGAGGACTTGATGAGGAATCCGAAATGCTCCATCGGATTCCAGTAGCCACTGGTCTTGGAGCCGGCGATTTGCCCGAGCCGTACGATCATGGTGCGGAATCGGTCGGGGTGCTGCTGCAAGGTATTCTTGATTATCCGTTCGCAGGCCCACTTGGCCTCACCGTAGCCGTTTGGTAAAACACTGTCGATTGTAACGTGTTCTTCGGGGACAACTGTTTTCCCTCTTGGGTCCGCCTCTTGTTCGTTTCCTGAGCCATATCGCCCGACGACACCAATGGAAGAGACCATTTGGAAACCGAACTTGAAGCCTTGTGGACGGCGCGAGGAGACGGTACAGGCGAATTCAATCAGGTTCTGGACGACCCGGAATTGGGATTCGAAGGCAACCAACGGTCGCTTCGCACTCATGGGCCACGCATTGTGAATGAGGTGCGTGACTGAACTCACCAGGCCATCATACTCGGTCTGGGAAAGTCCAAACCGGGGCTTAGAGCTATCAGTTTGGAGCACGAGGAGCTTGGGTTTCAGGTCCTCTGGGAATCTGATGCCCTTTTCCCTCATGGCCTTTTGCTGGCGAATGTAGGGCTCCGCTTTGTTCTCCCGGTTGAGACACACGATTGTCTTCACATCCGGGAGCTGTGCAAGATGGTAGACCAAGTGGCCCCCCAGACTACCGGATGCGCCGGTTACTAAAACGACCTTCTCATTGTCATGTGGGAGGGTGGCCGAAGGTGAAGGAAGGGGAACGGAGAACCCGACTGTGTACTGCTTCACGTACTCATCCACTGCTTGCCGGCGACTGGCCAGCTCAGTCGCTTCCTTTAGCGAACGCTCATTGGCGATCACACCATTGGACAGTTCGTCTGGGGTTTTATTGTCCGCGATAACGTCAGTAGGGGGTTGTTCACCCGAGCTCAGATCCCCCAATAGGTACTGTTTCAAATCGGCAATAGTAGCGCATTCTAGGAAGAGAGATTCGTGCTGAATGTCTAGATCTAGCTCGTCCCTAAATCGGCTCACGATGACCAAGCACAAGAGGGAGTCCACCCCTGAGTCGGCAAAGTTCATATCATCAGTGAGATCCCCTACTGCGACGCCACTTTCCTGAGAGATGACCTCGAGGACCTGACTAAAGTCAACACCTCCAAAGCCCGACACGGGTGTTGTGGCTCTGGTTTCCGCGTCTACGGGTGTCATCATCCCGCCCGACGCAGTGGAAGAGGGAGGGCCAGGCGTTGCCGCATCATAGCTCCCAAGGAGGCTCCTGAGATCGCCCACCGTAGGATACTCAAAGAAGAAGGCATTGAAGTCGAGGTCGAGGTCAAGGTCTTCCTTGAAGCGAGCGGAGATGGTAAGCCCAAGTAGTGAATCTATCCCAACGTCACCGAAGACGGTGCTATCGGTCAGTTCGGCCACGGCAATACCACTCTCTTCTGAAATTATCGCTAACGCTTCCGCCATCCTGGATGGCTGAGATGGTGAGAGTACGTGACTCGGCCCTTTTGCTGCTGTTAGGGCCTTGGGGGCCGTGTTTGATGGCGCCTTGGCCCCCGATTGTTTTGATGACTTGCTCCCGCTTTCGAGGGAGAGGATAACCTTTAGAACCCGTCTTGGGACACCTTGGATCTATATAAATAGTTAGCATTGCATCACTCCGACCTAGGAAGGCAAGTACGAACCGCAATCTGTCCAAAGAACGCAACAACCCTATCCTCATCGAAGATGACAACATCCCCATGCCACAACTTGTCAGCCCCCTCCTCCATCCGCGTATAAGTTGTGTAAACCTTATCAAAATCCATGGGCTCAAAAATTTGGAGCGAGCCCCAGCCATGGTTCATGAACACCTCCACATCCAGGTCGGTGCGATCATTGCAGTTCATAGTGAACCCGCAAGACTGCGTCAGGGAATCGATAATGGCGGGATGAGTGTGGAAATCTCCGTCGCGCTTGACACTTCCGAAGCTGAGACGACTGGATGCTTCTAGGGTATTGCTGTTTAGAACAACTTCGTCGATTGCGCGATAGTCGTCGTGGAAGCGTGCCAGGGGTCGGATCATGCGGTATACCATTGGTCGGTTGAAGCGGGCTGTGGTTTCTGCGGCGATTCCAGCTCGCAAGGCTTGCATCTTCTGCTTTATCTCTAGGGAAGATTCTTGGAGAAGACTTTGGAGGCTCCTGTCCTTGAAGCGGAGAACGCAGCGGGAGTGTTCCTGAAGCTTTCCCTTGCTCTGTTGTAAATTTGTCCGTCAGTAGCCACATATGAAAGAATTGGGAAACACGTACATCGAATGACATGAATTTGACTGCCGCAGATCGCGACGACCAATCCACATCGGCATGTGCCTGAATGAGCTGCTCAGTCGCGCCCGCCCGCAGAATCAGCGCTTTCGAAATAGTCATATCCGACACATCGACAAGATTATCCTCCTCCTGTACGGGGCAGTAGTTCCGCTTGAGGAGATACGTCCCCAAAGTTAATGCAATATCGGCGTAAACCGAGGGCGTACACAGGGGAATACCGTCGACCTCATGGCCTTGAACCAGCGGACTTAGATCCTCGCGTGCGATGTTGGCCTCCACGACAATATATGCTTTCTGGGAGTCTCCGCTTTCCTCAACGACACGGTGGATCGTCGTACTCTCTAGCTTCTGTTCGGTGCTGATGACCAACGGGGGATCTCCTTTACGGAGTGACCAGTCGTTCACGTACTGCATCCAGTAGTCTTTCAGGTCCCAGCTGTAGGCTGGCATTGGGAGGACTTCATGGGAAGCTGGGAAATCGCGGTGGTAGGCGGCCCAATGGATATCGGCCCCGGCATTGTAGCAGTGCTTCAGTGCCGGCGTGATGGTCTGCCATAGGGTTCTGCCACGTTGTGCTGAGGGAAGAGAGCTGACTTGCGCACCCAGAACGGCCTTCACCATCCCCGAGACAGCTGGATGGGGACCAATTTCAATCAAAATCGATTGATCGTTGATGACTTTGTCGGTATGGGCTGCCTGTAAGGCCCTGAGCATGTTGACGGGGTCACGAGAGTGAGCAACCAAGTATGCAGGGTTGAAGCTATCCTCATCTTCAACCCTCTTCCCATCCCACGGCCTCAGGACCGGAATAACAGGTTTGGAGAAGTTGACACCGCTTGCAACAGTCTCAAATTCAGAGAGTATGGGGTCGATCTGAGAGGAGTGGAAGGCAAAAGGGACCTTCAATAGTGTGGATCTCATCCCAGCGGCCGTGAGCATATCTTTCCAGGCGGAGACATTTTCTCGAGGCCCAGCCACGACCGTCTCTACGGGAGAATTGATACAGGCCACCTCGAAGCTGGCCTCTGCATTTTTCAGCACACCTGCAATTTGATCTACCGGCCCGTTCACGACCAACATTGCGTGGGTGTCGCGGGTGCATTTCTCCTCTAGCAAGCTCGCCCGCTTTCCCACCAGGTAGATCATATCCACGTCCGAGACCACACCCGCGATATTCAGAGCTGCATACTCACCCAGACTGTGCCCGATAACTGCCGATGGGGTGATGTTCCACGATCCCCAGAGCCTAGCCAGTACCACCTGGAAGCAAACACTTGCCAATTGCACCGCGGTAGGACTGAAGGAGCCTATATCCTGTTCCTCGGACTGGATGACCAGGAGTGGGGAAGGGAAGCCCAGATTTTGTGCAATTTGATCGAGTCTCTCGAGTTCCGTACGGAAGAGGCTAAAGTGCTGGAAAAGATCCCTGCCCATGCCGGGATATTGGGCACCCTGGCCTGTGAAGGTGAAGACCATCTTTGGGGCACTTTTTGGCCTCGTCATTCCGGTATTGTCACGTAGTGCGGTTTCTATCTGGGTACAGACATCGCTGACGTTAGAACCAAGGAGCATGGCACGGTGCTGGTGATGGATGCGACGGGCCGTTGTCGTGTATGAAAGCTGGGATAGTGAGATTTCAGGGTTTTGTTTGAAGAATGAGAGCAAAGAACGAAGATTGCCCTGCAGGGAGCTGCCAACTTTGGCCGAGACTGCAACGAGGTGCAGCGTTCGTGGGTCAACAGCTCCTTCAATAGTGTTCGATCGGATTGGTGCATCCTCGATAACGAGAGCGGAGTTTCCACCGGCCGCGCTGAAGTTGTTTACAAACACCCGGCGGGGCTTCAAGGGATTGGTGTCTCGTTCCCATGGCGTCGGCTCGAGGGCAATATGCACATTCCGTTCCCGTAGGTCGGTTGGGAACTTGCGGTTAATCTTGGTCTTGATACCACAGTGTGGGACGATGATATTCTTCCGCATCATCATAAGCACCTTGATCAGACTTGATACACCTGAGGCAGCCTCTCCGTGTCCGATATTCGCCTTCGCTGAGCCCAAGTAGAGAGCTTCAGCTGATGCCCTGCCCTTTTTAACTTGAGAAAGTGGCGGCGCGAAAGTATCAAGAACGCTGGTCATTTCGCCCGCATCGCCTGCCTGAGTTCCCGTTCCATGCATCTCGACGTAACTGATGCTATACGGATCCACGCCACCCTGGTTAAGCAGTTTATTAAAGATAGCACGCTGGGCACCAGAGTGCGGCCGCGTAATCGACTCCGACTCCGCAGAGTGGTTCGTGTACGCTCCCAAGATAAGCCCAAGGATCGGATCCTTATCAGCTAGTGCATCATCCAAGCGCTTGATAATGACAGTTCCAACCCCCTCTCCTCGACAGTACCCATCTGCGGCGTCATCGAACGTCTTGCAATTGCCAGTTCGAGACAGGAAATGGCCTCTGTCCAGACCCGCCGTGAAGTCCGGGTTCGTCAACACGTTTGTCCCACCGGCAATAGCGGTATCGATGTCTCCCTGCCACAGTGCGTTACAGGCAATATGGATTCCGGCGAGACTGGATGAACAGGCCGTATCCACTGCATAGCTCGGCCCGCTGAATTTAAAGCAGTAGTTGATACGACCCGGAATAAACGCCCGATTCCCACCGGGGATGAAGTACGTATCAATGTTTTGGGCGCTGTTGGTCTCCATCCAGTCATTGCTGGTGACGCCGTAAAACACCCCAACGCGGTCTCGTCGAGTGGATGGGGTCGCATCTGGAACGAGGCCAGCCTGTTCAATCGCTTCATATGCGGTCATCAACGCGAGTCGCTGGGCGGGATCTATCTGGGGAGCTTCCCGTGGGGAGATGTTGAAGAATCGTGCATCGAACGCCGCTGGATCGTCCAACCAGCAACCGAAGGGCGTGGCACTGGTGTTCTTCCGGCTTCCCGTTGGGTCAACGTGCGTTCGAGCGTCCCAGTGGAGCGCGGGAACCGGTTTATGGACGTCAAGGCCTTGGTAGAGGAGATCCCAGAATGCGTCGTTGTCTTTTGCGCCTGGGAATCGCCCTGACATGCCGATGATCGCGAGCTTGGGTCTTTGGGGGGTTGTGCCACCAGTAGCAGGGGCCCGGATACCCTCTGGCCGGGTTGGTTCTGGTAGCAATGAGCACAGTGGCGTCCGTTTGAGTGCAGTGTAGATCAATTGGTCGGCTGTTGATCCAATTGAAACCACAGTAAAAGACTTTGGACCGACATCTTGAAGGGTGGTTTGTATAGTATCGATGATTCCACTCCATTGAATCGAATGGAGTATAATGTCTTCGACTGCAGCCTGCAGGAGTGCAGCGAATGATTGATCCTTGATCGTGTATCCGGTACTTGACAGCAGTGGAATGCGCTGGGGACTGCCCGAAAGACCTTCAGAGATAACACCACTAAGGATGGTTGCTGAATCGCGGGCAGAGTAGATATGTGGCGCATGGTAAGGGCCGTATATTGGGATTGTCTTATACTTGATATCCTTGAAGCTCTCTGATGAAGTAAGCTGGGCCAGCGATTTGGGCGGCCCGCTGATTGTGGCCCCATTCAGCGCATAGGCGCTCACGTATGGTTTACTCGTGAGAGGCAGGTTCTTGAAATGGTTGTATTGTGTTAGTACTTTATTAGGTGCTTGAACGAGGAGAGCTAAAAAAAGAACAGGTAGAAGAAAAGAAAAGGAAAGACCAACAGTTTGTGTGCAGAATTGGTCCACAGCATCGGCGACTGCCAACCCCGGAACGATGAGTGACCAGACCTCGTCTGATTCTCGAGTAGAAGGAGAGATCCGATGCACAGCGTCGGCGACAAGTAGCCCAGTCCTGAAGGCAACGATGACGGTATCCACGGCCAGCGGCACTAGATCGAGCGTGCTGCGACTACAACTCACCGCAGCGGCAGCAAGGGCTCCAGTGCAGAGACCAAGAACACGGGACTTGTCAGCGGAAAAATCATCGGCGTCACTCTGGCTGATGAATGTGCCAAGATGATATAGGCAAGTTACCGCCATATCGAGGGGAATACATCGTGGCCCACTTGGACTCCACAGTAGTAGGTCGTCGAGGCAGGTAAACCGGGGGAGGTGCTCTCTCACACGGGGTGGAAGTTGGTACAACTCGGCGCGGATTGCATCGTATGCTCTCGTGAGGAAGGCCTGTAGAACTGGATTTGGTTTGTTGTAGAGTAGGGTCTTTAGGTGTGGGTGCAGAGGAAATGTCTGATCGCCAAATAGATACAGTTTCAGATCGTGTGCCATGGTGACCGTGAGTGTTTCTGGAATCAGATACCCACAAGGTATCTCAGTGTTGAACTGTTGAACTCAATGTTCTCAACGGTCCCTTCAGCAATCTTATTCTGTGAATCTACTGTAGCCTGGGTACTCTGGGGCCTACGAATCGGGAGATGGGGAGCCACTAGAGTGGGCCCTTGCTAAAGCCCCGAGTCTAGGACAAATGGGACTGGATAACCTCGTACTATAGGCCTCAACAGGATGGCTTTTGACCAGGGGTTTATCGCGGAACAGGTTCCGGGCTATACTATCCATAGATTAGGCGCCCACGAGACTCAGCACCGGTACTACGTCGGGACCATTCGGGGATCAAGCGAGTGACCGTATCCCATACCCCTCGAGGCTGAGCTACATATTCCGGGCGTAGAGTATATGGGTGTAGAGTAGATGCTCGAGCACCTGCAGGCTACAGCACGCCAGAGATAGCATGTGGGTGCGAGTCTATATCGGGACCATTCGGAGATCAAGCGAGGGCCCATATCCCATATTCATCGAGGCTCAGCTCGATATCCCGGGTGTAGAGTATTCACTCGAGCCCCAGGAGGTTGGACCACGAAGGAGATAGTACTAGTAGCATGTGAGAGCTGAGATCATTACCGTACAGCCGTGGCATGGATCACTCATGAAAGCCGACCTGCATCCCGATACACGATGATCCGGATGTGCCTTGGAGTATCGGGGTAATCAACACTCCTGAAACACCCGCATGTCTCCCCGCTACATAATTGGTCTTTGCAACGATACAGGCTGAGCTGCGGCTCCATACTATCGCCCTTAGTCTTTGTCATTTAGGCATCCTTTACCGATCCAACACATACGACAGATAGCCAACTTGAAGTTCATTGGCGCTTTATGGTTCATGACAGAATGAGTCGGATAGTATTCTATTATTCAATTGTTCAGCTCCCGCAATTCAGCCTTTAACATATGCGCTACCCGTGAATGATCCCGCTCCAGCCACACACTCAGACTCTGATACAGCGTCTCAACGTTCCCAAAGGTATCGTACTCGTCCCCCCCACCGGGCCGTTGGCTCTCCGTCCCGCCGGCACTAAACTTCTCAATCAGAGCACCTACCCTCCTCATTTCGCCGGAGAGGAGCTGGATTTTCATTGCATTCTGGAGTCGTGAATCGTCGACGTTGAATGTCCCGATCACCATCCGAGCTGGTGTGACTGATAGCCCAGAGGAGCGAGATGAGCTGCCTAATGTACTGGTACTACATTTGGGCTTTCTTTCCTCGCTCGGCCAGGGTGGTGTGTCGGTATGTGTCCGGCCGGGACTCTGGCTTCGGGGTGGTGGTGGTGACTGGATGCAGCAGCCGGCGGCTTGTT
Source organism: Aspergillus biplanus (assembly GCA_027569045.1). Classification (NCBI taxonomy): domain Eukaryota; kingdom Fungi; phylum Ascomycota; class Eurotiomycetes; order Eurotiales; family Aspergillaceae; genus Aspergillus; species Aspergillus biplanus. Next base: position 274,586 of record JAPDEJ010000046.1, read on the forward strand.
GGTACCATGTTAACATGCGGGAGATGATGGAGGCATAGAGCAGGGCGAGGTGGGGGAGTCGAGCGCAATGGCAGGAGAGAAGGGGGATGAGCCGTTCGGCAGCTTCTCGGTTTAATCGCAGGACGAGGTCTAATGGGACTTGGGTGTCGTCTGTGGGGGCTCCGGTGGTAGTAACTGGAGTCAGTCGCGGGGGTGTTGGGGGTAGGGCGTTCTGTCTACCGTTGAGGCAAAGGAGGCTTTGGAGGATCTCTTTTGCGGCTCGGGGACAGTTATGGCTACTCCCACTGCTTGCCATGAAGTTGAATCCCCCTTCGTCGAGCTGGGGGTCGTGTTCGAAGTCTTCTACCACATTGGGAGAGTGGGCCCCGGACGTTGGGCCCGATGGGTGCGCGGTTGACGGTAAACTCCCGCTGGCGGTGGAATGTTCTGCAATGGCCATGACATCATGGGGGTTTGGTGAAAAGAAATCGGGTAGTGGTGGTGGATGTGCGGCCAGTTCCTGATACAGGCTGTCCAGCGAGTTCGCATGAAGATGCCCCATCAGATTCAGAGTATCCGGCGTGTCAGTGCTTTGATGGTCCATCGCGTCCCAAGAAACCGATATGTCCGAGACAGCGGACAGCATCTCCAGATCCAGCATACTGTGGCTCCCCCCCGCAATGTTGCCACTATCTACCTCCGGATATCCCGCGTGCTGCCTGCTCAGGGTACGGGAGAGACTTGGACGTCGGGGCGGCTTCCCCAGCTTCCGGGAAACACCATAGACACATGGCATACCATGCGAGATACAGCGGCCACATTCCGGCTGTCTGCGGTCGCATTTGACTTTGGCAGCACCGCATCGATCACAGCTTGACCGTAGCTTGGGCTGTTGTGGCTCGTACGACATGGCAGAAAAGATACAAGGCCTGAGGGTGGGGGCAGGAGTCGCGGAACCCGTACAACGGAGGAGACCCGGAGCCCGGAGCCCTTTGATTTAAGAGTGTGCAGAAAAGATGTCGTGGCCTGAGCTGGGTGCGGTGCTTGGTTTGTGATTCGCGCGCCATGACGATGCTAATCAGAGCACCCCCGAACCAACACGAGCGATTGTTTATGAATAGTAGCGTTGTGCATGGATTCGAATCTGTGTGAGATCCTCACCTCGCCGTGTGGAAATCCTGCTTTTCCCAAATAGGTGAATGCCAGAACCGTCCAACCCTCCACTAGCAACAGGAGGGTGAGAGGATCGAATAAGATGCTCAAGATAGCGAGATTGCTGATAGGGTGTGGGTGGATTCCGTCGGTACCACCCGTCAGATCATTGCAGCCAGCGCATTTAGGTTACGAGATGGCGTTATTCAGCGAAATAGTTCAGCCTGAGACCGAAAGAGCGTTGAGCTACGAAGCTGCAGCTAAAGGCTCATCCCTGCTGGTGCTGGGCGCAGCACCAGGAACTGATCCATGTCGAGTGCCAGGGTGTGTGTGTCAGATTGAGGGCGTTTTACTCTGGATTTTCTGGCTGTTAGCCCAATCTCACTAGTGATTTGGCGTTGGGACTGCACAGCGACATAACTGGCAGCGTCAAATAAATACGAGTCATCATCATGGGTATCAGAACGGATGTGGTCCAATGAATACGAACCATAACCTGGGTTCGGCAGGGGTTTCACACAGCCAGCGAGCAGGATGGTGGCGAAACCCACTGCGGAACTCCGATCTCGAACGGAAGATAATCGGTCGAGGCTTTTTAAGTACGTCGATCCTGAGACGGAAAAGCTCGTTGTTTGAGGCTTAGGAGCGGCGGGGTCTGTTAATTTTACCACCAGTGCGCGCCTTGGTGAAGCTTGTCTCTGTAAAGCTCTTTCGTTGTCGATATTGGCGCTTTTGGTCCTTTCAACCGGCCCACTAAAGTCTCACCTTTTGATCGCCCGTTCAAGATCAACGGATGTCGGAGTTTAGCAACTTCCTGGCGGCACCGCGGCTGGATGGTGAGACTGAAAGCTGTCCAGATTGTCCTCTTTTTTTACCCCGCACCTTCTGTGATGGGCCTCCTCGTATTCGACACATCAGCGCCAGAGCCTAAATTGACGAGCACAATTGGCGAATGGGGGATCTCTTTTGTCTCCCGATACTCTGCTCTCAACCTACACAATCTGAAAGTGGCAGAACTGTTTCCACGGAGGAGGCGGACTCAGAGTATTCAAGTTCGTCGCGCGTTACGCGGTGTTGGTGGCTGCTTTCGACAGCATCTCGATCATTGCCACCATCGGCCCACTTGTCTCGGTTTGAGGCGAAGACGTAATGGCGTTTGTCAAAGCTTACGGAGGCTAATAATGGGGGCGGAAATCTCTCCCGCCGCCAGTGATCCTGCTACTCTACTAGTGGTTATGACCAGGGATGATCTGCATGCCAGGAATGCAGTGGCCAATCAGACACTACTTTAGATCCCCGGTAATCTCGAGGTAATACCAGTTCACAAACTAAACACTCCCTATTGGTGGCAGATTCGGCGAGAAAAGCTTGCTTCGTGGGAGCTTGGGGCCGGATCCACGTTTTCGGGCGGACTATCTCACACGATCCTGCTGCCACGAGTAGACCAACACTGCACAGGCAATGCACCCAGCCTTATGCACCACATGCAGTACCTAGCTAGATAGCAGTATCGTCATCAAATTATCCAAGTTAAGTCTCAAGAACGGATCTCTTCACTCTCCGGGACACGATCCCAGGCTCCCCGAATCCCACCGTAAAATACCCACCGCACCAGGTTGCCAATGATCATCTCGCCCGCGTCCCCCATGCGTTGCCGCCAGTCCTGCACAATCGCCTCGGGTACTTTGGTTCCCTTCTCCTCGTCCACTGCCAGCTCAATCGAGTCCATCGACATGTGCGCGATCAGGAGGATGTCCCGTTTTGTGATCGGAAGCTCCGGTCCCGGCTCACCGAGTGCCTCGATGCTATACAAAGCACGGATGAGTTTCGCGGCGTGTCCCTCATCCTCGTAGACATTGGCGCGGTGGAAGAGTTCGTCCCACCCGTCACTTGGATGCTGTGGTTTATACTGCAGGACCCGTTCGGGGTAGAGATCCGGACTCGCACACCCGGCGAACATCACGGCGTCGACCCTCACTTTGGCCTCCAGGAGACGGGCCTTCTCCTGATCCGACAACCAGGTCTGAGCTAGGATCGCGGGGAAGAAGACCGCCAATGTAACACTGTGGAGTGTCACAAAGTCGAGTGTCTCGCGTTTTCCTGGCTGTTGAGCCGCCGCCAGCACGTAGGCAGACGTGTACATCATATCCGTCAACTTGCGCTGTAGGTCCTCCGGCTCCGGCTTCACCTGGAATTGGCCCAGATATGGCGCGAGCTCGTCGACGGAGACGCGCTTCAAGAGCCCCTCGGGAATTTTCTTATTCAAGGGGTCGGATGGGGTCACTCCGGCGCGGATATGGGCGTCGGAACGGAGACTGTCGAGCATCTGGAGCATGGAGCGGCTGGGGAGATCTGGGTTCTCCTTCACGTATGCCTCTGTTCGTGAAAGGAATGTTTTGGGCCAGTTAACGTGGACGCAGGCGCCGGCGAGGGCTTCCGCGACGATGCTGGGTTGTTGAAACTCAATGCCACAGCCGAGATGGATGATGGGGTGGACGAGATCTGGGATCGTTTGTACTTAGTATTTGGTGTAGTGATATATGAGTAGCATGATGACTGACCGGTAAACAAGCGTGCAAGGATATCATCGGCGCGTTCGTCTCCCTTTAAGACGTATTCCTTCACCACCTCCTCCATGCCCTTTGCGGAGATCTCATCTTCGAAAAAGCGCAGGAACTCGACGTAGCGATCGTCATTGCCCAAACAGCTCTCGAACACGACGGGATCCTTCAAGTCCAGGTCGGGAACACTTTCGATAGGTAGATCCTTATTAATAGGACTCTGGTAGGTCGTGTTGTACTCCCACATAGCCTGTATTTCAGCCGGGGTTGCTCCCAGCGCCCACAGGGCAAGCAGGTGATGTGTGAGGTGATCTGTACCGCGTTATTATATGTCATTTGACTGGCTTCAAGTCCTGGACCTACTGTGAAAAGTGTCCTTCCATCGCGTGTGGTATCGCTCGTGGTTGATATTGAGCAACTTCGAGGTCAGGGCTGCCGATTCCTCCGTGAGGTTCGCCGCATGGGCATGGCCCGGGGTGGTTTCTGGAGACAGAACAACTGTCTTTGCCGTCGGTTTGGATGCCATATGATATGTTGTCTGCTGTGATGGACTGCAGAGTCGAGAACTCGCGGCTCGACAATCAGCTCTAATATCAGTGTATCCATTGTACGCATGCATGCCCCCAGCTTACCCTCGGTGGTTTCCAGCATTTCGTTTCCCGATCGGACCCCGATGCACCCCTAATAACTTCCCGATTGGCCCTTAATTCCCTGGTTTCCATGGCTGGCCTCATCGTACAGTTCCCATCAAATAGTCTGCGCATTTTGCGCTAGCGGGCGCCCAGAAATGTAATCCTGTCAATGTGAGTATGATTCTTAAAAAATTGGTATATGAAAGAATGGCAAGTTCTAGGTCTAATTAGCACTAATATTAAGTATAATAAGCAGCTAGATTTATTAGCAAGATCCTATATTTTAGATCTTTACTATAATAATAATATTAAATGAGCGAAAATTATAGATGCGAGATAGTTATAAAGACCTGAAAAAATAATATATTAAATATTAGAAGAATTTTCTTACATTTTTTGGCTGAGAATAGCTTTAAGAATAAGCTCTCATTTGATAGATAGCATTCTCTCCCCGAGCCTGCTTCAAAATATCGATGTTTTAGTTTTAGTATAGGAGTTAGAACAGGTGCGGGGTCGCCCGGCAACCAACAGACTTTTGGCCTCGAACTATATTACGCTCCCAGAAACTCGTCAACAAACGATCCCAGATCCATATTCGTGCCGCAACCCAACCTGGAATCATGCCCAAGATCCTCTGCCTCCACGGCCACGGCACAAGCGCTGCCATCTTCAAATCCCAGACCGGTACGTAACCAGACCAGAGATATTCCCGCGGGTGGAAAGACAGGGCTTACTTTAGGTTTTTCCCAGCCTCCTTCCGAGCAAAGCTCCCCCCGGACTACGTGTTCGATTTCGTGGACGCTCCGATCCCCAGCCCGCCCGCTGCAGGCATCGATGCGATATACAAAAACACCCCGACCTATACATGGTATCCCGGCCCGACATCCACGGGCCTCCGCGATGCACATGGCTGGGTAGCGGAGTACGCACGCACACACGGGCCCTATGACGCGGTCTGCTGCTTCTCGCAGGGCTGCGCACTCATCGCTACTATGATTCTATTTCATGGTCTCGCCAGGCACGATAAAGACAATAAGACCGTGCAGCCGCTCCCCTTCCGTGCGGCGATCTTCATCTGTGGCGGGATCCCTCTTCCGGCGCTCGAGGACATCGGCCTCGATATCCCGGCACAGGCTCATGAAATCAGCCAATCCACGGGGGCCCTTCTAAACGGAACAGCAGGGCGACTGAGTGAGTTTGCGGGAAATGTTAAGAGTGTTAAGCGCGGGGTAGGTCTATGGGATGAGAATGAGGGAAGGCTACTGCATCATCCTGGAGTTCGGCCACCGCGAGAGGATGTCTTTGGGCTTGATTTTACGTCTTTCCCACCGTGGGCGTGTATAAGCATACCAACGGTGCATGTGTACGGGGCTAAGGATCCGCGGTGGCCGGCGGCAATTCAGTTGGCGGAGTTTTGCCCTGATCGGGCCGAGTTTGATCATGGTGGTGGGCACGATATTCCCAGGTCGACGGCAGTGTCGGAAAGCATTGCGGGCTTGGTTGAGGAGGTGATGAAGAAAGTGCATTCTCGTTCGTCTTAGAGAAATTCCTCAATGGGAGTTCAGAAATATTGGAGCAGTTAATTACATTTAATACAACTAGTTGACCATCCCATCCACATCCACTCCAATCCCCCGCAATTCATATCCCTCATTCTGTGCAACCGCCCACTGCTGCTTCACTATCTTCAAGCGGTCCTCCGTTCTCGGCACAAACCGTGCAGCAAACGGTTTCGGAATCGTAAAGCCCTCATCCGCATATGCATTATCACTCAGATCCATCTCCAGCTCCACTCCATCGACCAGCGGCGGTCGGATCTCATACGCCCACAGAATCCCAGCGAGCGCGATATCCAGCGAGTTCTCCGCGAGCCGGGCCCCGGGACACGTTCTCCGGCCGGTACTGAAGGTGAAATGGTCGCGTTTGGTGGGGTCACCCATGGCAGCGTACTCGGAACTGTAGAGACTGTGATTCAGGTATCGTTCCGGCATGAACCTGAAGGGTTCTTCAAATCGCGAGGGGTCATAGTGCAGAAATGCCGTGTTGGCAATCAGTACCGTCCCCTTGGGGATCGTCTGGCCTTGGTACACGATGTCCTCGTCCGCGTAGTGACGGATTCCGGGAGCGAGGATGGGGTTCATGCGCAGCGCTTCCTTGACACAGGCGCGAATGTAGGGCAAGTTGCGAAGATCCTCAAAGGTAGGCAGACGGGCTGGACCGACTACCTTCATGAGCTCGTCGTGAGCGGTGTCCTGGACGGGTTTGTTCGCAGCCAGGTAGAGAACAAGACTATTCAAGATCGCAGCCGTTGTCTCGAACCCTGCTTCTACCAGCCCCGTCGTAAGCCAGATGAGATGTGCCTCACTCAGACCCTGCGTGTACCACGATTCCTTCCGCTGGTAGATCTCCGTCGCGTAGCAATGAGGTGCCTTTCCCGAGGCCACCTTTTCACCTAGCTGTTTCCACAGTATCATCTTGATATCCATGACTTCCTTCGCCGCACGCTTGGCCTCCTGCATACCCGGCCGCAAGCACTTTGGTAGTAACTTCGCCAGCGGCGGAATCTCATCCACCAGAAACGCTCCAGGCCTCGAAGTCCGTCTCAGAATCGCCTGCGTCCGAATCGAGTTCTGCGCGACGGGATCCTCCAAACTCTTCACTCGCCTTCCAAATGTATTCGTCATGATGATGCCAAACGCATACCGCCGCATATGCTGATAAAACCCCCGCTGATTGATATTCTCATTATCCGTCCCCAGATCAAACAGTAACTGTTTCGCTTCGAACTCCTGACACGGCACGAACGTCGCTGTCATAGGGACGGTGGTCATCTGCCGCACCGCCGTTCGAAGAGCCTTCCAGTGTGCCCCATAGGGCATCGTGGGCATGCGGTTTCCCCCGGTAACGATATCATGGCCCATCGGCGACGGTGCTTTGGAAGAGGTATGCACGGCCTGTTTTTCAAGGATCTCGCGGATCGCTTCCGGGGTGTTGATGACCACCCAGTCGTACCAGCCGACCCGCACCCTGAAGATGTCGCCGTATTCGAGGGCCCATTTTCGGAATACCGCGGGAGCTTTGGGGGGCAGTTTGTAGCCGATTCCGATGAAAGGGTAGGAGGCTTTGGGGCCGGGGATGTTGTCGAGGCGGCGGTCGCGACGGAGGAATGCGACCGTGGCTGTTGTCACAACAAAGAACACAAGAAGGCAGGGGAGGCGATGTGTCTGGTAGAAGATCAGTATTTCGTCCATTTTGCAGCAATTTCTTCTCTCGATAGATGGGGCATTCTGCCGGGGGCCTGATTGTCTACTTCTATCCTCATTCACGTGCTTGGTCTCTTGGTGTTACTCAGGCTTCATCTCCGGCCAATAGCGGAGTTTCTCGTCATGCGTGAGATTCGCCCGACTCTGGCCAAACACGCGCGGCTTTTGATCCCCGGCTGCGACCGTCGGGTCTTTGTTCATGGGTTTGATGGGTCTCGAATTAAATCCATTTAAAAATGAACGATCGTGGTTTCGGGTCCCGAACCGTACTCTCATTCGCTGGTCAACACACATATATACAACCGATATATATAACCAGCGTCCAGAGACAATCTATAGAACCACAACCATTAACACCCTCATTCACCTCAAACCTTTCAAAGCAACAAGGTATCTCAAAAATGGCCACCGCAGACGCCAAAACCGGCACCACGTACGCCACCACCGAATGGTCCAAATACCAACAAGGCCGACCCCCCTACCCCGCCTCTCTCACCTCCTTAGTCAAGAACTACCACGCCCGCCACCCCTCAGCTCAATGGGACCGCCTCGTCGACATCGGCGCCGGCTCCGGCGTCGCAGCAACAAACTTCATGCCATATTTCAAAACCATTCACAATTCCGATCCTAGTCCCTGGAACGAGGAACAGGCGCGCACGTATCTCTCCACCTACGCCGCCGAACACGGGCTCAACCCGGAGCTTGAATTCTCCCAGAGTACCGGAGAAGAAGCATACAAGCACACCGGGGAGTCTGGCACGGATCTCGTGATCGTGGCGACCGCAGCACATTTCATGGATGCTGATGGGCTGGTGGAGGGTGCGGCGAAGGTGCTTCGGCCGGGCGGGACGTTAGCGGTGTACAGCTATTGGAACCCGAGTTTTCCTGGGCGCTCGGCACGATTCCATGAGGCGTTCGGGAAGACGTTTGATGTTTGGGTGCTCAAGGCCTTGGAAGCCGGGGGCGATGAGGCGAATCGGGCCAGGTTGGCGAAGGTCATTGAGCGGAGGATGACCGGGGGTGGGTGTTTGGATTCGATCCCGGTCCCTGAGGGGCTCTTTGAGGATCCGCAGCGGGTGTATATCAATGCGGAGCCGGGGAAGATTGCGTATAAGTATTTGTATAAGAGGTTTGCCGGGGAAGGGAAAGATGATGTGGGTGGGCCGTCGAGGGTGGCTGAGGGGGACAAGATTTTGACGTATACGACGGATGAGGATGCTGAGGCGGAGGGGTGGGCGTTTGATGCGCGGAAGGAATGGTTTCCGCTGTTTTTTAATACCATTCGGCCGGCGAATGGTAGCATGACGGAAGAGATGGAAGAGGTGTATCAGGAGTGGGAGCAGGTGTTTGATGAGGAGTGCCCGGATGGGACTGTGAGGGTGAGGTGGCCTTGCTATCTGGTGCTGGCGAGGAGAAGAGAATAGGAGTAGAGTAGATTGAGCATTCGAATTGTATCATGTTATTTGCTTTACCATTGAGCGCGTTTATTCAGAAAGTTGTTTTAGAATAGACAAGACAAACACATTTAATTGCTACATCTTTTGCCCCCTGCTCACTGATTGCACTGTCTATACTACATACCACACCACACGATCCCTAAGAAAGCAAAGGAAGTACCTCGTACCGGGTGTAATTCCACAGGACCGAAGCATCGTGAGAAATAAACGCTGCCCCAGTGTACCAGGTATTCCGGTGGCCTTGCACTACATATCCAGGATTAGCACTCCACTCCTCTCACCTCAACATCAGTAAAGGACTACTTACGCGCTTTCAGATCGTCATAAAACCCTCCAGTGATCGAATCCGCGTCAGCTGCCAGCTTGAATGGCGTATGGCTGTGGAATTCGAGAACCTGAGGCGGCGTGGTGATGGTCGAGTTGGTAGCCTCTCGCAGCCGCCCAATGATATCGGCGACGTCGGCCTCGACTTCGTCCTGTGTCACATCGTATGGGCTGGCGTACCAGGAGTAAAAGATTCCAGGATCCGCAGTCGCGGTAATAAGGTACGGAGCGGGGAGCTGGGGGATGTTGAAGGTGTTCGTGGAGGCATTGGCATTGAGGAACAGGGATCCGGCGGGAAGGCCGGTGTTGTTGAGCAGCATGATGAAGTAGTTGGAGTAACTGAACTGAGAGAATAGGCCGGTTTCGGTGGAATCTAGACTGAACGGGCGTACTTCGGTGGTTTCAGTATCACCCACAATAGAGATATTAGCGGAATGGGATGCGTATACTTACGGTTTTTGACGAGGGGAGGTGCCGTGATCAGAAGCTTCTTGGCCACGATGAGCTTCTTCCCCGATGGCGTCCTGACCACCAGCCGGACTCCCTGCTTGGCCTTGGTATTTCGCTGTGCAGCAGTGACAGTCGACGAGAGCAGCGCATCGGAGCCCAACCGGCCCACGGCGACGGTGTAGATTTCGTCGTTCTTCCCACTGACCGGGCCGATGGCGGCTCCCGCGATGGAGTTGAAGTACGAGTCATCGACCATCTTCATGACATTGACGGTGAGCTGGTTAAGGAGGTTGGCGAACCCACGACCGGCCGAGAAGATGCTGTACGCTTCGTCGGCGATGTCGTATTTGCGGATGAAGTCACCAAAGGATAGGAGCAAATCGGAGGGTACTGGCTGAGGCAGGTCCCAGCTGTAGGCGAGAGATGGGTACTTCTCGAGCTGTTCGCGGTATCCATCGTAGTTGCCACTGGTCTGCACGTCGACCGACTCTCCAGTCTGGAAGTCCGAGTGCATGGTTGTCAATGGCGAGAATTGGAGCGGCGCAACATCAATGTCCAGCAGATCAAAGTAGTCACTCGCGGCGGAGTCTGTGCCTATTAACTTCTCTCCCCCTTCCTTTATGACAATATACCAACAGTGACTTACTGTTATAATAGGCCTGAAGTCCATAGTTGACAATCGCCCCAGTCTTGGGATCTATCCAGGTCCGCGTGTGGCCACCCAGGATCTCGTCCTTTTCCACGACGACAACACTCCTTCCCTCAGCCTTCAGGTTCATCGCGCTGTAGATACCACTGGATCCACCACCAATGATAGCGATATCGCGAGTAATGACATCACGACGCGCATAGCTCGCTGGATCGAACTGGTCCTTCCCCAACGCGACCGCAGCCGAGCACACGCAAAAAGCCAGTCCAGATTTCATCATATCGAACAATTGCCTTCTTTGGTTCTTTGTCTGGAATTCCATGTGAACATCCCCGCCATTTCGCCACGTTTTATAGCTGCTTCATAGCTGCCCCCAAATTACATCTTTATTTTTGGCACATCTGCATCCCATTGAGGCTAATTCCACGTGTAATGCGCAATACGGACGCAGGGGTGTCAGGCCAATCGGGCTTCTCTCGGGGCTTACGGGAAAGCTACGATTAATGCCCGGGCATCGAAACCACTGCCTCGTCTATTTTTAATCTCGTATCAAGGAGGCAGCAGCTACATACCCCGGGCCCACGAGGGCCACGGGGGTTTTACCACATTCACCAATAGGGGAATGGCAGGGTACGCAATGGATTCGATACCAGGACTAGCTATACTCCGGATATAAGGAAATACGAGGCGGCACCCTGACTGTTGCTGGAGGCGTCTCAGCTATTTAAAAGTGTGGGCGATTAATCTGGTCCAGGGACGAGCATAGCAATACCCGTCCATCTTCAGAATGGAGCCTCCAATTTTATTCGCAGCCCCGGTCGCGATCGTCTTCTACATCCTCTACAAGCTTGTGTTCTCCAAGAAATCGGCTCTCCCCCTTCCCCCAGGGCCCAAGGGTCTCCCACTCGTCGGTAATGTGGGCGATCTCCCACCAAAGGGAGGCTTAGAATGGCAACACTGGCTCAAACATAAGGATCTCTACGGACCGATCAGCCATGTCACTGTCTTCGGCCAGACCATTGTCCTGGTTCATGATTTGGAGATTGCCACCGAGCTCCTGGACAAGCGAGGCGCGAAGTATTCCTCACGGTCGCGCATGGTATTCGCAGGTGAAATGTGTGCTATCCCCTCTGAACCCCTCCTATGCAGTCAAGATACTGCCGCGACCGTGGTGGATATGTGCTCATGGTAAACAGGTGCGGATACAACGAGCGCATGCCGTTCCAGCCATACAACAAGACCTTCCGCGCGCAACGCAAACTCGCCGGCGGTCAGATCGGCACCAACGCCGCTGTGAAGCGATTCCACTCAGCAATGGACCTGGAAGTGCGCCGCTTCCTCCTGCGAACATTGGACCAGCCAGAACAAGTCATCTCCCATCTTGAAACGTACATCCCCTCTCCCCACTACTATTAACAGGGAAGAAACTAACAATCTACCCAGCGAATCCGGCTCCCTCATGCTAAAGATGCTCTACGGCTACACCCCCTCCCCCCACACCCCCGACCGCCTCGTGCGTCTAATCAACAAAGTCATGGAAGAATTCAGCAAAGCCGTCGTCGTCGGCGCCTGGATGGTCGATCTCATCCCCGCCCTCCGCCTCCTACCCGACTGGGTCCCCGGCACAGGTTTCAAGCAAACAGCACGCCAATGGCGAAAAGACTCAGACGAATGCATGAACGTCCCCGTCGACTTTGTCGAGCAGATGATGGCCCAGAAACAAGCGCAGCCATCGTACGTGGAGCGTTTACTCCGCACTACCAGCCCCGACGACACGGACGAGATCCTGAATATCAGACAGAGTGCGGCGGCGCTGTACGCGGGTGGTGCGGATTCCACAGCGGCGGGGCTGAGTTTCTTTATTCTAGCTATGACCGCGTATCCGGATGTGCAGAGGAAGGCGCGTGAGGAGATTGATCGGGTGGTTGGCTCGGGGCGACTTCCTGGTTTCCAGGATAGGGAGAATTTACCCTATGTTGAGGCGGTGGTTAAGGAGACGCTGCGGTGGATGCCACTGGCGCCGTTAGGGCCGCCGCATATGGCGGATGAGGAGGATGAGATAAGGGGATATCGCATTCCGAAGGGGGCGATTGTGCTGCCGTCCATCAAGTGGTTTGCGTCCGACCCCGAGGTGTATCCTGATCCGGAGAAGTTTGTGCCGGAGAGGTTCCTGGGTACAGCGAAGGATGTGCCTCCGGGGCCTCATGCGTATGTTTTTGGATTTGGGCGACGGATTTGCCCCGGGCGACTGTTGGCGGATGCGAACATCTTCCTGACTGTGGCGCAGACGCTGGCTGTTTTTGAAATTAAGAAGGCCGTGGATAAGCGGACGGGTGCGGTGATTGAGCCGGTGGTGGGCACGACGACGGGGCTGGTCGCTCATCCGCTGCCGTTTAAGTGTAATATTGTTCCCCGGAGTGAGAAGCACGCCGAATTAATTGGACAGGTGGCCGTTGAGCATCCGTGGGAGGAGGGAGATGCCCGGTTTCTGCGCGGGCTGAGCAACTGATGGACCATAGCGAGGAACAAAGAAAGAGACGCAGAAATGTGAAATGTGAGTTAGCTGCAGATCGTGTGGGTCACAAAGCGTCCAACAGAACCAGAGTATCACGAAAGTAAGCGCTAGAGTATCAGCTAAAGTATCGGTTAAAGAAGACAAGCATCACTGGCTCCGGACTTAAGCCTCGGGCTAAGCAGCTGGTCTCGGGCCTTTCCAGTCGCGCGTAATTATGCTCAAATAGCTCCAATACGCTCATCTGACAGGTAATGAATTTAAGAACCCATCTCTGATCACTCCTGGCCAAACGCCTTCGTAAACCTTCTTGACACCCAGCGATGCAGAATGGCAGACCGTCTCTCATCGGACGCAGCCCCTGAGACAAGGCAACCGGAGCCGACCGTGATAACACACTCAGAACTGACAGAAAAAACAACCCCAGAAAGTGAAAGTGTTCCTCCTCCGACCGATGCAACTGAAGCCCAGGCTCGTCCTCCCCGGTCGGGGGAGCGCAGTGCCCTCCAAAATGCCATCATCATGAGCACCCTCTGCGTAAGATTCGTCCTCAAAATTACTTCAGCGCCATCTAATAATCCTAATACCAACCAGAGCGCAGTCTTTCTCGCCGCCCTCGATATAACCATCGTCTCCACGGCCCTCCCGACCATCTCCGACCACTTCCAATCCACCTCCGGCTTCACATGGATCGGATCCGCATTCCTGCTCGCTGCTGCGGTGGTGGCGCCTAGCTGGGGAAAATTCAGCGATATTTGGGGCCGGAAGGTGATTCTGCTGATTGCGATCGTGACATTCTTCTTGGGAAGCGCTCTGTGTGGTGCTGCGGTGAGTATCACGATGCTCATTGTCGGGAGAGCCATCCAGGGGATTGGCGGGGGAGGCCTGTTGTCGCTGGTTAGTATTGTTGTGGGGGATCTGTTTTCGCAGAGGTTTGTTTTGGCTCTCCACAGGTATCTAGGACTAGTGGCTAATATTGGGAATCAGAGACCGAGGAAAGTATTACGGGATCGTTGGGATGGTGTGGGCGATTGCGTTCACTCTGGGCCCCCTGGTCGGAGGCGCGTTCACCCGGCGCGTTTCGTGGCGATGGTGTTTTTACGTGAATTGTATGCCCTCCCCTTTCCATTATTGCGTTTAGATGCTAATATGAATGGTAGTGCCAATCTCAGGGACAGCCTTTGCCATTATCCTCGTCATGCTCAAGCTCGAAACACCCCGAACCCCCCTCATCGCCGGCATCAAAGCCATCGACTGGCTCGGAACCCTCGCCCTCGTCGGAGGCACGCTGATGGTCCTCCTGGGCCTCGAATTCGGTGGCACCGTGCATCCCTGGAACTCCCCGACCGTGATTTGCCTGATCGTCTTTGGATGTGTTACCTTGGCCATCTTCTTCGCAATCGAACGGTACCTAGCCCGCAACCCCATCGTGCCCATCCACCTCTACTCGAACGCATCCAATTTCGCCGTCTTCGTGACCAACTTATTCCATGGGATTGTCCTCACTTGCAATACGTACTTCCTCCCGCTGTACTGTCAGTCAGTCCTCGGGGCTGAACCCTTTCTGTCGGGCGTGTATGTGCTCCCCTTCGCGGTCTCCATGTCCGTTGCGACCGTGGGCGCGGGGATGTACATCAAACGAACGGGCCGGTATCTCGACTGTATTCGAATTGGATTTATTATCCTCGTCGTCGGTGTTGGTCTCCTCTATGATCTCCCCACGAGGCGGACCTGGTCCAAGATCATCCTGTACCAGATTGTCTCCGGCCTCGGGATTGGCCTGAACTTCCAACCGCCTATGATCGCGCTGCAGAGTAATGTCCCCGCGCAGGATAACGCTGCCGCCACTGCGTCCTTTGGTCTGGTGCGTAATGTGGCCAGTGCCATTGGGGTTGTGCTGGGTTCGGTCGCGTTCTCGAATAAGATGAATACCCAGGTCGATACGCTGGTCGAGGAGATTGGGCCGAGGGGCGCACAGCTTTTCTCGGGGAGTGATGCGCAGGCGAATGTATTGCTTATTGAGACGTTTGCAGGGGCGGAGCTCGAGGCGATCCGGTTAGCGTACTGGGTGTCACTAAGGGATATCTGGATTGTGGGTGTGTGTTTTGCGGCGGTTGCGCTGTTGGTTTGCTTTTTGATTAAGCATAAGACGCTGGAACGGAAGCATGTGGAGGTGAAGACGGGGTTGGCAGGGGAGGAGGAACGACGCAGGATCTTGTTGGAGCAGAGGGGAAAGAAGCAGGAGGCTGCGTAATGGAATAGATTGTTTGAGTATTAAGCATGAGGCATAACTCATTGTGCTTTTGTATTCTAATGACATAATTCTGTCCTTCAGAATAGGCTGCTTTGATAGAAAGAAACAAATTCATTCTCGGGTTGCTTTAAAAAGAAATATATCTCTACGCACCACGTAGACTACCTGGCTAGAATCCTTTCAATGGGAAAATGGCACTTCCCCGTTCAAACCCATCCGAATACCTTCCTTGGTCGCCTCATCCAAATCCTCCACCGGCAAGCCAAGCGCCTCATTATCCAGTCCCCGCTTCGACTCATAGTCCCCATCCCCATTGTCAAAGAACATGCGACTATACAACATCTTCGTAAACACCTTCCAGTTATGCACCTTCATGCCCTCCTGACCCTCCGTGAACCGCTCCAGCGACGACTCCCGGGTAATCGTCCAGTCACCATCCGTCGTGCCCGTCACCCGCTTCACACTCTCAAACATTTCCTTCTGCGTCAACCTAAAACTAGCCACGTAGACCGGGTTATTCGCAAACGTCGACACGGTGGCCGACTTATCATTCTCATCCTCGGGGAGCTCCTTCAAACTCAACAATTTCGCAATCGCCCGTCCACACTGCGGCCACGTAGTCGTATTAATGGGCACCTCGCCCTCATCAAAGATGGTGAAGGTGCGTTTGGTGAAATCGAACCCAAACCGGTCGGGTCCACCACCCAGGCTGAACTCATACCAAAAGTTGCAAATGAGGAAGAGGTACGCGCTGACCCCGTGCTTTTGGATCTCTGCAATCGCGCGGTCGCGATTGGCGGTGAGCATGCTGTCGGCGCAGAGGGAGTCGTTGGCGGAATCGTGCCCGTACCAGTTTGGCTGGACGTAGGGGACTCCGGCTTTGGCGGCGGCGGCGATGAGCTTCACGATAGTGTCGGGTGGGGCCATCACGTTCATGGTGATGATTAAGGCTTGTTGGCCGCGGAGAGCTTCGACGAGTGCGGAGTCATCGTCGCTGCCGTAGTCGACGCGGCTGACGTGGTGGACGCCTTCGGGGATGGTGTTGGTGCTGCTGGGACGGGTGAGGACGGTGATGGTATGTTTTCCATTTTTGATGAGTTGGTCTGTGAGGTGTTTTCCAATGGAACCGCCGGCCTGCCTATCGTTAGCTTTGCCTGTAAATTTTCTTTTCTTTCGTTGTGTTTGATGGTGACGTACCCCGATGATGGCGACCTTCTCGATGCGGTTGGTGAAGCCTGCCGGCTGGTCTTTCGCGTATCCGACAGCCATGGTGGGTTGGTGGTGGAAAAGCTTTGGATGGATCGAGTATCTCTGCTTAATGGATGAAGCGAAGCGAAGTGAGTGAATTGGTGCTCTCAACACCCTGAAATTTGTTGACATCTTTTATTTTTTTTCTTCATTGACCCCTCCAGCACGGACATAAGCTCTCGGTCTTAACTTACCCCCCGACTGAGCCTCGTATTGTATCAACCGAGGGATCGACCGCGAAACGCGTGGGGTACGGAGCTAAGAGCACTGGGCAGATATTTTGGGCACGGAGGAAAGCTCGTATCTCCTTTGGTTTTGTCCTGCAGCTGTTTCGGGGCTTAACCGGGGTACAAAAGGAACGCACCCCTGCATACTCCGGATCCGGGCCAGGCTCGTGTTCTGTTTCGTCAATGTCCCGTCAAAAAAGGAAAAATGAAACAAAGAAAGAAGCCGGTAATACACAGAAAGGATGTGGGGAGCAACGAATCGATGACGAGATTGTATAAGAAAGGCATCAGGCGAGAAGAAGCTATACTGAGGAAGGAGCGAACCCATCCCGAATAACATAACAATGACGACACATGCGAATGGTACTGACCCAGCACTCCCACTTGAGGAACTCAGCTGGTCCATCACAAAGAATGCCAGCATCCTGAGCCATTACCTGGCCGCCCATAATCTCCCACAGCCGTCCGCCGACAGCGATGGCCCCAGCACGATTCTCCCCGCTGGCTCGCCCCAGAGCGTCCAACAAGCACGCGAGAGCCTCATCGCTGCGTCCATTGAGATACTCCAACTGGCTATCGGGCCCAGCGAGTTCCTCCCACATCTCGCGACCGGTGTCAGTCTCCGCCACCCTCTCCCCAGGAGCACAGCTAACCTAGGACCTTGACGATAGTTCCAATATACCTCCATTCTCAACTTCCTCTGCGAATTCAACATCTTCACACTCACCCCTGTAACCGAACCCATCAGCTATACCGACCTCGCAACCGTCGCCAACGTACCCCCGGCACGCCTCCGCTCCATCCTCCGCATGGCCATGACAACCTACCTCTTCCGCGAAACTGCAGACGGCCAAAGTATCACCCACTCCGCCACATCCGCCCTGATCGCCCGCAACGAGGATGTCCGGGCCTATGCGAGATACATGTCATCCCGAACGGCGTTGATGGCTGTCCATATGGCCCCCGCGTACCGGAAATGGGGAGCAGACAGTGAGCGCACGGATGAGACGGCGTTTAATGCGGCATTTGGCACGGACCTGCCCTTTTTCAAGTATCTTGAGCGAAATAAGGATTTTCAGGGGGATTTCGCGCGGTATATGCAGAGTGTGCGGACGGCGGAGGGGGTGGATATTACGCATCTGCTGAGTGGGTTTGACTGGGGACGGTTGGGGGAGGGGGCTGTCGTTGTTGATGTAAGTACTTCCTCTCCCCTTTTATAATGATGTGGTGCGGAGCAGAGGTTAATAAGGTGACGCAGGTCGGGGGGTCAACAGGGACATCTGCAATTGCACTTGCGAAAGCGTACCCTCGTCCAAAGTTCACGGTGCAAGATCTCCCGGCGAACGTGGAGAGTGGACGGAAAGCGGCGGAATCTCTACCAGACGACCTCCAGGCGCGCATCACCTTCCAGGCGCATGACTTTACCACCCCACAACCGGTCCAGGGCGCTGATGTCTATCTCCTGCGGATGATCCTGCATGACTGGCCGGACGCCGAGACGGTGGCCATTCTGAAACATCTCGTCGCGGCGATGAGTCCGGGCGAGTCTCGGCTGTTGATCATGGATACTGTCCTTCCCAAGCCTGGGTCGCGTCCAGTCTCGACGGAGCGCATTTTTCGCGCGCGGGACCTGACTATGATGCAGGCGTTTAACAGTAAAGAGCGAGAGCTGGATGATTGGATTGGCTTATTATCAGCGGCAGATTCGGGTTTGCGGCTTGTGAATGTGGTGGAGCCTTTTGGAAGTGCGATGTCGGTGCTCGAGGTAGTGCTGGAGTAGATTATGGTAGCCCAAGCTTTCGCTAGATATGTAGCTTCAACTCATGAATGATGACCCATTTTTGGAAAGGTTAAGGATAGGATATCCTGGCTACATTTGTTCCATTTACTCCAGCTCTGTCGCGTGAGGATATCTCTGGATCAAAGAAGTCTAGAGTCAATGTATCATGAATCTCCCGAACACTCGGGTTGAACCCAGCCTATAAAATAGTGACGTTTGCTCTTAACGCCTTATGATGTACATGCCCGGACCCTACTGCGGATAGCAAACAACAGGGATAGCAGGCCATACCAAAAAAGAATCACCTTGCTGTCATATACAAGTAAAATACCCCACCAGCATCCTTGAATCTCTTGTACCAATTAACACCCGCAGCAACATTCTCAGTCGTATGTCGGAACTGCTCCAGAATGGGATGGTCGTCGTATATCATCGTTGCCGACACAACATTTCGGAATTCAACTTCGCGCAACTGGCGTTCTGATTAACTTGGATCTAAATTTTGCGAGAGAGAGAGAATGGTCGCTTGGTCACGACAAGCCAGGATCAACGCACGATTGCATCCCCCCACTTTGTTACCCTTCTCTCCTCCCGATGGACTTTGCGGGCATTGTCCAACGAATGGAACGCTTTGCCTACATTTCTTATATCTTCTGGATGCAGCCTTGAGACTGGATGGCCAGTGTTTCCTAAATGGGCATCGGAAAAATCAGCCAGTAGTACTTCAACATTAATTCATCTCATTCAATAAAGATACTACTCGCTATTCCTTGGGCCTGCTGAAAAATGGAACCAGGGACCCATCGATATTTGCCTGATGTCGTGGATAACCTGGCAAAGTCCCAGCCAGACGGCCTCTACTGTATTCACCCGGCTGAATTTTGCTCTACTGATAAGTGGAAGAGAGTGTCTTGGGCCGAT
Organism: Aspergillus biplanus; assembly: GCA_027569045.1. Classification (NCBI taxonomy): domain Eukaryota; kingdom Fungi; phylum Ascomycota; class Eurotiomycetes; order Eurotiales; family Aspergillaceae; genus Aspergillus; species Aspergillus biplanus. The sequence goes on from JAPDEJ010000046.1 coordinate 293,995, forward strand.
CTCTCCGCTGCCGTGAATTATCTACCCTGGTGGATCGATTCGATTGTCAATCACAGCAAGCGGCAACATGTGCTCGGTTATCTGGGCATCAACGACCTACGGTACGCCGCTTTCGAGCTGGCGTGTATGTAAACCGGTCATGTAGTACGTAGCTCTCCCACATTAACCCACTTGATAACAGTGACTTCGACCTATATTGATACAATCGAGCTGAGCTAGGCACTTTTGCTCTCCACCCGTAACGCACTGGGAGCATCCAAGCATCTTGTCGAATCCGCTTACTGTGGTGTACTGGTTTATACGGATGAGAAGCAGATATTGAAGCAAAACGTCCACCAGCTTGCTGACGCACTGGGGCCATCCCCGCGAATTTGTTTGATGCCTTCTTTTGATACAGTGTTTGATCATCCCGACCCCGTGGACCCATTTCCCTTGTACCGTGCTAACTGCATCTATTGGCGCTCTCGATCTCCATCCAAACGCACAAGCGCCATCTGGATTAATAGTCAACATTCGAACGCCGGCAACCAAAGCGGTTGTAAAAGCGAATACACTGCGAAACAACTAGGGTTTGTTTTCACGGGAATACCAGCATGAACTTTCGCCAAACCCCAAGCGGTTGACACCCCATATATGTGATCAGGTCCGATCCTGGCGAATCAGGCTCCTCGAAATAAAGTATCAAGGCTGGTGCGGCCACAGAAATCCCGGTAAACAACCCCATGGCGATTCCGGCCAATCTCGCCCCCCGGCTACGAACTGGCTTCGCCTCATCGCGGGGAATCTCAGCCACAAGGGATACAAGTGTGAAAAAGGCGCAAACTCCGACCAGGATCAACTGTTTTGATAGTGGAAAATCGGTGGAAAAGACTCCATGGAGGAGCAGAAATATCGATACCATAGTAAGGAGCAGGAAGTTGATCGCGCTCACCAGGCTGAATAGTTGCCGGCTCCGGACTCCAAACCGTTTCTCGAGGTCATCCCCATATCGGGCCTGGGTGTCGAAAGTAAATGGGAGTAGCCTCGCCCACATATTCATGGCCCTGACGATCCTAAGCCCGGCGGATGCGCTGTTCCAGTTCTCGTTCAGCCACACCATATGGCTGATGGGTGTATATAGGTTTCGGTAACCCCATCCTACCCAACCCAGCGCGGTAGGGGGGGAGTGCCCTGGATATCCCCTGAGGAAAGGCGTGTCGTGTTCTCTACCGGAAGCAAAGAACGAGGGTGGAATGAAAGGGGCTAAAGCCCGCTCCCAGAACGTACGGTACTGGTCGCCGCCATTTAAGGGGTGCCCGTGGATGGCTTCGGAGACAGCCCAGATTCCCACAATCAAAAGGCGAAACGGGGCAAATGAGGACGAAAGGTTGATCAACAAGGTCACATCTTTTCCCCTTATGGCGCCCGTCACGACCGCGCTGATATATGCCAATAGGAGGATACTCAAAGCGTGCGCTTGTGGCGATAGTTCGCAATGCGGCTCACTAAGACTCGTTGGGTTCACCATGATGCTTTTGTTGTTGGGTTTGATGACTCGGGTATCATCTGTTCTCGCGCGGCCTTTCGAATTTCTTTTTGAAGTCGTCAAGCGGCACTAATCCTGGCACAGCCTTGCACCGCCCCTTTCCCATCTCCAGGAGAAAACGCCCGCCAGACTTGTTCGCACCCCAGGACCTCGTATTCACGGCAGAGCCTATCCTCGCCCCCCGCCCAGTGAGGAGGCCCAAGCATCAATCGGTGACGAACCCCTCCACATGAGGCTTGTAGATCATGCTTACCGCGATCCAGGTCATAATCGTCGGAGCCTCCGTCGCTGGTCTCTCGCTGGCCCACTGCCTCCACCGAGCCAATATCCCCCACGTCGTAATCGAAAAAGCGGCCGACCTATCTCCCCAGGTCGGTGCCTTCATCGGAGTCTTCTCCAATGGCGCTCACATCCTCGAGCAACTATCTCTCTACGACGCCGTGGAGGGTTTCGCCGAGCCATTGCACGAGGCTCATGTCAATTACCGTGGTGGTTACAGCTTTAGCAATTTCTTTCCACGTACTGTTGCTGATTGGTGAGTCTCTTTTCTCATCGTTCTAGCCCCTCCTGGTGGGTGGATCGTGCTGCCTATCAACTATCCCCTCGGGGGCTATCTTTGGTAGGCAGCGCGTCTAATAAAAATACTCTGTTTATTCTACCCGAGCAGATTCGGTTACCCGGTGGCCTTTCTCCAGCGCCAGACGCTTCTTGAGATCCTGCATACGAGGTACCCGGACTCTTCCCGGCTACACACGGGCCAGCGGGTGGTTGCGATCCAGCGCATCGGGTCGAGAATGGAGGTGACGACGGACACAGGTTCGAAATATGTGGGTGACCTGGTCGCCGGCGCGGGCGGGGTGCACAGCACGATGCGGTCGGAGATGTGGAAACTGGCCGAGAGTGGCAGTCCGGGGTCGATCTCCACCCACGAGAGAAGAAGTAAGTCAACGGAGAGGCCCGACGGAGATGTGAAGCCATGCAGTAACCCAGGCCCAGGTATGACGACGGCGTACGCAGGCGTCTTTGGCATTTCCTCATCGGTCGCAGGATTACCGGCCAAGAACCGGGTTGTTAGTGCCCCTTACGACCAAGTTACCGTCGCCATCATCCATGGGAAAGGAGGACAGATATATTGGATTCTGCTCAAGAAGCTCGATCGGAAATATGTCTACCCTGATATGATTCGGTTTTCTGACGAAGCTGCAGCTCAGATGTGTGAGGAGCGGGCAGATCTTCATCTTATCAACGATATTACTTTCGGACATGTCTGGAAGAATCGGGAGATTGTGTCTATGACCGCTCTGGAAGAGAATGTCTTCCGGACCTGGCACTATGGCCGGGTCGTGTGCATTGGGGATAGCATGCACAAGATGACGCCTAACATTGGCCAGGGCGCTAACCTCGCAATCGAGGACGCGGCTGTGTTGGCCAATTTGCTCCCAGAGGCTTTGTATGGGGAAACGCAACGAGAACTGTCAGATTCAGAGATGGAGATCCTCCTGGGGAGGTTTCATGCAGCTCGGTACGGGCGTGTCAACGGTGTCTACCAGGGTTCCCTCTTTCTCGTCCGAACCCAGGCCTTGGACCGGCTGTGGTGGAGGCTCTTGGTGCGATGTGTGTTGCCCCATGCTGTTGCTTACGCGGCCGACGCATTCTCGAGGGAAATCGACAGGGCTCCATTGCTTGCTTTTCTGCCGCCTCCAACGCGAACCTGTCCAGGTTGGGGACAGTCCCAGCGACGGTGTGGTTTGGATCTTTATCATTTGCACGCTGGGCTGGTCCTTTTCTGTTTGATTGTGGTTGGCTATCTGATGCGTTGGAGGGGGTGGCTCCCGATAACTGTGGAGAGTCCAAATTGTGAGACGCGGGTGGTAATTGTGGTTTACAAGTACTCCGAGGTCGCAGTCAATCCCTACTACTGCAAATGTTTTCATCCTTGATGAGAAGGTGGTCAGAATTTAGCACTTTTGTCTGTATCAATTCACGTGATTCTTCTTCGTATTTCCAGTCGCCGCCCCTGCAACCCCACCACCACGACACAGAAACTCTGGCTCAAATCCCTTCTGGTGGTAGGTTTCATCATGAAAACGATATCCATTCCGGTGTTTGGCTCATGCTGCACCAAGGAGGCCCTCCTTTCACAGGTTTGTTTACTTCAACACCCAGAGCACACGGCCCCCAGCCTTCTAACTATGTGCAACAGTTTGTCGGTGGGTATTTGCTCGACATGAGGGGTTACGGCGCTTCCAGTCATTCGTATATCGATGGATGCCGGAAGGAGTGTGTAATAGACGGGGAGCAGTATATGCTGGCGTTCGAGGATGGTTATCTCAATAGCGAATATCCCCTCCTAGTCGAACACCAGGAGCGCACCTCGCAAGGGTTTCTCCTGCTGTACGATGCTGACTGGCGCCAGTCATTCCAAAACGTCGAAAGTCACGTTGAGAAGCTCAGTGAGTTAATTAATGGCAAAGTCTTACCACGGCCCGACCGTACTTATCGAGAGGGTGATAATACCACCAGTGGGACAGCGGCCGGCGGCACCGGCACAGTTATTCAGAACTTGCAAGCACGTCTGAGGACGGTTTCCGCCCGCGTGTCTCACAGGGACCAGCGCGGCTCGAAACAGCCCGCGAGCGAGCGGAGTACCGATACATTTACCTGCTTCCCCCGTCTCCCGGGCGAGTTACAGCTCGCCATTCTCCGAGCATGCCTAATCTCCCCCCAACCCATTCGCAACCGCAGGCCCGCGAACAACGGAATCAACATCAATGTGCTGGCAGTATGCCGATTTTTCCACGAAGAGGGCACCAAAATCTATTGGGCGGAGAATCAGTTCGAGTCGGGCCGACCCATCTATCTCGTCGCGGACAGCACCTGGCCGGTTCCAGGACGCCACCAGATCGACGCGGCGGAGGGTCGGGCTCTCGCCGACCGGTTCGGATGCCAGTTTTTCGAACACTCGTCTCAGAGCCACGAGCAGGTGGAGGCTCTCATTATGGGGATGGCTCGGGAGTGTATCGCGCAGAGCGTGGATGTGCCTACTAGTAGTCGTACGGTGCCCACGCCATCTGCTGTTCCAGTACGGCAGGGTCGTTTCCGCTCCACGACGCGGTCGTGGACGCAGAGAGTCTCGCGCGCGTTCAATTCATAAATAAACAAGACCATGCCTATTTGGCATTTATGTAAGCACAGATGACTAAGTCTTGTATTCAGATGCTTTTTTATGAAGCAGTGCGGTATGACGGGTACACAGGTCTGGATTCTACAGCAAAAGGTTCAGGCCATCCATTGGCATGAAAGATCTCCCATATCCAAGACCTCTTCTATGATATTTCTCAAGGCTTTAAAAAGTGCTCTGATAAGGCCCAAAAGTTGTGGTATATGAAAAAAGAGACTAGGGGCATTGCCTCTCCGTGGAATCATTCTCTGCATTGCGAGTCCGTCTTCCTGGTCGCCTAAATCCGCAGTGACCTGGAAATATATATCCTACGGCGATACGCAAACCACCCCTTCGCTCACCTCTCGTGTTGGTCAACGGCGAATAATTAAATTGCTGGCTATGGTAGTTGTAAAACTAGGATTCGTACATGCTCAATTCATCAACACCTCCACCTCACTCTGGATCCTTACCCAAACCTACTTTTTTCCGATTTCCGAGAGGTGCGAGTAAAAGTTTCTCTCTGGTGAACTGACCAAGAGAAACGAGGGACATCGATTTCCCGACCCGAGAAGCTTGGCGGGGTAACTATTTTAGGAGATGGCTTGGCATTGGTCCACTCAGGCTCTCGTACATGCTAGCTTCTTTGGGTTAGAGAATACGAATGCACTTTGAAATGGGTCAACAAGAAAGCGAAGATGAATGTTGTTTTTGCGAGGATGAGAAGGAAAAAAAAAAATCATAAATACCCCCTGTCTTGCCCTCTTTGATAGTATTGGTAGCACAACTTCATAGAGCGACAAAACCCCGTCTCTCAAAATGAAGCATCTCCTTCCTTTCGCTTTAGGGCTCCCTCTATGCACGGCAGAGCACCTACTCCACTCCCGGAACATCCCCAGTGCATCACTCTCCTACAAACAAGTATCTCTCCTTCCCACTCTTGTCTGGTCCTTTTCTAACAAGGAAACCAGGCCAAGATCTGTGAAGGTCCCCCTTCCTACAGTGGCTATGTGACACTGCCACCTGACTCCCAGCGCACCCCCAACCCGAGCAATCTTTTCTTCTATTATGTAGAGTCCGCTAAGCCATCAGCCCCGTTGACAATATTCCTCGGTGGTGGACCTGGCGCCAGCTCCATTTCCTCGATGATGACGGAAGTAGGGCCCTGCACGGTCAATCCAGACTCGAACAGCACGTCCCGAAATCCGTGGGCATGGACGCGGGAGTCTCATATGTTGTTCATCGACCAGCCGGTGCAGACGGGCTTCTCGTATGATGTTCTGACCGATGGGATCATTGATTACCTCACTTTGGATATAACGCCAGCAAACTTTACGGGCGGAACCCCGGACTTGACCCGTAACATGACGCTGGGTGCGGGGGTGTTTGGCAGTCAGATGGTTCAGGGGACGGTGAACTCGACTACAAATGGGGCTCACGTGATGTGGGATTTTATGCAAGTGTGGTTGGACCTGTGAGTTTGATCTGTTGGAGGTGAAGAAGGTCAGTTTTAAAGTAATGGTGATTGGATAGGTTTCCGGAGCACAAATCCGGGCGGAACCAAATGCATCTTTGGACAGAATCAGTGAGTTTCGTCTATGCCAGCAACAGACTTGAACTAATTCCATCCTAGTTCGGTGGACGATACGGCCCGGAATATACAGCATATTTCCTCAGGCAAAATGAACGAATCGCACGCGGTGAACTACGAAACCAACGGCCAATCCGGATTGACACCCTAGGCATTCACAACGGATGCAGCGACTTGGTTACTCAAGGCGGGTTCTACCCCGAATTCGCCTACAATAATACATATAACTTTCCGGTTATCAGCGACCAGCAATATGAAGAAACAAAAGCACATCTGACGAAGCCTGGGGGGTGCTTTGATCTGGCCGGGCAATGCAGAGCCCTGGCAGCAGAGCTTGACCCGATGAATCTGGGGAACAATGCCAAGGTCAATAATGCCTGTCTCGCGGCAGATCAATACTGCTACCAGAACTGCTTTTTGCCCTTTGCATTATCTGGTGTATGCTTGACCCTCTCCTTTTCTTTTTCTCGGAAGCACCGACACTGATCCCCAACAACCAGCGAAACATACACGACATGGCCCAGTTTACCACAACAACCCCGCAGCCTTACAGTAATGGCTTTCTTAATCAGGCCTGGGTGCAGCAGTCTATTGGTGCTGCTGTGAACTTCACTTCTAATTCCAACACAGTTTATAACGGTAAGAAACCCTAAAGCAACTGATACCTTTCTAGTATCTGTACAGCATAGCTAATGGATGATACAAGCATTCGGAGTTACCGGAAATGCTCTTATTACCCGTGGAAGCGCAATGACCGATTTCGCTTATATCATGGCGCGGGGGGTGAAGGTTAATCTGGTCTATGGCGACCGGGACTATATATGCAACTGTATGTCTCTTAACTTTCAGATCCGGCACAAATTGGCATAACACCGTTATAATGATTCTGACAATACCACCGTAGGGATGGGGGGAGAAAACGTCAGCCTGTCTATCAACCACAAAGATGCAGCCTCCTTCCGCAGGAGTGGGTACCAAAACCTCATCACGAATTCCTCTTATTCTGGAGGTGTTGTACGGCAGGCTGGGCATTTATCATTTACTCGCGTTTTTCAAGCAGGACATGCCGGTATATCAATCCCTCTTCCAGTTAGAATATCTTTCTAGGTACTGATGAATTCATTCCAGCCCCCGCATTTCAACCGGAGACGCTCTTTCGCGTGTTTTCACGCATAATGAACTCGAGAGATATTGCCACGGGCCGTATCTCGGTAGGAGATCAGCAGGGAAAACATTATCACACTATCGGTCCGAAGACTACTTTCCATATCAAGAATGTGCTACCTGAACCTCCGGCACCGGTGTGTTATACGCTCAGCAGTGGGTCGACGTGCACCGCCAAACAACAGGGGGCTTTACTGAATGGGACAGCGGTGGTCCAGGATTTCCGGGTTGTGTGGCCCACAGTTTGACCCCGAGATTATATTGTATTTTATTCGAGTTATTTAGAGTACATTATAAAAGAATAGAATCATTCAAATTCGAGTTTTGCTCCGTCTTCATCATCTAGGACCACAGTTACCCTGCCGACCCGGAATGATGAAGGATTCCCCGGCGCAGCGGGCAACGATTCGATATCCATGATGTGCTTCGCGGCCTGGGCAGCTACATTTGAATCCCACAGTCCTTCTCGCCTCTGGCATAGCGATAGTAGGTCAATTGCCTTTTGACGGATCGGTGGACTTCGGCACCTGATTGCAGTAATAAACAGAGGTGATATAACCCCCAGTGAGAAGCTGAAGGATCGTTTACTGTTGCAAAATCGTCGTGTTAGCTCATAAATTATTGGGACACGTGTCTAGGGCATACCTATAAGCACGCCGACCGAGAAAGTTCTCTGCAAGCCGAATAAGGTTCTCAAACTCGTCCCCAAACTGTCCCCATGTATCTTCCGGGTCCCCTGGTCGAATTGAGAGGAACATTTGTCCAATCATATACCATATCCGGAGAATATCAAAGTCATAGCCCGTCCGAGTACAAATACCCCCGTTGGAACTAGAGACGGAGGTCAAAAACACGTTGTACCACTCCTCCAATCTCCGCATAAGTGCCTTTCTCGGTTGGGGGTACACCGAAATCGGCTCCCCGTCCAGAACACGAACCAGATCCAATTTCTCATGGAAAATATCATTCAAAATCCCATCTAGAGTGTCGCCTAAGTCATCTACCTCTAGGTCTACTCCGCCAGATTCGTCGAGGATTGGCGAGGTGAACCGCATCATCGCCTGTTGTTTCATCGTCCTTCCGAGCGCTGTGCCTAGTAGCTCCACCAGTTGGTTATCCAGCCGCGTAAAAAGTGACCTTATCACCGTTCTCGATACCAACTCGCACGAGATATCACTGCCATAATCTCGTAGCAGCTCCAACCCCGACCAGATATGAGTTACGGCCGCCCGCCGCCCGCCCCGTAAACATTCAAAGGAGGCAAACAGAACGCAGCAGCTTAGTACGATATCTGGTGGATGGGTGTTATTTTCGCGTAGTAATCGGAGTCCCTTTCCATACTGCTCCGAGGCAAAGTGGCGTAGGCCAACTGAAAGTGAGGGTTCATCGAACTCGTATAATCTTTGCAGTGCTGATAGGGAGATGATGGCGTGGGCGATGGGGGGGCTGGCATTGGCGACCCGAAGGAGCGGTTGAGTAAATGCGGCCGGGAAACACCGTGAGGTGTGTGATATAAAGAAATACAGCGCATCTTTCTTTGGTTTGCTGTCTGCATATGATGTCCAAGGGGCCTGTGGGGTGTAGACCACCAGGCGTAGATTGTTGGCTCTGCTGTATGTGCAAACCCGGCGCGATCGCGTACATCTCTGGCAATTGGGTTTCGCCTCATCGCATTTTACCCGGCGAGATCTTGAAATCGGTCAGTGCTAGATTTCCGGAGAGCAGGAACGTAACTCACTTGCAGGTTAAACATCCTGAACGGACTTTATTTCCGCAGACCCGAATGTCCGCCGACTTGGCCATGATTTGATTCCGGTTATGAAAAGAGCAGAGGACAATAGCTGAGATATATTTATATTTGTGTGTTCTGTTTAAATTAAGGGGGCACCTTGAACGTCAGCACTAAAATTGTTCCGCCTTGCCCGATATGCGTTTAACGTAGGCAGCTATATTACCCGGACTTTCCCTCCGCCAGGCTAGCGCCAACACTCGCGCTATCATGGATGAGGCCCACTTGTATATATCTCTGGTTCAGTGGGACCGCTGTCAGCGTCGTGATATGAATATATTTGAACGTACATTAAGGATTTGCTTTTGCCTTGTATGGGTTGACTTCCCCTGTGGCGGTGAGTTGGTTAGTTGTGAAGGCCCCTAGAGCCGAAAAGGCCGGCCAAGTGTGTTTGAAATAAGATAGGCTTTGTATGGTCACTTCCGAGGTGATTGTAAATTAAGAGTACATAACGGAACTGGGTGGTTTTCGGCAGCTGGCTATCCTGATCGGTGGTGGTGATTGTCGGGCTATTCCCCGGCCTAGCCTTGGGTGTCCATTATTATCTCTGGTGTTACAATAGATGTAAAAGTTGGGCATTTAGCAGTGCATCTATCCCAAATATCATCGTCAGCGTCACACAGCAGCTGACTTAAACTAGTTTTCATGCAAGGGTTAGAAGGAGTAGTGCTACCCTTGCATGGATCAGCATCTTGTGGCACCCAAACTCGCATGTTATAAGGAGGGATCTTACCGCACTATGGCCAGGTTCTGCGGATGGCAAAAGCCTACAAACTACCTAGGTCATGGGTACCGGCAGACTACCCCCCTACCGATATAGACAATGATGGCGTAAGTTTTTCAACATTAGGGTTCGATGCTTGTGGTTTATTATATGTGCTCAGGATTCCAAACACTCGTGGCTAGATACGACGTGCGCACAACCCTCGCGTAGCCACCGTTGGATATAAATAGCGTGAATAAGTAGGTGCGAAGCCATTCGACTCGCGAGGGTGATTAGTTCTCTGACAATATGGAGTGTTTATATTCTATACTGGATAACCACAGAAAGTGGGGAGAAGTTCAATATTGCGACCTATGTTGGTTTACGTGGAGCTAATATGATGGGTTTATTTGTGTGTTTCAATGATCTGCAAACGTTGACCACGAGAGGGCTTTCTATTCTCCAAGCCGGCTCCGGAAGTTCAGACCATCTTGAGATGTCGAGTGAAGCGCAAAAGCTGGTCGGTCCTGTGGATGGAGACGGGTGGACCGGGACGCGGCATTCTTTGGGTCAAACTGGGTGTTTCGCTGCGACCAACAGGTGGCAATTTCTACTACGGCGGCAGTGGCGGGTTTCAGATGCTCAGGAGGGGACCTGACTCGGAGCACCCGGCCTCACCACCTGGATGGGCTTGGTGGTGGGTAGGTTGAGCAGTTCACTGCATATTACTGCTGATGGGCTGGTCGTATTCTAACTTGTGTAGGGCAACCCGACCACCCGAATTGATGGCACCCTGGTTGTCGATGGGGGGCCACCCACGATAGATACCGAACAATCGTTCGCGTTTTTTGAACGATAATGGGGCAATTTTGTTGTTGGGGAGGGCTTTTACCTTCTCTGGATCTATTTTGAAACCGGAAAAGTCCTACTGTCTTTGAATCTGGAGCCAGACATGGATGGAGCCTCCAAAGTTGCGTTCGCCTCCATCTGGCACCCAAACGGGATTCATGAAATGATTCCTGTAGGATGTAACAGCTGCGCTCGAGATATTAGTACAAGCCCTAGGACAGGTCTAATGTATTTTAACGAATTCTTCCTCGATCTTTCTGCTCGGGGCGCGAGGTTTACATTCACCAAGTGGGTTCGTGATAGTGAAGTGCTTCCTGTTCAGGGCCAGAGTTACATCACTATTTCTGAATCATATGGGGAAGGAAGTGAGAAGTGGAATGGACGGGATATCCATATATTAGGGCATGTTGAGCAGCTGTCCACATTCAAGCAAAAGGTGCCGTGTCGCATTTAAGGCTTGGATATATTTACCACTTGATCAGGCCAGGTCTGGAGAAGAATGATATTTGCTCCGCAGTTCGTCCCTTACTCAGGTCTTCTTGAACTTTGCTCAAGATAGGTGTGCTCGATCATCAAGCAGGGTAAGTAGATAACATAGTGAAGCTAAACCGCTTTGGCCATCACAGAAAACTTGGAAAGGGAATACATTTCCCCCCAAACATCTGTAACAAGCTGATGCATTCGCAGTCGAGACATCAGTTTGGCTCGACGTGGGCCGCGCATGCACCTTTCCAGTTCGTCCAAACACATCTGCACCGAGCGGTTCTCATATCTAGCAAGAACAGCCAGAATTTCCTCCCCTTGTGCACCATCCGACTGCTGTATTAAGTCAACAGAATTTAAAATGCCTTCTTTTTTGTCCCTTTCTACACCCCCAAGATCATTCCACAGCCGGACTTCAGCCGCGGCATGACGGCAAAAATCTTCCACCAAGTATTTTTCTTGCGCTGTTTGAAATACGTCGGTCTTTCCATTGGCCATTTGGTGGATCATGTATTTCAGTATAACTGGGTATAGAACATTATCACAGCCGGGACCTCGGAGCCAAGCGTAGAATGTCTGGTTGCCAAGCCGTCTTTCGCGGCCGCACTTATTGGATGGTTGGGTTCGATCTCTCTGTAGTTGCTGGGAAGATTTGACATGATCTATCTGGGCGAGCAGGGCGGCTCGGAGCTCATTTCGAAGATTCAGCATGTCGTATTCGCTAGCCTTTCCGTCCTCGTCTCGAAGGATGAATTGCATAAACCGTGCAAGGTAATCTCTGACATGCGGGACATCTCGGAGGGGCTCCGGTTCGTCTTGCCTCGCATGTCCATGTTCCAGGCAACATGTAACAGATGATGACATATTTCCTCCTGCTTCAAGGGTTTGGAATGCGCCGTGAATGAATTGCTCAGTCTCAGATATTTCCAAGGCAGATGATTTCATAAGATAACAATCCATAAAGTGGTCAAGGTGATAGGTAGCCACGGTGATCTCCATTACCATAGAGAGATACTTTGAGCTGAGGAAGTAGCAGTCTCTGTTATTGCTGGCAACAAAGCAGCAGGCAATATACATCAAGTACTTCTCATGGAGGATATCCTTTTGTGAGAAGAAATCAACCCCCCGAAGTTCATTGATAAACATGTAGCCCTCTCTTATAGAAGAGACAATGATCCATTTAGGAGTATCCTTAAATGAAGGAAGGCTGGTCAGGAACTTTACCATTTTACCTGTGATGGCCTCTGAAAGATTAAATTGTCTGAATATACCCCCCCCAATCGTCTCTATCGGTATCGTCGCAGCCAAGGCACCCAAAACATATGACTTGGCAACCGTCTGGATAGTGTAAGTCGTCTTGTCAACCCAAAGACGTTCCCTAGTGGACGGATGATTGTATCGATCTTCAAGGTAGCATGATGCCCTTGCTACCGCCTCCACAGCGCGGTCACGAAGCTCAGCTTCAAATGGCAATGATAATAGTCGTTTGATGGTCAACAACGCGTAAGCAGTTTCCTCGTGGCCTTCACTTGGGCCCCAGGATCCATCATTATTCTGTGTCCGGAGGATGCGAACCATAGCCTGGTAAAGAATTATGGGAAGCTGACCCTGAAAAAGAGTTTCGGATGGAGTAAGGTTCCTACTCTCGCACTGATGAATGTACTCAACAAACCCTTGACAAATAAGCATCGCGGGGTAATATGGTGAAATATTCTGCGTCTTCATTAGTAAACTTTGACAACCCTCCTGTGCTGCAGCTAGGCTGAGGAGGAGCAATCTTACCCATTTATCCTGAACAAGGCCATCTGAAGCCCATATGACGTCAGACAAAAACCGGATACATTTCTCGATTTGCGGCCGATATTCGTCACCCCGAGACATCTGCAGGAGTGCAATAAGGACATGTGCATTCGTACTAATACTAGGATTTCTTTCATGGCCAAAGGTGAGAAAGCACTCATGGGATTCAAACTGCTTAATCAGAGGCTCTGGACTATCCTGGGTGCCTAAAATACTCAAGAGCGTCAAGACCTTTGCTGTGTCATCAGCATCAGGGCAGACGTCCTTTGCTGATCCACACGCTCTTAGCACAGAGTAATTATGTTATGAGGAACCAGGAGTGGGTAAACTTACCGAACCCAACAAGACCGCCTTGGTCTTCGAGAATTCCTTGAAGAGTCGAACCAATACTCTTAAGCATGGTGTCAATTTGATCATCGAAATTGAGGTTATTGGATAGAATGTTGCTAGAAACCTTTGCCAACGAAGAGGTTATTGCCATTTCACATCGATCATAACGAGGGCAAAAAGGAGAATACCAACCCAAGCGAGCTCAAAGACAGTGGTAGGAAAGGTGGTAGGAACCCCTCCCAACCGGCATCCGGATCCGAACGAGATTACATGCCGCAGATAGGCCTCTGCTTCGTCGTCCCAGGTTGGGCTGTGGATTAGGTATGCGGCTGTGGAGGAGGGCGATGCCAGCATACTGCCAAATGATTTAAGGTGACGTAGCTTGCCGAAATCTACACCACCAATGAATGCCTCGAGGGTGTGTGCAGCGGATGTTTGCCCGGGGCCATAAAGGACATCAATTGGTAATTTAGCCATCTTTCTCTCGCAGATAGGTAAGAGCCAGGCCAGGGCGCATTCCGACTCCAGCCGTATACCTTCTCGCTCGAGAAGGCCCAGCATCTTAGGGAACCAGAGCTCTGCCCCGATAGGAAGCTCGGTGGTTGTTAGGGCTTCCAGCTCGGAAAGACACCTGTTGAGGAAGTTTGTTGCTTTCAGAATCCGTGTATCCCACTCTTGTTTTATTTGCTCGCTTATTCTGTCATTCCAGTGTTGCTTTAGAGCCAAAAGCCCGGCTAATGTGGCCGCAATACGATCAAACCTGCCTGCTTCCGGTTCCCACCCACCATCACTCTCCTGAGCAGCTAGGACAGTCTCGAAGCACTCTGGGAATACCCAAACTTGCCGCCCATTTCTTCCCTTCTTGGCTACCATAGATACCCAGGCCGTATCGTAGATATTGCAGCACACGGTGCCAAAACCGTACTTTGGGTCATGCTCTTGAGTTAGATATGTCAAAAGTGTTACCACCTCTTGATGTATATCAAGTGGAGCTTTTCTCGGGGTCGAGTAATGTGGAGGCGGATCTCGGGAGAAGGCCTGTCGTATGAATGACACAATATTCTTTATTATGTTGCTCATAATGAATGTGTCAACACTCTCCTGAGGGGGCCAAAGGGACAGGGGAAAATAACGGCGAGAATGTTTAGAGCTATGAGAAACCGGTTGTGGTACCACAACCATTCAGGGTTGCAATGTAAATTTATTCAAAAATATGCCATTCGCCTATAGCTAATACCAGCCTTGGACAGAGCGAGCTAGTACACCGCTTCGTTTAGATTGAATTTTATAATTACGCACTAACATATCTACCCGTTCTCATAGCCAATACGCTGCTCTTCGTGCATCAATGGAAATTTATTACGCCAACAAGTGCCTGTGCCACTGCTGACAACGGCGGGTTGATGATAAGTGCATAGTATCCTCGTGATGCTGAGTCCATTACGTCCTGATGTCAAGAGTTCCGCTTATATTTATTGAAGGGAAGAATTGTAATATTTTCAATTAACCCTGTCAAACTGTAAGGCCGATCAATGCTCCAAAAATACTCTAATGCCGACTTAATGTAAGGTATACATGGCCTGGTGCGTTGTCAATCAGCTGATGGGTTCTATGCCGCTATAGCAAAATAGCCCCCGTCACTTGTGTTACCCCAGGAAAGGTAGAGAGACAGACAAAGGGAGAACTTTATAGTAATGTGCCGAGTTGTTGGAGAATGAAAGGGCTGGTGAACATTTCCTCCTCCATATCTTTGAGCATATCCCTTCTTCACGCCTATCCATTATCAGAACAGCCCCAACAACCATAATGCCAATCAGTATTGATATCTGCCTCATCCTTCTTGCCCTCTCTGCTTCGTACTTGTTCGGGAAATCCATTTTGCAAAGGTGGAACCTGAAGCCACTCCCTCCCGGACCAAAGTCGCTACCGCTCATTGGGTGTCTCCCGCAGCTACTTTTCTCCGACCTCGATAAAACCTTGCGAGAGTGGCATAAAACATTTGGGCCCCTGATCAGCTTCAAAGTCGCAACGAAGACAATCATCAGCATTGGTAGCCATGAACTTGGCAAAGAGCTTCTGGACAAGCGCGGGAGTATCTACAGCTCCCGCCCGGCCATGACATTCTTGCGCAACGCGACGACCAAGAACCTCCAGCCTGCGCTTCTACCATACGGCCCGAGGTGGAAGCTTTTGCATCGAGTGCAATCGGTGTTCCTATCCCAGGGAGCTATACAAGCCTATTACCCTCTGCAGGAGTTAGAAAGCCTACAGTTAGTACGAGAGCTGCTCTCCCGGCCAGCAGTTTCCCCTTGTGTCGACCGGTTTGGGACCAGCTTGATGTTCAGCCTAATATTTGGGAAGAGGTTACCCGAGGGAAACGAGAAAGTATCCCAGCGCTTTGCAGACCTTATTGCAACCAAGGTCAAACTCTTTCAGTGGATTCCATTTCTCGTTGAGGTATTCCCAGTGCTGCAGTATCTACCAGAGAGGATTGCGAAATGGAAGACACTGTCCAGGGAGCTTTATACCACGGAGATTGAGTTAATGAGTGGAGCTATGGATGACGCATTGCGGAGTCCACATTGGAATTGGACAAAGGAGATGAATCAGATCAAGGACGCAGAACATTTATCCTGGGAGCAGCGCTGTTACTTTCTCTCCGAGCTTTATACTGCAGGTCATCTCACGGTGGCAGCAAGTGTGAATATCTTCCTCCTACTTAGCGCTCAAAACCCCAATGCGGTAAGACGCGCACAATATGAGTTAGCGACCGTCGTTGGCACAGGGAGATTACCCGGATTTGGGGATATTCCCCATCTTCCTTATGTGCGAGCCTTCATGCAAGAAGTCCTTCGCTGTCGGCCACTCATCCCAACTGGGATTCCGCATGCCGTTAGCAAAGACGATGAGTATATGGGATATCGAATTCCCAGCGATGCTTTTATCCTGCCGACGCATTTGTGCATGAATATGGATGCTGATTTGTATCAAAACCCGGGTGAATTCAGGCCTGAGCGTTGGCTAGAGAACCCCAATCTTCCGCTCGCTGCTTTTGGATTTGGGCGACGATCCTGTCCCGGAGAGCGAATGGGCCGCAATTCTTTTTTCATAGTTGTTGCACGGTGCCTGTGGGCGTTCGAGTTTGTGGAACAGCCCCTCCCGTCTTCCTCACCCTCAAGGGGGTACAATATTGTCAATTTGCCGGCTCCCGTTACGATATCCCTCCAAGTTCGCAGTCCTGCTCATCAAGCCGTCATCGAGAACAGTTGGACGTTTGCTGACAAAGATGACGTGAAGTTATTGGCCCAAGTCCAAGAAAGCTTCAAGCCAAAAACCTCCCAGTAACCGAGCTAAACCTTTTACTCTGTCCTTTTGGGGCCTCGGTCAGTTAAGTTCGGTGGTTGACTGAATATCACACCAGCTTAGGATGGTACTGGATTATTACAGCACTAGCTTCTTACGGTCGACTTTTATGTCTCATCTCGCTAAAAACAAACATTCATCTTACATTTTGTTGGCTAAAATAACCGCTACGCCAAAAGGCTTAGGATGAACCCGATGTTATCCTCCCTTTGTATTATGTCGGGCAGCCACTGAATAAAATATCTGATTCCATCGCAGGAGATAAAGTATCCGAAGAGCTTCAAATCCAATATGCTCATATTCCGTGTCATCCTCCCCCAGAGAGGAGCCGCCTCACCATGAAGCATTGACATACCCCGCATTGTAATACGGAAAAGTTTCGCTGCCAACCAATATAGTACTACGTTTGATATCTAATCTTGAATTCATTGTCCACTAAGTTATTCAATTTAGAGCCAACTATATTTTCTGGAGATTGCTTTATCCCAGAAGCTGGTTATGACTCAAAGGTGATCACGTATGACTAGTCTTAGCACTTGCTGCCTAGGCAACCCCGCACCTCTGCCAAACACCAGATAGAAAGATGTGAAATTACAAAACATCACAAGCCCAAGCCTGTGTCGGCTCACCATCCCGAATCTCTTTCTCCATCCTCTTCATTGTATTAAACATATGACCAAAATATCTTACATACCCAACCCCCTACAATGGATCCGGAGACAACCTGCCCCCTAATCCTGCAGCTCTCAGTCGAGATCCTCACTTCCATCCTATGGCTCGTATGGAGCGGTCGCGACGTCCGACGCTGGAATGCGAGAAGAGTGTCTCATGGAGTGGCTACTAACCTGGCCTTAACCTGCCATCGCTTCAGTTGTATTGTGCGGCCATTTCTTTTTAGTGTTGTTGACATAGATGTGGTGGAAACACGTCTCACCAAGACCCTTCATGCGATTCTACACGATGATCCAGCACTCCGGCTTTATTGCAGGGACTTCAAAGTCCAGGTCGCACGAGCCCAGTACCCCATCGTTAATGATATGCTGATGTGGTCAACTAATGTGCGAAGATTATCACTTTCTGGATCATTCAATCCACCCCGAGCCCACACCACTGACCAGGGGGTTAGGAATAACAGCGATCCTACTCTTGATATGTGGGATTTACTGCAGACAGCTACCCGACACATGCCTCGGTTGGAAGATCTTGACTGCTACCATCGGTACAGCCAAACCTATTGTACTGGAATCGACTTTGTTAACTGCATTGATATCCCTTCACTGAAGGAATTTCGGGCTAGCGGTTTCAAGCACCATGGCTACTCCCAGACCCCAATTCTTAGCAAGGTAGCTGGCCCAAATCGGGTGTTCGTCTCTAATTACTAACAGCAGCCCAAGGAACTGACGGCCTCATTTACATCCCTCGTCGTTTATGACTGTCGTGAATATCCGGAGGCAGTAGCTCCACTTGTTTTATGGGCTCGATCACTCACGACATTCAAATGGTACAGCTCAATCAACCATGCTCCGGCTGGCATTGATCTCCGTGTGCTCCAGGCCACGCTCCTGGTCCACAAATCCACTCTCAAAACCCTCCATCTCACTAACATAACTTGCTATCCCCCATACCTCTTCAGAGCAGCCGACTTTCCCAATCTAGAGGAGCTCTTTTTCTCCCGATGGCTGATGCATCAAGTTCTTGATTCTGGGCAGCAGGATGCGAAGCTCCTATTGGCCCCCAAGATGCGCAGGTTTGTCTGGGACTTTGATAACAACGATGTGTTCCGAGAGAACTGGTCAGACTTCGGCGAGGAAGAGGGAAAGTGGTTAGGGGAATTCGCCCAAGCGGTAATAGCAGGGAACCACCCGCTACAAACGATTCATATCAAATTTGAGCCTGAGCAGCCATACTACTCAGAAGATGACGGGTATCCATGGGACAGGATGGACCGCGTTCGCAAAGAGATGCAATCTTTTGGCCCAGAGCTGACTTGGACTAAACCCATCATTGAGAGGGAGAAGTGGCTGGAGAGATGCCAGTACCATGAGAGGAACTACGGACCTGGCAGAGGAAGGGGACGCGGCATATAACCTTGAAGCATTACTGGTATCCCACCTGCATTTCGAGCCGTTCTTAACGCGAGCTGGTTTATGTGAAACAAGTGGTGGTTCGTGGGTAGTGGAGGCTGGAAGCTTTTCAGAGCTCCCTAATAGCGAGGTTATCCCCAGCATGTTACACAACCAAACCTAAGTTTGTTATTTCACTATTATCTCATTCCTATAGCGACAAGTTGGCCCACCACTGTAAGAATGGAACTGCGGACAGCCAATGGCGACACTTTGCACTGGTTGATCTTAGATCCGCTTCCGTCTGGGCCTTTGCGGAGCCCGCGGAACAACCAACCTTGGTCAGTAATCACGAGCGGTTTCTGCTGCTATTAATTTGAATAGTGTTGCCTTTGCTTATCTCTGTTTGCTACAACGACTACCTTGAAGGACTCATAACCTCTCCGCCCTAAAAATCTTCTGCATAATAAGGGAAAGGTAAATATGATCCCAATTCCTTTGTTGTGACCAACATTGACTGTTTAAATGGTTGGATTTCGTTGAATTTCGGTAATTTATGAGACTGACACTTGTCAATTCCATTAACTCCACTCGACACCCTACGTCCCATTTCAGTCAGTCTCTCAGCCACCTATCAGCGTATTTTCCACAGGTCCAAACGCAGCTCTTCATTCCCATTCTAGCCAGGAACCACGACCACCTGAGAAAAACCACTACGACTACAGTTGACAAATTTTAATCGACATTAAAACAGAGCTATGACTCGCTATGCCCACCCTCGACAACTATCTGGGGAATGACGGGACGTATAGACACATCTGGTTCTTTGCAGCAACTCACTTATCCCGTCCTGCACTTAGGTAGATTTCGCAACACTCCCCCCGCCCGCCCACCAAGCAACAAAAAAAAGCAATTAAGAACTCGTCAGTGACTAGTTAATTTCATATACTCCACATGCTGCGCGTGTGTGAGTGACCCCGCCACTGAAAACAATATTAATAAGCCACAAAAAGCTACTCAGTTCCATCAATTCCGCACCCTACGCAGGTGTAAGTCCCATGGTCCCCATCTGTTCACGCGCAAAGTGGCGCAGACTTGACAGCTTCAAGTAAAAGATATCATCCGGGTTCTGGCCAGGGACCACGTCCTGACCAAATATCTCTCTCCTAGTGAACCCAACCCGGTCACTATCAGTTCCCGAGTTACTTGGCTCTGGGAAAATTGGCTGATTTATTTGTTAGCTGGGACCATTTTCCGTGGATGGACGGATACCTACCAGTCGATGCTCCACAAGACTAGTCGCACCCCGACTCCAAACTTCCACAGTGCCAGTTACTTTATTGTTGTCATCCTTGGACCACTTCAATAAGACTACCTTAGCCACCGTGGCGGTTCCATGCAACCAGATATATTTATCCGCGTCTAAACGTGGCCACGACTCCTTGAACCCGCTTTCGACGACGATTTGCGGTACGTCATTGATATTCGGGCGGATGAACACGTCCGGGTCCTTTGACGAGTTGACGTAGGGCTCATTGAAAGTATTAAATGCTAGACCAGTTAGCAATTTGCGTGGTAGGTAAATAGAGTAGTGACATACTTGTCCTCATGCTGGCGTTAGCCCCATTGTCGTCATGCTGTCTATAGCAAATTCACGTAAAGTCCAAACATCCAGCGGCAACTCATCGCTTGCGTTGCGGCCAGGAAGCAAGCGCTGACCAAATACTTGGCCCCTAGTCATGATAATCCTATCGTTCACAGTTCTAGCATATGGCGGCTCGGGGAAAAGTGGTATTATTTGAGATACAAGACCAAGACCACCAGCACCCCTTGTCCAGACCTCTGCAGCTCCCCTCACCCTATTTCCCGATAGTTTTGACCACTTTAGCAGTATGACCATAGCCACATAATTCGATCCACGGAGCCAGAGGTCTTTGTCGGCACGCAGATGCGGCCATGATTCTGCCCAACCACTCTCTACAACAATTCGAGGATGCGAGCTCACGCGGGGGCGGATCAACAAATCTGGCTCTTTAGACGAGTTGGCGTATGCACCAGTGAACTGTTCGATCGCTGGGACAAATTATTAGCCCTCTGGAATAAGCCACAGCATGAGAAATAGAAACATACTCGTCCCAACTCCCACATTCAGGATTTTGCACTCGTCATCATTAAGTAGCCCCCCTCGACTCCACCTCCGAGTGGCATAATTCACCCACCGGTGGTGGGTATCGTGAAGTTCGGTTGGCATTATCCGGATGCGCAAAGTGCCAGTAAGTGAGTTGTAATGGGATCTAGGTCATGATGATTAAAACACGCCCATATAGATTTGTCTGGTAACTATCCTACCTTGTAGACAACGACTCGGCAGCGCTAGACTCGGCCAGAGAACGGCAAATGAGCAGCCCCTTCTCAGGAGTGATCTCCTGATAAAGTATCTCCGTGAACTCGTGGATCTTTGGGAGCTGGTGGATTATGTCATTGAATACTGCCTGCGCGGATCGTGGTTCGGGGATCTCAGAATCGTTGCTTCTCAGAAGACGGGTAGCAGGAAGAGGGGGGGGAGGGCCAGAGGCTTGGAATGGCGAGGACTTGTTTTCGTTGGGCGACATTTTGATGATAGAAGAAATAATAGTAAAGTCGTTAGAGGTAGATATTCAAGATGGGTAATGGAAACAGGTTAAGTTGTGTTACTGGCAGAGTAAATATTTTGAAAAGAAGAGGCAGGGTAAAAAAGCTGTAACACAATGTAGCGGGGTTAAAAACCTGTAACACAATCCAGTGGAGCCAGAAAGCAACCCCAAGAAAAAAAAAAAGACTCTACAAAAGCAAGAGAAGGGAGGGGTTCAGAAAAGTTCAGGACTTGGATTCTTTAAAGGTAAATAAAGTGTGTTGGCCTTACTGCCTTAGGCAGAGTAGTACTAGGTCACTATGCGGTAATCACTGGGAATTGATCCGGCAAAATTTACTCCAGCCGCTACCTTCTCTCATCTCATTCCCGCTGCAGCCTTCCCCATGGCGCCCTGAGACCTTGTGAATCCATGTACGTTGCGACTAAATTCCAGTCTTCTTTGCCCAAGGTATGCAGGATAGGGCAACTAATTGCGAAAAGATACGGTAAGGTTAGTATCTTCCAGGCAGCAAATTGAGTTCCCACAAGCGTAGATCTATGGTCTTTCGCTGGCAAACTTTGCAATCCCAAGCTTGGTCACAATACTTCATAGAATATACTATTTTCTGAGTCAGGCATACTCTGGCATCCCTGAACCATACGTTTGAGTTCGAAAAAGACAAACATTTATGTGAAAATTCTATCCCCTGAACTTGTCTTTGATTACCCATTTATAAACTAGCTTTCAACACCGCAATGGTTCTTCTACATCCACATCTATACGGTGCAACCCCACCGGTGTTCCATGCTCACAAAATCCGGAGTGATGGATAGAAGATTCTAGCTGGAGAGAAATGGTACATACGACCACAGGGTGTGGAGAAAAGGGCTTCCCGTCTGCTCAGCCATACTTAAGCCACACGCTGGTCTGTTAGTAGTACTATAGTGGGTGACCACAGGGGAATCTGGACTGCTGAATGTATTCTTCTTTTTTTAATCCTTGTATCACATTTCTATAGCGACTGTTTGACCGCAATAAACCCTCTGTTGACGAAGTGGCAAACCCGCTACCTGCTCACTCAGTGGTAGCCGCTCTCAATAGTCTATATTTGCTAGTATTTTCTCGGTTCCCCAAGTCCCGGGTTATTGAGCAGGATACAGGAGAAAAGGATCACTCTTGGGGCGGGAAGCGGTAAGTACAGGTTTCTCGCGTGTCCGATGCTTACAACATTTCCGCAAACCCCCGACTAATGTCTCACTGAACCGAGCTGCAGATGATTTGGGATTTCCGGAGGCTGGCCGGGGTTCATAATAATGGAACTGGTACAACCAATGGCGACACTTTGCGCTGGTTGAGCTGAGATTAGCTTCCGCCGTGGGAACAACCCACCTTGGCAGGTAGTTGCGAACGGTTTCTGCGGCTATTAATTCGAATACTCCTGCCTTTGCTCATCTCCTGTGTGATTACTACCCCGAAGGGCTGATAGCCTCTTAATCTCAAGAATCTTCTGTATAGTAAAGGACAGGTAAACGTGGTTCCAATCCTTTTTCTGCGATATATGTTGACCATTTCTAGCCGCGAACATGGCAAGCGCCAGTCGATACATCTACCCCGCGGGATATTCCCGCCACATTGCGACAATCCTCGGATTCCCATCAAAGCAATCACTCGCCCCAGAATACTACAAACTCGGCTGCAATGAGATCGTGGCTCTCGCGGGCGCAGTCTCCGCATTCGAGCCCGTCCGCCTCTACGCTCGCCCGGAAGACGTCCCCAAAGCACAGGAATTGGTCTCCCAAAACCTCACAGCATGTGCTGGGAAATCGGATAATATTTCGATTGTTCCACTCGCTACGAACCACCTCTGGGTCCGGGATACCGGCCCCGTTTATGTCCGCGCAGCAGACAAATCCGATCGTGACCGCCGCTTTGCAATTAACTTTCGCTTTTGTGAATGGGGGAGAAAGGAGGAAGTGGCAGATGCACACGCCGCTGCAGATGGCCGGGATTGGCCGGTGATGAGTGCGGAAGAGCTTCAGGAGAATTCGACCTTCGCGAAACGTGTCATTGAGTCGGACGACTCTCCATCCCCGGTAACGGTTGTCGAATCGAGGATTTGCCTGGAGGGTGGTGCCCTGGTGGTGGATGGTGAGGGCACGCTCTTAGCTACGGAAAGCAGTATGATCAATGACAACCGCAACCCTGGTCTCTCGCGGACGGAAATCGAGGACGAGCTAAAGCGTCTCCTCGGTGTTGAGAAGATCATCTGGTTCCCGGGGCGAAAGGGGCTAGACGTTACCGATGTCCACATTGATGCTGAGGTCAACTTTGTCCGGCCTGGTGTTGTTGCCCTCTCGCGCCCGCACCCTACGGCCCCAAAGCCATGGATTGAGATCTATGAGGAAATTCGGGATATTTTGAGTCGGTCGGTCGACGCAAAGGGTCGCCGGTTCGAGGTACACACTATCAACGAGCCGGACCCCAAAGTCCTTGGGCCGTTGACTTACGAGGAGCCCGCGACTAACTATGTCAACTTTTATTTTGTTAATGGGGGCTTGATCGTTCCGCAGTTCGGGGATGCGATACGCGACCAGGAGGCTGTGGAAACGTTGCAGAAACTCTGCCCGGAGCGTACGGTTCGACCAGTGCAGGTGTGTGCGCTGGCGCTGGCTGGTGGCGTCATTCATTGCTCAACGCAAGGTGTTTTTGCCCTGGAGGATTAGCATTAGCAAAGAGGATACACTAAGCTAGGAGAAATGAAAAAATGTCGCCACATTGGGGTAATGTTTGTAGCTACTTTGGAGTACACGCGGTTTGCACGTCGGATATTCGCGAGAAATTCTCGACTCTGTAATATAAGCCTGCAAATTGATCACCTGCCTTCGTCCCACCTGTATCATAGTCAATGTTACCCCTCGTCAAAACATTTAATCCTGCGGAGATGAGCACACAATAGTTACAGGCATACCCTTCAGTTGCTCACGCCTACAATGGCGATCGATTACCCGACTTGGGAAAAACGGCGTAAAGTGACGCGATTGGTCAGATAAGAAGCGGATGTTGAAGTGGAGATGAGGAGATGAGGCTGCTGGCTCGACCTTGGTCGGCGAGTGAGTCTGACCATCCAAAGTTGGCGTTCCACCGCGTTTCCCCGCAAGATAAACCCCTGATAAGGTTCGGTTTGACTTCATTCTATTACTGGCCGTTGCCCCAACCTTCCCCTTTCAGCAAAGCCTTGGAGGCGTATTACCATTTCCTCGTCAGCATGAACGCGTCTAGCGACTCACCTCTCCAAATGAGTTCTGATAAGGCTGCAGTTCATCCCTGTTGTTGATAATGGGGATATATATCGACATAACAGACAACAAATTGGTCTCGTGGCCATCCAGTCAAAAGGGACCTCGTTCCTTGATTTTCCACCTCTAATATACTTGAACATCTCCATTTCGCGGAGCAGGTCTCTTCGCCACTATAGTGTGATGTCTTCTTCAAACCTCAATATCGATCCGGCTTGGCCGCCGGGGACTGTCCTACTCGAGGGTGAGCAATATGCAATCTTTCAACCTTGCCCGACTAACGAAACCCCTATCCAGATCTCACACAAGACAAGGTGATTCTCGAGCCAAAACCCAGCAAAGATCCGAATGACCCCTTGGTAGGTGCTCCGAAAGTCCCCTTGTCCCCATGACACGAACAGTGATATTGACAATTGCCATTCATCAGAACTGGTCACAATGGAGAAAACATTTGAACTTTGGACTTGTCTCATACTACGTGGTCATGGTCATGGCGCTGTGAGTACTACCAATCACCCCCATACTAGCAACTCGGAACCAAGAGCTCACATATATCATCCTTATAGAATCAATGTGACCACGGTAACCTGGAGTCCCGTGGAAGCCGAACTGAACTTCTCTTTCGACCTCCTTTACGACAGCTACGCGGCCGGCTGCGGAGCCCTCGCAATTGGCGGGATCATACTGATTCCATTCGCGCTCAAATTCGGCCGACGCCCCGTCTACGTCTTGAGCACCGCGCTGCAGTGCGGGATCAGCGTCTGGACGGCACGCATGCAGAATGTGGCCGATCTGATGCTCGTCAATATCATAAGCTGTCTCGTCGGAGCGCTCGCAGAGGTTATGGTGCAGATGACTGTGGCCGATATCTACTTTGTCCATGAGCGAGGGCTGATGAATACGATCTATTTCTGGTTCATGACGGTGGGCACTACCCTGGCGCCGCTGGCGGGTGGGTATATTACGCTCTCGCAGGGCTGGCGCTGGGTCTGGTGGTGGATGGTGATTTTGTTTGGAGTTGGGTTCGTGGCGTTTGTCTTCTTTTATGAGGAGACGATGTTTGATACCGGGCTGATTGATGGGGTCCCTCCTCCGGATCAGACCCTGCTGGAAGCAAGTACGTTGAAGGGAGAGAAAGCGGCCGAAGAAGCTCGCATGTCCAATGACATCAAGGCTGAAAAAGGTGAGAGCGCACCCTACGACCCCGTCCAGATCGACTACTCCATCCCGAAGAAACGATACTCGCGACGGCTCGCTCTGTGGACCAACTCATCCACCCCCTTCGACCAGCTGATCAAGCACACCTACCAGCCCTTCCTGATCATGTTCAGCATCCCCGCCGTCTTCTACATGGCCGTCGAATACGGAATCATGACCGCCTGCACCACCGTCCCCGTGACCACCCTCTCCTCGGTGATGACCCTGCCCCCTTACAACTTCGGGTCCGCCGAAATCGGGCTCATGGGCATTCCACCGTTTATCGGGACCTGTCTGGCGACGGTGATCTGTGGGCCCCTCAGTAATAAGCTGGTCCTTTTATTCGCCCGGCGGAACGGTGGCATTTTCGAGCCGGAAATGCGTCTCTGGCTATGTCTGGTGTTTGTCCCTCTCGTCCCCGCCGGTCTGTTCATGTTCGGTATCGGCCTTAACAATGGATCGCACTGGCTTTTACCGGCGTTTGGCCTGGGGTTGACGGCGTTTGGGATTGTGCCGGCTAGCAGTGCGGCGCTTACGTATCTAACGGATGCGTATACGGATGTAAGCTTTCTCTCCCTCGGCTCTTTTCCACAATGCTAATCCGTGGTAGATCATCGCCGACTCTATTGTTGCCGTTACATTTACGCGAAACGTCATTTCGACGGTATTTGTCTTCGCGCTGCAGCCGTGGGTCGACCGGGTGGGTTTGAAGTGGTTCTATGTGACGTTTGGCGTGATCACCTTCTTCATTATGATGGGGAACCTGGTCTTTATTTATTTCGGGAAAATGTTCCGGGTCAAGATGGCAGCCAGGTATTTTGGTTTTGCGAGCAAGTTGGCTATTTGATATGACTTTGCTAGTTAATTGAGGTACATAATACTTAGCGGGGTACAGACTGCAAAGGCTGCCGTCTGTCCAAATTTAATTAATCGTTTAAGGGATATTCTATTACTTCCAAGCAATATTAATGAATGAGTTATCGTGGATTTAAACAAGAGGGCCATGACCAGTACTGCTTCACGGTCCTTGGATGGAGTAGGTGGACCCGGGCCTTATCCGACCAATAGCGTCACTTTGCGCCATTGTATCCTAATCGGGTAATGCATAACTAGCTTTGGCCCGGTCATCGTCCTTAGGTGTGGGGGGATAAGGTCCACGCTAGATCGTGATCATTCCCCGAATACTCCCCTGACCTAGCATATCGGCCAGTCGAAGCATTGTCCCACTCCTCGTCGCCCCCCAAAAGGCGTTCACCTGACGTAAAAGGCAATCCCGGTCTTGTTCCCGGTCAACGAACTTTGCCAGAACGTAGACGGGCCATCCATAGTATTCTGCGTAATAGTCCGTTGATGGGTTCAGCTGACTGACGAGCTGGACACCTTGTTGCACTAGCTTGGGGATAGTACCATGTGAAATGTAGGGGTCATCCCGCGCCTCTCCTAGGACGTCGGCAAGCAGGATTTCCGCTGCAAGGACGTAAAGCATTGGCCCGACTGAAAGGGGGTTTCTGGCGGGGTTTGATTGCTCAGTCTCTGTTTCCGGTGCCATGGATGCTCCCATCGAGTACAGATAGCGGTATTGTGATAGCTGTTCTTGCATTGCGTCGAGGCCCTGTCGCGGTTGGAGGGGACGACTGGGGTCTAGTTCGTGCTCTCGATGCACCAGGGAAATTTCACGAATGAGTACGAACAGTTTTGGTTGAACACCCAGGACTGGTGAATCGGGGTAAGCCGGTGTTTCCGTCCCTTGAGGGAACATGTCTTCCAACGTATTCTGTGCAAACCGCATCGCCACATCCAGATTACTCTGTTGATCTGCCAAAGGCTGGAAAGGCACGCTGGTCGCCGCATGAAATACGAAGGCCTCCAGCATGACTCGCTGTAGTGCACTGCTCGAGGCCGACGCTCGCCCTGGGCCACCGAAATCGCCCCTCCCCGGAGCGGCTTCACATTGTATCAACTGCGCGAGCCCAGATAAATGCGTGCCAACCCCGCTCGATGGCCAGGGTTTCGCCCTCTAGTCAGAATCCGCCATTAGCAGCACTCACATATAAATCAACGCCGTCCGGAAAAACACACCTCGAATATACAAAGGGCCAGGACAGTACGAACAATCGCTTCTCTGTGTGTTCCAGACCCGCTAGCGGCCAGGGCCTCGCGCAGCCCAGTTATGGCGCGGACGTAATGCTTCGCGGATAAGCGGCAGAAGTGATTCTGGGCGTGGACATCTGCTGCTACTGGGTATTCGGCCGCACAACAGGCTAGGAGAGCATGCATATAGAATGGCGTTTGTAGTGCCATGGACATTGACTCGTGGTGGTATAGTTCGATGAGTGATAGGGACGCCATCGGGCGGATCAGCTGACGGAGCCATTTCGTTTGGAGCAGATCGAAAAGGGAACTGCTGGTTGAGGGAATTACTTCCACAAACCAAGGGACCGTGGCAGGTACTTTGGTAAGAATTGACGGTTCCTGCTGACAAAGCTCGACATCTGTAGACTCATCCTCCTCTGGATGGATAAACAGTGGACTATCGGCGGCGTCTGGGGTAATGTTATGCCCAATTGGGTAATATGGCGGCCCCGGCGACTCGGTACCAGGCGATGTACGAAACCTGATGTGTTCTGCTGACGGGGATAAGGTTTGCTTTGGGGATGACTTTGAAATGGGGAGTTCAGATGGAAGAGCATCAGGCGCCCCAGTAGCACATTGAGAGGGCCATATGCACTGTAACCATCTGCGATCACAGTTTTCGCACGTTTCTGGGCGCTCGTCGCACTTCTTTCTTCTCCGGCGGCCTGTACCTCATCAGCGAATCATCTATCAACAGGCGCATTTGGTCCTACAGGTCAAACACCCTGTTTTGGTTCTCAGGTGTGCAGGTGGCCGACGGGGGCGGCGGTAGGACTTCGCCGGCGCGGGCATTACCATCGCCCTTTAGCGACTCCCCGTTTGACGAATGCAATCCTGCAGGGAATGATGATCTATAGGCTTTGTGACATCCTATATTGCCCTGTCAACCCAGCAAGAGAGCATCTTTGGTCTCTCTGGTCGTCTTTGCGGGGAATTTAATTTCGGACCCGGCTGGCCACCGCGCTTTCCCAAGAAAGGAAGGTACAGCCCCGAGGCCCATTGGAACCGCAATCTCGACATTTTTACGCCACAGAACTGGGTTCCTTTATCGACGAGTTTATCGTGGGATCATTACAGCTAAGGGTACGGCGAATACGAGTATATGGATACCTCGTGGCGTGAAGACGTTGCATCAGCCCCAACGTCTGGTTCAAAGCTCGTCCCCGCACCTGCTTTATTAGGTACTCCACAGAACCAAGATTTTGCTGGCTTATTAAATAGCTCCCAGCGCACCGGCTACCCTTCCTCCTAGTTGATCAAAGAACCTTGCTATTATAACCATGACAACAATATTCCAAAACGGCCGCATCTGGGCGCCGTCCCAATCTCCCACAAAGAGCGAGAATGAATTTGCCACTGGGATGATCATCAAGAATAACCAGATTTCCTATGTTGGATCGTTAGATGGCACCAAACTTCCCAGCAACGCAACGGTCGTGGACTTGGAGAATCGCCATGTGCTCCCTGGCTTCATCGATGCCCACGTGCACATCGTGCAATACGGCCATTCCCTGCGCAAAGTGAACCTCATCGAATGCACCTCGCTCGAGCAAATCCGGGAGAGTATCTCCTCATACGCCAAGGCGAACCCTTCCGTGCCTCGCCTCCTCTGTCGTGGGTGGATTCAGTCGTCAACCAAAGGCATCGCCTTGGCCAGCATGCTGGACGACCTGGACCCCCGGCCGATTTTCATTGACTCGTTCGATCTCCATTCGATGTGGTGTAACTCCGCCGCTCTGGATGAAATGCGGGCCCACTCCGCTCCGGATCTTGCTGGTGGAAGGATTCACCGCGATGAGAACGGGAGAGCGTCGGGTCTCTTAGATGAATCGGCCGTGATCACCCTCGCTTGGCCGTATCTGGAGAGCCTCTACTCGACGGAGGACAAGCAGAGCGCCCTGGACCTGGCCGTGTCCTCTTATGCCGCGGCCGGTTATACCGGAGTCGTGGATATGGCCATGGACGAGGAGACATGGGCCCTGTTAGAAGAGTACCGCCAGGATAAACCATTTCCATTCCATATTGCCGCCCATTGGCTGGTTCCATTCTCAACCGATCAGCAGGCCAACTTCCAGCACGTGGATCGAGCAATCGAGCTCCAAAAAAACACGCGTCAGGATCCGACATTCTGCATCGTGGGAATCAAACTCATCTGCGACGGCGTCGTGGACGGATGCACCGCCGCCCTCTTCCAGCCATACACCGGCAGATCGGACCCAGAGGATCCCATCTGGCCCGCAGACTTGCTCCGGGAGGTCGTCCAGCGCGCTGACACCGCTGAGCTCCAGTGTGCCATCCACGCGATCGGCGACAAAGCCATCAACCAAGCCATCAATGTTCTCTCCCAAGTCGGCACCCCGGGCCGCAGACACCGCATCGAGCACCTGGAATTAACCACCTCCGAAGACGCAAAACGTCTGGGACAACTCGGCATCACGGCCTCCGTCCAACCGGTTCACTCCGACCCGGCTCTTTTCAAGGCCTGGCCCGGTCTGATCGGCCATGACCGGTGTAAACGGGCGTTTGCGTATAAGGGATTCTTAGACGGGGGTGCACCATTGGCGATTGGGACGGATGCTCCGACCGCGCGCCATTTCCCATTTCCAAATCTGTATAATGCCACCACGAGACGCTCGGCTTTGGAGCCGGATTCGACCGATACGGTGAACCCGCATTTTGGGCTGGGGTTGGCTGAGGCGACGACGGCGGCGACGACGGGTGCGGCGTACGCGCGGTTTGCGGATTCATGGACGGGGGCACTGAAGGCCGGATTGAGTGCGGATTTTGTGGTGGTGGACATGCAGTGGGCTCCGGATCGGCTCCTGGACGCGAAGGTCGTTCAGACATGGTACCAGGGGAAGAAAGTGTACGATAGGAATGATGCGCTGGAGGTCTAGGCATTTGGGGCTCTCCTTGGTAGGAGAGAATGACTAGATACAATTTTATAAAGCCAACGCATCGTAGCCGCTTCACAATCCGTTGCTTTCTCCTTTATGGTTGAAACCGACCTTGAATATTAAATTAACTGCTCCGTTATTGTGACTGAACTCAATACTCTTGG
This sequence comes from Aspergillus biplanus, assembly GCA_027569045.1. Lineage (NCBI taxonomy): Eukaryota > Fungi > Ascomycota > Eurotiomycetes > Eurotiales > Aspergillaceae > Aspergillus > Aspergillus biplanus. The sequence goes on from JAPDEJ010000046.1 coordinate 325,114, forward strand.
CTCGTGATCAACCCATCTACGTCCAGATGAAGCACACGGCCATAGCCCAAATAACCCCAAGAGGCCCCATTGAGACGGATCTCAAAGGATTCTCGCAGCCGATGTCGCAAGGATCCACTCTCGTCAGCATCCAGATCAGGCGTATCCTCATCGTAGTCGTGGTCGTAGGCTGCCAAATCGGTCTCATGATAGTGCTCGTAGTAGTAATCCTCCAAGTCGGTTGGGTTGGAGAAGGGGGTGTGCTGCTGGTCCCTAACCATTCCCGGGGAGCAGGGGAGGTAATCCAGGTCATCGTCGTCATGGATACACCTATATTCATCATTCGCCTCCCAGAGATAGTCCTCCCCAAATTCTTCAATGAATTCACCGTGAGCCTCGTAGTCGATAGGCGGATCAGGTTCGGGGCCAAAGTCGATTTCGCAGAATGGGATTCCCTCGATGTCGCAATCAAAGTCGATTTGGTAGACTTGGATCCCCTCCATTTCCTGATCTTCCTCATCGTCGGTATCCATTTCGTTGAGTGGGCTAGGACTATTAGTAGCAATGGCCACGGTGCCGGGTGCGTTGTTCCCTTGCATCGTGTCCCTCTCGATCAGCCAGCTGAGGAGGCTTACCTCCTTCTGCTTCCCTGGCGTGCCGAAGTCGCAGTCTACAAGTCGGAGGCACTTGATCCCATTCCTAAAACACCCTGGTAGTAACGAGTTCTGTAAATTATCCGGCCAGAGACTGGATCCCCCCAGTATCAGGACTTGAAGCCCCTTAGGTAAATTTTCGAAGAAAAGGTAGTCATGAAAGTGACGCCTATGAACGTGCCACAGTTCGAGAGTTTGGACGTTCTCCAAGGCTTGCAGTGACCGGTCGGAGAGGGTGTACTTATTGCCTACATCGTTGAACACAGAAAGGCACACATGGCGCAAGGATCGGAGGATGTCATGCATCCAGCCCAACTGGGCATCCAACTGCGAGAAGATCCGTAGGTCGAACCCAAACGGCAGATGGTGTTCTGTCTGCCATGGGTATCCCCCGGGCTCTAGACGGAAACTTTGCATGGTGCGGCTAAGAAGACGAAGGGCGGCGAGGAAGAGGATTGGCCCTCAAAACCCGTGGTCTTTCAGAGACCTCACTCCGTGCGGTGCCAGGCTTTCCCGTAACGCAGACCCGCGTAGGAGGGATTGCCCCCACCGGTCGAGTTGAGCCAATATGTCCTCCAGGGGGTCCACATGCAGAGGGAATATTCGATGTTCTGGTGGATCGTTTTGGGAACTTAATTTGAGGAGTTGCCACTGCCTCATTGCCGGAGATTCGTATGGTCTCCGATGATAGGGACCGGACCCATCCTCGTGCATGTGCTGATCAGACTCGCCAATGTATACCCGGTGAGTATTTCGAATGCAAACACCCATTAACTGCACAAAGACCACTTCCCGCAGCCTCGGAAAATTGGGCAGGGCAGACAGGAGGGTAGGAAACTCCAGGACCCGGCCCCTAATCTCGTCCTGGTCCGATAGGATCTGACCACCTTCCCCAAATGCCTGAGCACCATTGCCAAAGACATCGAAGGCATCGGTTGGAATTTGCTCCTTCGTGATATCCCACACCAGGATAGCTACACGACTGGCGATGCGCAGATGATCTGCCATTTGGTTTAATATTTCCAGGTCACGGGAGTAGGAAGAGATGTAAACCCGTGAGAAAAGATGCGATTCTCTCAGCACGATCTCATCCAAGGCCCGGCAAGTTAAGCGCAGGCTTTTCAGGGAGCTGCGGGAGAGGAGGCTAAAGATGGACTCTGCACAGGTCCGAACCCCGAGCAAAGATACCACCCCATTCGTATTAGCAGCCATGGCAGAGGATATGAGATGAAGAGAATAGATAACGGAATGGCCCGACCTTGGCGCCGTCCTGTCGAGCTGTGGGCAGGGAGAGGAAGGTGCCGTGTGAGGGGAAATTGAATACGAGAAGGGGGATACTAGTGGTGCGAGCCTGAGGCACCATCGAGGATGTTTTGGAATTTCTGAATCGGGAGCCAATCAGAAGCTAGCTGGACTTGGCGGACGGAGCCTTTAGCCTGAAGATTGAGGCAATGGTCAAAGCTTAGGAATACGTGGTGGATCGTTCTAGCCCAAGAATCTGGATATCTAACCCATCATGATCTTGAAGGATCTCACTTCTTTTCATTTTATCACAGAGGCAAAGAGCATAATAAAGATCTCCGAAAAAAACATTTTCCATACTAGGGCTAGGTCCGTCACGCCCACCAACATATATACACCCCATACACCACACATAAAACCCCAAACACAACGTACTTTAGCTGCAAACATAGCTGAAACAAACCATCCCCCCATTGGTATAGCTCACACCAAACGGAATGACACACTCCTGGAACTCGTCATTGTAATAACAAGTCCCAATCTGGGTCCCATCACCGTTATTCTCATAGAACCGGTATGTATCGCCATCTTTGTAGAAGTTCATTTGGCCCATGCCGCACAACCCCGCGTTGATGGAGAAAAAGTCATCGCCAGGGCTGCCGTTGCTCAAGGTTCCGGTGCGGTCCCCGCCAGTCATGCAGTTGCAGTTCCAGTAGTTTGAGGGACAGGCGACCTGGGTATCCCAGTCCTGCGTCTGGCCGGGGGTTAAAATGACGGAGCTGTGCATATTGTTGATGTGGAAATCAGCCAGGATGGACGGCATGAGGGAGAGGAAAGGTATGCTGATAGTGGTGAGCTTCATGATGGCGAATGGATTTGGAGGACGGAGCAAGAGATTCTTTGCGATTTCTGGGAAGATTGATTTGCGTTCGAGCTTTCGATGAATGTTTTGTCTTTGCAAGATGCTTTCCAGCCTGGGAGTTTGCCCAATTTATACCCTTTGCTTGCCTGATGAGGTATATGATCGGCTGGAATTGCCTTTAATTTGGCGCCCATAAATAAGGCCTCCTTCAGCCATCCTATCTGAGATGTTGCAGGTATTTCACGGCTTGATTCTCCTCTGGATGGTACTTGACACAAAGTAGTCGTGAATCACTCTGAGGTCTGAAGACCATAGGCCAAAGGACTGGCGGACTAGCGGCCACGGGTGGCGTTTATCCTTCCTCATATGAGGGAGCATTAGCGTCCGGAAATATAGGACAGGGCAATATTCTTCCCGGATGTATCTCGATCATTCTAGAAGAACACCGGGCGGTGCCTTTTTGCTTCTGTCTAGCTGACAAAAAGCCCTAACGGCCCTTTAATGCTGCTTGAGTTTGACCCCGTAGATGAGGGGTTGATGCTTATTTCCTGCTTATCAAGAACGTAGGAAAGCTTACTGAAGCAGCTGGACCCTGTAGGGGGGGCGATGAGAGTGGACGAGACCTGACTTCTGCACGGGTCGGGAGCTTATTTTCAGCTTCCGAGGATCGTGGGCGCCTGGAAACGGAAACTTTTACGGAGGGAAATTCCTGTTTAGGGGGTTAATATACCCATCTGCTCTCCCGATTCGCGGATACGGCGTTGCCGAGGCTGAAGGGCTGTCCCGTCTCGTATAATGCGCCACAGTGAGCAGTTGGTCAGCTATGCATGCGAAGCAATCTCTGCACGCTTCTTATTTCCCCCGGTTTTTTAATCTAGACGTTTCCCTAGATTGCGACGCCCGGCTTGAACATGAACATGAACATGTGAAAGCTCTGGGTGATAGTATTGGTTTTGGTCGAAAGGCGACGGGATCGGGTTGTGGACATACGCAGAGCACGAATTCACGGACACTCGAATAGCAGCACAAAAGTGGTAAATCTAACGAGAATTTCAAACGGCGGTCCTCAGAGGACTCGAGATGCATAGTTGGAAAGGATGCATTTATCGTGATCCGATGTCGGATTCAACGGCGATCTGTTCTGACTAACGTGGTTTCGTGGTCAGTTCTGGCAGACACTTGAAGGGTTTTATTTTTGAGATACATATGGTTTTCTGTTGTTTCTTGGGGCGTCCTCACGAGAGTATGTGACTTTGTATACCGCAAAGCCCATTTCCTATCGCTGAAGCGGATATCAACTTCCGCTTCCTATCGGCGCCACCTGAACTAGCCCACCAATAGTCGACCACCACGGCCCATAACAAGCCTGATAAGCACAGCGTTAAGTCCAACCCTGATAGGAGTACCCACACTGAATGCGTGGATTGAGACCCGCTGCTTATCTCCCTCAACTAGGACATGAAGCGGAAATTGATATACGGTCGAAAAATGCCGATGGTGGGCAAGCGTGTCTCAAGGCTTATAAGATGTGACATCTGTCGCATCCATAGCATTCCAGTGAAGCTTTTGATTTCCTGATAAGAACCATCACGATGACCCGCCCTCCCGTGGACTCGAACCCCTCCGAACTGGTGAAAGTGGCAGTGGTCCAAGCAGAGCCCTATTGATTTATGCAACCTCCGCCCCCCCCCTTAGAAACTTTTGGCTTCTGACATTGGTTAATCAGGTTTGACGTTCAGGCAGCAATGCAGAAGACATGTAGTCTCATTGCCGAAGCTGGCAAAAACGGTGCGAGGCTCATCGCATTCCCGGAGCTGTGGATTCCCGGCTACCTGACACTTGTGTTCGCACACACCACCAAGGCCACCAATGATTACATGCTGGAATACTACCGCCATAGTATTGCGGTCGACTCGGACCACATGGCAACAATCAGGAAAGCAGCCCGAGTGGCAGGGATCATGGTAGTGATCGGATTCTCAGAGCGGGACACAGAGAAGTCTTTACATGTCCCAGACCTTTACCGGGCCTGAGGGCGATGTGCTCCTCCATCAAGGAAAGTTCAAGCCCACTGGACCAGAGCGGATCATTTTTAGGGATACTGTACGCTGATCCTTCCACCTCAATGGTTGCCTGTTCCATATTCAATTCTCATCTATAGTCCGGCGACTGTGCCAAAAATGTCGTCCAAACCCCCATCAGCCGAGTAGGCGGCCTCCAATGCTTCGAGCATCTCCAATCCCCTCTCAAATACAACACATATGTGCAAGGTGAACAGATCCACGTCGCATCGTGGCCCTGCCTTTTTCCCCTGGTAGAGCCCCTTATGAAGTTAGGTACTGCAACGAAATACGCATTGCCATAATTCATCTTAGCCAATGACCTACACCTATTTATATAATTTATATTGCTGATTTTTCATTATATAATCACGTGGAACCGATTGCATTGAAGGATCAAAGGCCCACAGTGGCGCTTACCAACAGGTTTATATCATAAGTGAATAGATCTCTGATATGGGCTGCTCAAAACGGGCTCGTTGTGTAATTCAATCCTCGGCCTTGGATTCGGAACCTTCAGCCTCAACTTCAGCTGCCACCCCATGGTCACCGCCGCTGCCGCGCTGGACCTCCATCTCCCCCAGGATCCGCTCACAATTCATCCAAATGCGGCGCCGGTTCCTCAGCCCCTTGAACTGCAGATTCTCGCCCTCCGGCTCCTGGCCCGGGGACGCATAAGATTCTCTCAGAAAGCGCACCAACCGGTCAAACTTTACTCGCCCTTTCCCCGTTTCATTGCCCTGGGCGGTTGGCAGCTGCGACAGAATGATATCCGCACACCACGGCAGGTCAAAGAAGAGGCGGGACTTCCAGAAGCTGGGCGAGAGGTGCTCTGCGGAATGCCTCAGGTCGGGGCTTGCGAGGAAGAGGTTCAGGACGGATGGACTCGGGAGGAATTCCAGGATGCGCAGCTGAAGTTCGCGCGGGAGTAATGAGAGGATGCTAGCGGTGGGGTCGGGATGGACTGGCGGACTTGCCGGAGCGGGCTTGACGCTGAAGGTGAAGGAATAGCCAGGGTCCGGACTAGCAGATGCGCGGTCGAGTAGAGGGCGGCAATCGAAGGGACCAGCAGGATCGATTACTGTCCACTAGGATGCAGTCGTATTAGAGAGCTCTCTCCAACATGTCGAAGCTTGTGTGCCGTTTCACGCCAGGGAAGCACTCACCATCGACCCCTTCACCGGATTCCATTCCTGATAGCCGGGATCGAACCTCTGGCCCGGCCAACGAGCCTCATCCTCATGGAACGCGTCCCCGAATCCCCAATCGACGAGGTCATTGTTGCGATCCTCCAGGCCGTCCCCCAACCAATTCCACAATCGGTCCATATCCAGGCCCTCAGTAGAACCAGGGGCCTGCCGGTGTCGATTCACGCGCTCCAGCATCTTGAAGCATTTATCGTGGACCAAGTACCCGTCGACGTTGGAGCGCAAAACATACTCATTCTCGGGGTAGTGGAATGTCCCGGTGTCGATATCGACATATGCTGCCTAGGTATCGCACCGGGGTTAGGTTGTCTGATTCTGCTCCCGTCCAAAGCAATCGGGAGTCCTTACCAGCGGGGTCAACAGGGGCACCGGCGCCTCCTTCCACGGGCCTGTAAACGTGTCCACAATCTTATTCGTGACGAGCCGCACCGCATCCAGCCACCGGATCTTGCTCGGCGGAAGGAACCGGGCATCGTATCCCAGTTCCTGCTGGCCAGGCATAAAATCCGCGAAGCGATAATCTCGATGGTCGAAATCGTCTTCTTCGGGGTCAAGGTGTTCGAGCGTGCTGTCGGCGAGCAACCCGCGCCATGTGGGGGGTGCGCCGCAGACGTGGCAGAAAAATGGAAACTCTGGCCCGTCCCTGAGTACCATTATTGTGTTGCTCGGTTTCGTGGGGGGCAATCATGGGAGTGCGGATCGATGGAGTAGATGAGCGGGGAGAGAAGCGGGAGAACTTGTTATTTATTATATTATATATAGCCTGGCCGCCCGGGCGTCCTTAGTCACCGGGCGCTAGCTAATTATACAGGGGTTCCATTGGCCACGCACTGACTTTACTGAAACACGAGCTGGCAAGGGCTTTGAGTCGCACATCAGATGAGTCCGCTGTCGTTCAGAGCACCGCTGGATACACAGAAAAAGAACATGCAGGAAATCCCACAGAAGCACTCCTACCCTCACTAACTACGACCACGACGCCACCACACAAGCCGCATACCCCACAACGAGCGTCTCGCACTCTCCAATGACCCGATTCGACCGTGTGGACTTTGGGATACGTAGGTGGGGGTGGCTGCAGATGGTAAACGGTTAGCGTCCCCATCGTGGAGTGATTTGTTTAGTTAATTGGGGCGAACTGACATCAACCACTCCCGTTTCCCACGCAATAGCTGTGCCCCGGTTCCAGGACGCAGTTGGTGGACGGAAGACTCGGGTTCCAGTCGAGGAAGTCACTCAGTTCAAGTCCCTCCGCGAACGCAACGTAACGACAGTCGTTGAGATCGTTGGTGGTGTCGTAGTTGCGAAGGTTGGTGCAGTTGCTCGGCGTGCCAGACGCCGTGGGCATCACCGAGCTGGTGGCCACGTAGCCCGTGGTGGGCGTCGACCGCGTCACCGTCACGGCCGGGAACGTCGCGGAGGTAATGGAGATCCAGGGGGTGGTGACCGGATACCCCGAGTAGGAGGTGATGGTCCCCACGGGGGCGACGCAGTACGCTTCGCCGAGCCACAGGTTGGTGCAGTTGGCGTCGATCTCCGGGTTCAGGAAGTAGAAATCAGCGAGGGAGAGGGAGAACTGTAGGGAGATCAAGGCGCATTGGTCCCCTGCCACGACCTGAACAGAGTTTAGCCCACATGAAGGGGGCCTGGGTATCATCCAGAGAATCGCTTACCGTATACCAGGATCCGCAGTCGATATTTGAGCCGTTCATTGCATTGGTGGGTACCGGCAGTGCCGTCGTCGCAGCACTGGTGGAGTTGGCCGTATCCGTAGTCGAGGAGTTGAGGGCGCCACCGGGGGGACTAGACGTTGGCCATTAGCTCCTCATATCTATCTCTTGCAAGCGGAACGGCTTCCTTCTTGTGAATATCAGCCAACAACATACCTGACGCAGACCACATAATCAAGAAAGTTGACGCTATTCTGACACAGGGAGTTGAAGTTCGGATTCCACGACAGGAACTCCGCCACCGTCACCCCTTCCAGTGTGCTGACCACCGACTCGCAGGAGTCCGATCCCTGCCACACGTGCGTATCGCATCCCGGGGGCACACACAGGGTTGAGTTGACGGCCGACGCGAAGGTCTGGCAGTAGATGTCCAGGTCATTCGTGTAGAGCAGATCGTAGGTGGACACCCCGAGGCTCTGTGCAACGGCATTGCACTCGTCACCCTCTTGCACAGTGTACGAGTCGGTACAGCTGGCGGCTGGTGTCGTGGTGGTGGGTGCTTTTGTCGTGGTCGCGGTCGCGTTGAGGGCGTACGACGTGGGAGAGGTCGTCGGGTATTTCCCCGTGGCATTGCAGCTCGACGTCAACGAAGCAAATTGACGGGCGAGGTTGGCATCATAGCCGAGCGGATTACTGAGCTGGACTGCCTGTCCGCCCAGCCAGCAATCGGAACATTGTTGGGTCGCGTTCAGATAAGATTGATGGGACCAGGCGAGCAGTTGCGGATCACAGAATGCACCCGTTGAGCTACCGACCTGTCAGCACCTGCCACCTTGGTTCTCCGTGCCAACACTAACCTGTCCTTGCGGCATGAGATGTTATACGTATGGAGGTAGTTGTCGACAATAAATGTTGCTATGCCTCTTTGTCAGCCCATACCTGCAACCTGCGTCCGTGGACGGTGCACCGCCATCCGGTGTGCCAATATACATACCCGGGTATGCGATATTCTGACGCACAATCACGTCTGTGTCTTCCGTACAAGCATCCTGGATCGTTGCGCGAGCGTCCGAGAGAGAGGAAAAGCACGAACTCACGCAGAGTTCCGCCACCAGGCCGGCGTCCAAGATCTCCCCACTACAAAAGTGTTAGCACGGCTCACCGTCGACGGTGACGCCCACATCATGACAGCGGGTATACCTGGCGGAAACCGGGTTCAGGAACGGGGGACAAGTGACGGTCGTGTTCAGAGCCGTCCGGCACGAGTCACTCAAACCCGGATAGTCGATGTAGGACGGCGCATCCGAAAGCTGCTGGCCGTTCCCAGAGGCCGCGAAAAGAAGACCCAAGGCCGCAGAGACATAGCGCACACGCAAAGTCGGCATGGTGACACTTCTGGGCAAACCAGAATCTCCTGGGGGTTGGCAGTGACCGAGGGGAGGAAATATATACAGGGACCGGTGTTTTTCAATTCAACCACCGCCAATGCGTTTATTTTTAGGGCTTTTTGTCCGGTTCATTGTCTGCCTGATGAGACCCCGAACAATGGAAGTCCCTGATATCGATCAATTTAGATGCCTAACTAGATAAAATGAACGCCAAGCAACCCCAGCAGTAGTGTATGATCCCACGGTCGGAGATCTGACTATAAAAAGAATGCGGCAGTGATCCCGCTGCGGCCGAGTGTCCGGACCTAGAACCCAACCAGTTGGACGGCCTTGGCCGGTGCGATTGGTGGCTCTTATTATTTCCAGGGGCTCACTGCCACCCACTCGAGGCGTTAGGGCTACACTTGCCACGGCCCGTCGGGGCCAAGTGATTTTATTTGGGCCAGGGGTTCAATCAGATCGCCGAGATCGCCCGGCGGGACAAGAACTTCTCCTTCCGGTTTAGGAATATGGACCTGACAGGAAGCTAGCCCTGCATTAGTTCGTTTTAGTGTCCATCGATCACCCAACGAGGGCACCCGGACGCCTGTTGGCGCCGTTGGAAACGTCCAAGCTCGGCCCCAAACATCTGATGCGGCTTGGAGAAGCTTCCGGGAGGCTGAGTCGAAGCATGGTCGCCCTTAAGCGAGGTTGCATCCCGTCCGACTGACAGCGACTAAATCCATCGCCTGGGGTAGTCAGTATATCCGAGCAATCACAGGAGCCGCCCGCCGCGCCGGCTCGTAGGATCAGGGGCCCCAGGGAGACCCTGTTGGTGTTTCGAGTCTCGAAAAGGAAAATGCACGGATGAGGCCTTTCAAGGAATCTCATGCATCTGGCCCCCAACGGCTGAAAGACAACGTCCGGGTCGGAAGCATGGATGAGGGAAATGAGGCAGCCTGTCGCAGGTAGACAGACGATATGGGCATGCCTCGTCTTGGGGGTAGCGATGGAGTGGTCGGCATATAATCTATTGACTTCCTCGAAACTCAGTCTCAGATAGCAGCACAGCCCTTCTATTTGCACTCGATTATCATGGCCGACACACCACCCAAGCGCGGAAGCCATAGAGGCACGCTATGGGCTTTGTCTACTCTTTTACTCGTGCTGTTGACGTACACCTGGTCCGGACCCTCTCCACCCGCGGCCGTCAAGGTGACTCGCCAATACAGCGGCCTCGATGAACGGAACCTCCCCCCCGCTCGGAACCGCACGCTCGTCCACCGCGACGAATACGCGTGCTCAGAGGAAAAGCCCTGCCACAATGGAGCGTGCTGTGGCGGCGACGGGTATTGTGGTTATGGCCCGACCTACTGCGGTACGGGCTGCCTGTCGAACTGCGGTGCGACGGCCGAGTGCGGCAAGTTCGCCAAAACCCCGGGCCAGAAGTGTCCGTTGAATGTGTGCTGCAGCGAGTTCGGCTTTGTGAGTGGCCTTCCTGTATCAATGCTGGACCGGAATGGGAGATGACGGAGGGCTCTGGGCTTTTCTTGGACACAGTGCTGACGGGATGATAACAGTGCGGCACAACCAAAGAATTCTGCAACGGTGCGTCTCGCCAAGTGACTCTCCCTGAAAGGCTCAGTGGGACTGACTGCAGCTAGATGACTGCCAGAGCAACTGTGACCTGCACCCGAAGCCCCCGGGAGGCTCTGCCGCGACGGGGGTGCTCGAGAACAAAGTGATCGGGTACTACGAATCGTGGTCTGCGCGCAAGGAGTGCCACAAAGTATCTCCAGCGGATTTGCCATTGGATGCACTGACCCAGTAACTACTGCCTCTCTGTCCTGGACCAGCACCACTACATACTGATGCTCTGCTAGTATCAATTTCGCGTTTGCCTATATTGCGCCGGACTCGTACGAGGTCGTGACCATGGACCATGCAACCCCGGCCAGTCTCTTTGAAGACACGACGAGTGTGAAGGCAATCAAGGAGCAAATCAAGATCTTCGTGAGCATTGGTGGCTGGTATGTATATCTGGTCCATGGAAGGATGTGTACTGATGTGGACAAGGACATTCTCCGATAATGACACCACCACGCAGCCACTCTTTGGCGAGATTGCGGCCGACCCGACCAAGCGGAAGACGTTTGCGAACAACGTGGTGCACTTCATGAAGCAGTATGGTATGTAGTCGGATCTAAACCTTGGATGCGCCCCATCGCATTCGCCGTGTCTAACAGCATCGCTAGGGTTTGACGGTGTGGACCTGGACTGGGAGTATCCGGGAGCCCCCGATCGAGGCGGGAAACCCGAGGACACGGACAACTATGTGCTACTGGTCAAAACCCTCCGCGAGGTGTTCGATGCCAGCGGTGGGGACTACGGGATCACCTTCACGGCCCCCTCGTCGTACTGGTATCTACGGTGGTTCGACCTGCCCGGCCTGGCGGAATACGTCGATTGGATCAACCTCATGACATACGACCTCCACGGTGTCTGGGACTCCACCAACCCCATCGGCAGCATTGTGCAGGCCCACACCAACCTGACCGAGATTAAACAGGCCGCCGAACTCTTCTGGCGGGTGGGGATCCAGCCGGCAAAGCTGGTGATGGGATTCGGGTTCTACGGCCGCTCGTTCACACTCGAGGACCCGAAGTGCACGAAACCCGGATGCCCGTTCAGCGGCGCCTCGAGTCCAGGACCCTGTTCCGCCACCGGCGGCATTTTAACGTACTACGAGATCATGGCCGCGTTGAAGGACGGGTCCGCGTCCAAGTCGAAACGCGCCGCCATCACGCCGGTCCACGCCAAAGACGACGCCGTCAAGTACTTCATCTTCGACGACGATCAGTGGATCTCGTACGACGACGAGACGACCTTCAAGCAGAAGGTCGACTGGGCCAACAGCGTGGGACTGGGGGGCAGCATGATCTGGGCCTCGGACCAGGATACGGACCACTACGATGCGCACAAGGCGTTGATCCAGCGCGACATCACCACCAACCCGACGCTCCAGACCATCGACAAAGCCCTGTCCAACCCCAGTGCGGTGGTCGACAACATTGCGGCCTTCAACGGCCAGAAGTGCTTCCAGTATGAAGGGGACTGCGTCGACCTGGATGACAAGACAGCCATGGCCGACGCGTGCGGCTCGGGAAACACGGTCGTGGGGTGGGATGATGCTGGGTGTGGGAAGTCCAGTTGTGTAAGTCGTCCGTGCCAAACACCGCAGGTGGGTGATGACGCACTACAGGAAGCGAGCTGACCGTCATCATCATGATATAGCATTGCGGAAAGCCCATCTGCTGCCCCACCAAGAGCGCCCCGAAAAACTGCATGTGGCGCGGCGACGACAACGGCGGGGGGGCCGGCACCGACTGCAGCGCCCAATGTCGAATGGGTGAAGTCAATGTCAAGGGCATCCGATCATCGTGGGGCGGCGGATTCTTGAACGATGGCAACACCGACAAATGCGGCCGAGGGTATAAGGTGTTCTGCTGCCCCGATCCGGACTTTGCACAGGTCCTGAACGGATGCTCCTACGCGGATTGGTACGCATAGCCCCCTCGAGTTCTTCAAGTAAAAAGGTGGCCATTCCCGGAGAGATCCCGAGCTAATGTTCTCTTCGCAGTGGCGATGACTGTCCATCCGGCACCTCGACCGTGTTCACAAAATACGACAAATGCTGGTCCCAAGGCCAGCGCTTTTGCTGTTTCCTTCCGGTGCCACTGTCCGACTGCCACTGGGAGGGCGGCAGCGGAGGAGAGGCAGACTGCGCCAATGCGAACTGCGGCGAGACGGAAGTCGAGATGGATCGCTCCACGTATGGAGACAAGGGGAAAGCGTGCGACTGTAGGTCTATCAACACTCAAGAACACAATCTATTTGCGGGTAGAAAGGACACCCAGAGCGACTGACACGAATGATGACAGGGGGTCGTCAAAAGGCCATGTGCTGCAAGGTGAAGAAGGCTCCGATCAAAGCAGCCACCTGCAGCGTCGACCTTTGCACCGAAATCCCGGGCTACTGCCCCGGCACTGACAATGAGAGCAAGCGAGATCTCGCCCGCCTGTCCACCGTTGGGGAGGCAGAAGTCGACGTGCAGTCGCGGTCACTGCAGCCGCGTGGCGGCGCACAGATATATTGGTCCAAAAACGGATTCAATACGGTAGCGATGTCCTACCCAACCCCCCTGGATATGCTAGGCTTCGCCGCCATTCTGCAGGCCCTGCGGCGATGGTTCCGGCTGGACCGAGGGCCGTGTCTAGGGCGGAACATCGAGTACGGGACCTTCCGACGGAACCAGGTGGGCGCCGACATGACCGAACTCGAAGTTGAGCACCCGATCGACCGCCAAGTGCTGGCGTCGTTCTTCGACACGGTGAACACGCGGATCCTCCCGTCTGGGGAAACCTCGCGGTTCCCGGCCATTGACCGCGCGACTCTACGCAACGTCCTGCACGCCGAGAACGAGGCCCTCGCCGCACGACCGCCCGTCCAGATCAATCCCAATGGACTCCCCGTCGGCAATCAGCCCGAGACTGCGAATGACCGGCTCTTCGAGGCGCTCGGCTCGCAGGAATACGTTTACCCGTTTTCGCTACTCGAGAAGCAGATTAACGGGGCCAAGGGCCGGTTGATGAAAGGGAAGGCTCCCACGGGTATAGAGAAGGTGCGCAGGGAGTCAACCACGGCGCTCACATCAGGCAAGGACAAGCACATCAATACCATGCTGCAGGGGGTGAGAATGGTATGAACTCCCCCGACCCCAATGGGCCTGTAGCCCGGCCGGACCACCCCCCCCCCAAGGCCGTCTCTCATGCTAACTCACTCCTCGCGGCAGGGCATCTCCATCTTTGACTACCTGAACGACGGCGCGGTCAGCGAGCGGTTCAACGCCGTGCGGCACCAGGTGCGGCGGCAGGCCGGGTACGTCGAACAAGACGTGCCCGAGCTTCCAGAGCTCGCCGCCCGATGGGACGAGTTCTTCAACGACTTCGTGCAGGCGCGACAGGAGCAGGCGCAGAACTGGCTGCGGAATGCGGTCCAAGAGGCCCTGGAGCCGTGGATCCAGGCCCACGAGCGGGGAGAGGTCGACCTGTTTCAGTATGGCATGGTGCTCACGACGCTCGAGGGGTTCCTAGACATGATCGATAGAATGGTCTTCCCGGCGGATACCCAGCCGTCGATGCAGGTTCAGGATCCGAGTACTGGGATTTAAATACCTATGTTGCGGCGCAGACCATATGCGTTGGTTTGCTGATGATCACCAGTGCTGGCTTCTACGCTTCACAGTGCCCATTCACAATTAGTGTATAGAGCGAGAATTTCGTTCGACCCTTTATATAACTACCGATATATCCCTAGATATACCCCTCGCATAGAGACGGCGGTTTGAGTTACTTGTGTCCATGTAAGGAAATGTTTGGCTGACAGGACAAGTGTCTTTATTTAATAAAGTCCTGCACTACTTTCGTCATTGGGTGGGAAACGTGGCCTGCCACATGGGCATCGGTTCGATTCCTGAATGAGACCACTGTAGCCGCCCCCTACCCCATGGGGTGAGCTTCGTGTCTCCAGGTCGGCTTTTTAGCCAATGATCCAGGGTTAAAAGATGGGAGACCTCGGAGGTGGAGCGATGGCGCGGAGAGGCGGCAGGCAAATTAATTGGCCGGGGGTTGACCCACTGATGCTGTTCATGGTGAAGCGTTGTTTGGGGGCAAAGTCTTTATCCAGAAGATCAATTTGGAGCACAATAAGGCTAAATGCATCAAAATCGGGGAAGAATATACCCGGATGACCCATGCGGAGTATATTGCCTTTGTGGAGTCCGTGAATATTAACCCCCCCATCGACGCTTCAATCTTTTCTGGGACTTCCATTTCTCTCGACTTCCTCCATACATACGCCAAGTCGCGAGACTTTACCACCTACTTAGGCCCCTTTGCTCATTCTCCTGTTATTTGGCTTTGCACAATATGGCCGCCATTCCAAGTGTCCGATGGGGAATTCTAGGTCAGTAATCCCCAGGCCCGTTGTTTCCGTCCCCAGCGCAGACATGCTAACCGGTGCTGCAGGGACCGGGATGATCTCCTCCTGGTTCGTCGAAGACCTGGTCCTCCAGCGTCCGGGGTTGAGGGTCAACCATATCATTCAAGCGATCGGCAGCTCTTCGGTCGACAAGGGCCGCGGGTTCGCAAATCAATATTGCCCGAAATCCTCGCCTACCATCCACGGGAGCTACGACAAACTCATCCAAGACCCCGACGTCGACATCATCTACATCGGGATCCCGCATGGCTTCCACAAAGATTATTGTCTTCGTTCGATTAATGCCAAAAAGGCAGTGCTATGCGAAAAGGCCTTCACCCTAAATGCCACGGAGGCGAAAGGGGTATTCCAAGCTGCGGAGAAACATGGAGTATACGTGCAAGAAGCCATGTGGCTCCGGCATCGTCCGCTCGTTCAGAAGCTACGGGCATTGATCCATGACGAGAAAGCGATTGGCGAGCCATTCCGCATGTTCGCTGATTTCAGCATCGAAAAAGACATCCAGAATCTGCCGCTCACCTCACGATATCGCGATCCGAGTCTGGGTGCGGGCTCCCTGCTCGATATCGGAATTTACAGCCTCACCTGGGCGATCCTGACTCTGGATGCTGCGTCCCCGGCAAACTCGGAAGTTCCCAAGGTCCTGGCGACCCAGTCATTCGAAGAGGGGATTGAAGTGAACACCAGTGTCATCTTGCATTATGCCACGACGGGACGCCAGGCGGTCACGACATCAACCACCAACCGAAAGCCGTCAGGAGTCATTGCGCGAGTCGATGGCAGAGACGGATACATCGAAATTGAGGGACCCGGCGGATCTATGCCACGGTCTCTGGTATTGTACAAGAAGTGTCCCGCGGGCGGTGACCAGCATTATGTGGTTGAGAAAACGTATGACTTCCCCGAGCCTGGCCGGGGGTTTTACTACGAAGCGGATAACACGGCGTTGGACTATCTGGCTGGTCGGAAGGAAAGCTCGGTGATGCCATGGGCGGAAACCATTCGGGTGATGGAACTCATGGATGAGATCCGTCGCCAGGGAGGGACGAGGTATTCTGTGGATTGAGTGGCCTTTACTTGTGTAACTTTTATAAATTGAACCAATACACACGGCGACAAAGGGGTGGTGTACCCAAGGTCTATGGCCATAAACAAACCCAAAATAGAAAATGCTGTCCAAGGATGGACAATGCATTGCAACTTGCGCAGGATCCAGATGGCTTGACGCGCGAATGGAACCGACGCATGTTGAGCTAACGGTCAACGCCGGCGAGCTTTAGCAGATGGTTTGTTGGGAACCAACAGTGCTCTCCCCCTATTAGAGATACGTGATTGGAGGATTTCTTCCAACATGACCCTGTCAGAGCCCGGGGCTGGCGCTCTTGGATCTGTGAGGAACAGGTCAGCGCCTTCCCCGGAGTTACTTTGTCTTTTCTGGCTTCTGCGAGGCATCATCGTTATCTCCGGCGTTCTTCATTTTCCAGCTCGAGTTAGGATTCTCTTCCAAGACGCTAGCTCGCCGGACACAATTCTGTTGCAGCTCATATCGCCGAAGAAGTTCAAAAGTCCCTCAACTTCCAATGACATTTCCCCGCGCCTCGAGCCGAGACAGGGATGTGTCGAGACGGAAAATCCACGAAGGGATTGCCAAGCAAATCCCTCATCTGTCATATTCTTTGTTTGCTGTCCCGCCAAAGGAGCTCAGAGCGTCGACCTCATAAAAGAAACGGTGAGCACTGCGAGCCTTCTCGCGCCCGCACCCCCCCCCCCATTCCCCCATAAAGTATCGAATTTTCCTCGCCCCTCGTCGCATCTGTCTGTAAACAAACATCCCAGCAATGTCTCCGCCCTCCCTCCCCTTCGCACTCCCCTCGTCCCTGAGCGGAAAAACCTACCTGATCACGGGCGCCAACACCGGGATTGGCCGATCCACCGCACAGGCACTCGCCACCCGCGGCGCCCGCGTGTACATCGGCTCGCGCTCACTGGAAAAGGCCAACACCGCAATCGAGACGATCCGCGCCGAAACCCCGGATGCGGATCTGCATATTCTGCAGATGGACCTCCTCGACCTGTCGTCCGTCGTGAAGGCAGCAAAGGAATTCAAATCCAAAGAACCCAAATTACACGGCCTGGTGAATAACGCGGGAATCATGGCCACACCGTTTGCGAAAAGTCCGACGGATGGGTTCGAGCCGCAGTGGCAGACGAATTATGTCTCGCCGTGGCTGCTTACCTGGCACTCGCTCGACACGCTGGTGAGCACGGCGAGGGAGGAAGGGTCCGCGGGGAGGGTGCGGATCGTGAACGTCACGAGTAACGGGCATAAATTCGCGCCCAAGATGGGGATCGACTTTGATGACCTCAGCCTGGAGAGGAGCGGGGGCATCTGGTCGCGGTACGGGCAGAGTAAGCTGGCGAATATCCTGCATGCGAAGCAGCTCAATCAACTGTACGGGGCGACTCCGAGCGAGAACCAGGAGGCGGCAGCGCCGGCCATCTGGACCGCCGCGGTGCATCCGGGGTCCATTGATACAAATCTCAACAAGCAGACGGCGCTACCGAGGTTCTTTTACACGGTGCTGAAGACTCTGGGGGTGTACTCGCAGCCGAGCGCGGGGGCGTATAATTCGGTGTTTGCGGTGGCGTCGCCAGATTTCAGGGCGGGGGATAGTGGGCAGTATTTTGTGCCAGGGCAGAAAAGGGAGGAGCCGAGTAAGGTGGCGCAGGATATGGAGCTGGCGGATAAGCTGTGGGAGTGGACACAGGGCGAATTGGGGAGGAGGAATTTGCTGCAGTGAATCCTGTGTTTTCTGTCCGCATTATAGCGTCTAGGGTACTACCAGGGGAAAGATCCTGTGGAAGGGAGAGCACACGTTAGGCTGGTTGCTGGCCTATCGCAACAATGACGCTCTTTGGGTGCTGGCAACCATCAGATTGGAAATATGTAACATATCGCCACCGTGGATTACTTTGGGCTCCAACTTTCCATGCGAGCTGGCCGAGGCGGTTGGGATGTCGTTGATCTGGGGACTGGGGTAGGGCCTCCACCTATTCGAAACTGCCAAAGATACTACGTCAGAAATCAACCACACAAAGACTATCAACTTTCAGCGGTCCAAGCAGTCACCATTTGATGACATTGTGTCACTACCGTCTAAGCGATAGCGCCAAGTGCCATGTTGGCTATTCCACGGGCATCGGGTCGTTGAGCCACTCCACGGATTCCGCGTCAGGGGAATCAGGGGTATCGTCAAGCTTCGATCCATAAATCGGTCGACCATCCGGCGTCAGCTGTCCACGGAAGTCGGGATCGTAGTGCTGACTATTCTCATCTAGCGTCGCAACATATCGGTCCCGCCCACCCCTTTTACTGTGGGTTTTCGTGTAGTGGGCGTTGAGGTTATCAAACCTGGCAAACGCTCGATGGCAACCGGGCACCCAGCAGACGTGAGGCTTTTCCCGTGCATGGCTGGCCATGTGTCTGCGCAAATGCTCCTGTCGCCTAAAGCGTCCATTACAGCCCGGTTCCCGGCATCTGAACGCAACCTGTTTGATAATGGGAGGCAGATTCTCGAGCGTCAGGTCATGGCTTTTGTGCTTGCGAGCTATCTTTCTAGAGTGTGGCCGCGGCGAGAACGGGGTGGTATGCGTTCGATTTATGCCTGGCCCAGATAAGCTACTATGATGGACGAATTTCCGGCAGCAAACAGATCGATGGATCGGGCTGAAGACTCCCCCTTTGCTGCCGGAAATTCGTCCGAGGAATTCTCGAATATCGAGGAGTCACGGGCTGTCCGAATCCCGTGTTCCTTTTTGAATGCAGGTTTCAGGTGTGACGGCTCGTTGCTCATAGATGTCGCCTGCGCTTATAAAACAGCACATAGATAAGTAAGCTCGACCGAAGGGTACGCAGCCTGGTCCGAAATAGATCTCCTGTCCATCAATCCCTGGACGAGTAGCGCCGGGTCAGGTAGAGCTATGTTGCACGCTCCGAGGACCTCACAGATCTGACACAAAGCTGTAACAAGGG
This sequence comes from Aspergillus biplanus, assembly GCA_027569045.1. Taxonomy (NCBI): domain Eukaryota; kingdom Fungi; phylum Ascomycota; class Eurotiomycetes; order Eurotiales; family Aspergillaceae; genus Aspergillus; species Aspergillus biplanus. Next base: position 344,248 of record JAPDEJ010000046.1, read on the forward strand.
GAATAATATAAGCCTCCCCGAGGGGATTGAGAGCCATGACGTAGCCGTACATCTCGCTTGTAGCTGCATCGACGACCAAAGATCCAGAGTCGCCAGGGGATAAACCTGAAAGTGGTGGTGAGCCCCGTTTGAAGTTGGCAACTGGCATGGGCCTTACCTGGTGCTTCACGACACGTAACACTCCAAACTTCGCACATTCCCGGGCGATTTATTCCCCCGATAAACGAATTGCCCGCTAATAAAACCCCGCGCCGAGCGACCAGACCAGCACAGATCACAAAAACCTCCGTTTCTACCCCTGGGTGGCGATGTGCAACCTGCCTCAAGAATACCGGGGTAGGGCTACCAGGAGCCATGTAAAAGTTAGGCTTGCGCTCGTCTTCATCGTGGATCGCCATCAGCGCCCAGTCCAAATCAGGGCTCTCGCTCGTGTTGCCGCCCTGAAAATGGAGAATGGTCGAGGTCTGTACACCTTTAGTCCCTCGTGGGACCAGCCTAGGCTCATTGGCCGTATCCTCTTCATCAGACGATTCGTATTCCACGTCATCCACTGTAAATTCGCCGTCTTCAGAGTCAGATTCGGCTGTCGACGCCTCTACGTCGCTTCGCACTTGTTTCACCAAATGCGCAAAAGCGTGACGCACGGTGAGTGCATATAAAACATCATCCACCTCCAGAAGACAGGCAATAGTTGCGCGAGTGCCGTCGTAGAAGATTACTCGTGAGCCACACGTGGTCAAGGCTGACAAAGATGTGATGGATGCGTCTTCCTGCTTCAATATATCCACTTCTCCAATGATATCGCCCTTTCCAAGAAGTACTCGGGGGACTGTACTCGTCCTCCAGAAGTAGATCTTGAAACGGGGGAGATGTGACCTACCAAGGCTTTGCATGGAATTATTCCTCAGGATTCCGAGCATGGAAAGCAGATGTGGTGATTTGGGGAGATAGTACTGCTCGGTTAAATGTCTGCTCGTCAGCAGCTTCTGGAGATCGCGAAAGGCCGACTCCACACAAAACACGACAATGGACGGGTGTGACTCTGTTGGCGATGGTCCGCACATCCTAGGTGTGTAATCAATTCCCAAGACATGTGGTTTCAGTCTAGCATCGTTTTCCACGTTCCTCTTGAACATCTCGACCACGACCGGGAACCGACCGATGTGATCGGCGCCAATGACGGAACCGCTATGTGGATAAACGTAGATTGCATTCCTTCTCGTCCTTGGCAGTTCACGAGGTTCCCTGAATGGGTTCAGCTCTCGTGCTGGCTTCGGTGGGTCGCTAAGCAAGCTTTCGGAGGACGCGGCGGTGGAATTATCAGGCCCATCAGAAACTAAGGTTGCTAGCCCTAAGGATGATTCCGCTTTCACTGCGCTGGATATGTCCCCCTGAATATTTGGGGAGAGACTCGACCCCAGGCCATCCTCTTTCGGGTGGAGAAAGCTGTTATTTGGTCGTCGTGGAGGACTCGTCTGGGAGCGACGTATATTCGACTCGGATGCCCTAAAACCATAGACTTGAGCAGTCAAGCCATCCTATTTTCGCACCGGGGGCGACTTATCTGTGAGAATATTGGGAAATCAGGAGCCTGTCGTCACGCGTGGTCAAGGGCAGTTGCAACGTTGTCAACCCAGTCTGGACCGAATTGACAGCCATAAGTAGTTCCTTCCTATCTGGGGTATATTGTTCCTTTAGCTGGGTAGCTGCTGTATCTTTTATCCTGTTTCCCCAGAAAAGTGTCGCGGTCAGCTGGCCTGGATTCAGATTGTCCGCTGCTGAGCGGGGCATGGAATAGTCGTAGGTGCAGCCTCGTCCGAATCACATCGGGCGCAGCCACGTGTACCAATGAAAGGCTGCATATTCAGAGCCTCCTGCAGCCCACGCATATGGTCCACCTCCATAGATATCATCTCGAACCGGTATTTATTGTGTGCGAGGGGCTGACTCGAGGCTGACAGCTACCCGCGAGGCTTGATCCGGATCTTTGACTTCTCTCACAGATGCTACGTCCACACACGTCGCCATCCTTCTTCCTCTCATTTCCCGTCCCTGATGAAAGAAAATGAACACTCTACAGGATGAAGAGAAACATCTCTTGCGGAAACATATCCTATTTGACGACCCACCACAGGCCGGTGAGGAGTTCCAGGCTTTTTTCCGACTTTATGATTCCATCGTCCGTCCCACGAACGCTGGAGGGGCCATCATTCAGGTCGATAGCCCAGTCTTAAATAGCCACGCGGATATCCTTAAGTGTGCCATGCGTATCCGTGAGAACTCAACGCTCACTCGCCATCGTATGGCCAATGCAGTGTTCCCTCGTATCCAAGCCCCTATTAGGGATAAGGAGGATGCCTTACAGTCACTTCTTCGTGTTTCCTTGATGTTGAACTGTTCGCTCGACGATAAATATTCGCAGGAATTTCAGGTCGGGGGTTATATACCGGCTCGATGGGAGGCGAACGAGTCTCTTATCCATTATGTGGAACGGGCTCTCCCCAAAGGCGACACGCAGGGGGCGAAGAAATTCAAGCCGCAAAGGTATAAGAAAGAACTTAAGGCATGGAAACTGAAAAGGCGGTACAAGTTGAAATTCAGACCGACCGACAAGATCATAGAACACCTGTTATACGATCCTGTGACATGAGTAGTGCAGATCTTCCATCATACAGCATATCTGAAATCTCACCTTAGGCACTTCCAAGATCGTCCTATCTCCCTGGAAACTTTTGAAAGCCTCGGACAGTAAGATAGCCACTTGTCTTTCTCCCGAGATCGACTGCTACTGGGTCCTGTTTTAACCTCTTGCTCAGGGGTACGCTGCCACCCCAGCTCCTGCTGGAAACGCCCCACTCCTTCGACTTTATCCTTTTTCCAATTTCAGTCGACCGCAGTGGGAAGTCGCGAAAACTGCTCCGAGATCTCATTTTTAAGCATCGATTTGACCCCAGCGGGAAATGGGATGAAGGCTGTATCCGCGACTTGCCGAAAGATTTCACGTATCAATATTGGGGCCATCGTCTGGAAAAGCTTCGTGAGATGGTGAGCGACCCACCACCAGGGAATTCTATTGTCTCCTGGATAGAGAGGCATACTTCTGAGAGGAACGCACTGACCGTCGCTATCGTCGGTCTCTTTCTAAGTGCCTTTTTTGGGCTGTTGAGTTCCATCATTGGTGCAGCTCAGCTGTGGGTAGCCATTAATGCCTGGAAATCCCCCCAAGCCCTTTCTTCTACATGATATATATTTTCAATGTCAAGCTCCGAATTAACTATGCTTATATCATCGCTTTATATTATATGTTTTATTGTGTAGTTTGTAGAATTTGAGCATGTCAGGGTGATTGCAGAGCATGACGAGAAGGGAAGATATATTTTTGGAAAACGTCACACCTCTAACAAGACTCCTGAACGACACTGACTGAACAACCCAATCCCATTTGGCCACGATACCGGGTCATTTATGCTCCACGGCGGGACGAGAGCCAGATTTACCCCCGGTATAAGCCCTAGTGTGACTGGACCTGGGTGGTGAATGCTCCATTCTGCCTTCAAGAATCACACGGTTGCGCATTGTTGTCGGAATATTGTTGGTCCGTACTCCACACCTCAGGCAACCAAAGACAACCAAGTGGGGTCCGGTTCAACCTGTTCGTGAAAATCAATGGCTGAGAAAAGAAGGCGACAGTGTTGAGTTAAATGACGCCATGGACTAGATATGTATTCGCGCTCTGGTAAACCACAATGGACCGATGTGACCACCGACAGGGCTGTGCACCCGCTGCCTTGGCGCCCTCGGATGTAGCTAATAGGAGCTAGGTATTTAAGTCCCTGAGGATAGGGCAACATGCCAAGAGCTCTTGGTGTATTCTGGTGTGCTCAATGATTGGAAGGGTTTCTGCAACATTTTATCAGGCATCCAGCCGGGCGAGAATCCGTGTTTCCCCCTCCTCTTTCATGAGGGGTTTAAATTCGTGGGTGCTGTGTGTTTTCCCTCGAATTTAGGTCTTTCTAGAAGGTTTATTCTGGGTTTGTAGAGGATCAGCCGCGACCATGAGGTCCACTACAGTGTCTATAGCGAATGCGCTCGCCGTTTTGCCCCTCTCTTTTGGTATGGTATCCCCGCCACCCGATTGTAACCATGATATTTTCCTGCTAATACAGGTATCTCAGGTTCATTTGCTCAAGTGTGCAAAACTGCAGAGGAAACTATCACTGTGTCGACCCCCGAGGACCTGGACATCTTTCGTGACAGCTGCACAACGATCACCGGCAATATTGAGATTTCCGCCAGCTATAGAGACCACTTCATTCTTGAAGGAGTAACTGAGATTGTCGGCAACATTTCCAGGCCAGATTCTGCGGATCCTGGGACCCTGGGCGCATTCACCGTTCCCGACCTTGTAAATATCGACGCTATCATCCTACATCAAGCCACAGAAATAAATTTGCCCAAGCTGGAAGCTGCGGGCGATATACTTCTCAATCCATGGCGTGCTGGACAGGTTGACCTTCGAAGCTTGCGTGAAGTCAACAATATATGGGTCCATGGTGGCTGGAGGAGGTAGGACCGCATATGCGATTGTCATCGTCCGCGTCCATTATTGAAATTAACAGGCTGACCCCGCCGGAGCGTTGATCTCTCGAGCCTAGAGACAATTCACGGGACGCTGGAGTTCTCGCGTCCCCGAAGCAACTCTATATTCCCTGCAGATCAGGTGGCCCCATTGACAATCGATCTTCCGGCTCTCAAGACAGCAAAGGCACTTGATATCGGGGGATATGCAGCAAGGTTCGTTTCGCGCACCCTTCTTATACAATATGAGCTCGGTTAATCCATGATCTTGCAATAAAGCTTTTCAGCGCCCAAACTGGAGTCCCTCGGTGACCCAGCCGTTGAATACTCCTATAGTCTCGTTGTTGCCATCTGGAATCATATCGAGGTTGAGTTTCCAAAACTGCATACTCTCGTAGGTGGGAATACAATGATTCTTGGTAACATAACCCGGTACGTGACCAGAATCTCCTGGATCATTAATAGTAGGGCTGGTCCAGCCTCCTTGCCCCTGATGGAAGAGGCCCGAAACGACCTACCATGATCATATCCTGATCAAAGCCTCCCTCGGCAGAATAAGCCTCCCGGCACTCGCCGAAACTAACGAGATCTTCGAGTTCAACACGGACAACCCGGTGGAAATCTACTCGACGATTGAGACCGCCGCTCAGTTTCGGCTGTGGGGTAAAATAAAAAGGTTCGCGAGCGGCATCCAACTAATCTCAAGGCTGGTCTCGACCCCGGATCAAACGTTGCTAACCGGTCTATCCTCTATGTAGCGTTGAACTCCCGAATATGGTTGACCTTGGTTCCATCAACTTCGCCGACGAAATACGTCCCTGCAATGAGACACTCGTGAAGCTCTGGGAAGCAGTTCCTAGCAACGGCCCGCCAGGGCACGAGACGAGCTGGTATTGGAGGTGTTGGCGGGACGACCTCCCAGAGGAGGCCACTAGCCGTACTCCCTCTGGGGATGACACGGATGATGATGATGATGATGATGAAACTACTGACGAGGAGGAAGATGTTACCGATCCCAGTATACTTCCTGAGCCTGACTCAGGGTCGGCAAAGGGGTCAGGGTCGGAAACGGCAGATGGCTTGGGCTCTGAGGAGGCTGTTCCCGGGGATACCGGGTCGTTCCTAGCTCCGCCTAGGCTGTCTCCGCATGTAATGCTCCTTTGGGCCGCTGTCGTCGCTTTTGGTTAAAAACCGTAGATTGTTGAATCCTTGAGAGATAATGACAGGTGTCATGACCTGAAAATTTAAATACAGCGATACGTCACTCAACGAGTTGGCATCCAGTCCTTCTTGCGCTACTTGCTGGACTTCGGAGTGCTCTTGGCAGGGAGTGGGGGGCGGAGTACAGAGAGTATGTGGACCGATCTACCAAATCGGATCAGGTCTAGATCAGAAATAAGTCTCATCAAGCCCTCGAATGCTCGGAGCATGCTGCGGGGAGAAGCTCAGTGCAAGGATCTGACTGTATATAAAACCCCCGAAGCCATTTATACCGCCAATAATTTTGTCTCACCCGCTTGGTCGTGGATCGAATTCACTCCCATTTTGCAAATATCCATGCAGACACAATAAACAGTATGAAAAAAAGGCGGCAACAGCTCCATCACCCCACACCGGCTGCGTCTTTCACCAATCCGGCATTCGGGTCTCCAACTTAGAGAAATCTATTTCTTCTATGAAAAGGCTTGAGGATTAACTGTTTGTTCTTCGAAAGCTTGAGGCGGAAACATTCACGATTGCCTCTATGGGGTATGTCCCCGAGTGAATGGAAAACCCCGGGCTACAGCTCAACCGTGCGGGAGTCATAGAACTCATATGTTCAAAGGTACTTCAGAATACCACAGCCTGGTAAACGCCTAGGCAAAGCTGTATTTGATAGGCGTCGGGTCCGCTCTAAACCCCGGGTTTGGGTTTACCAAGGTTATGTTTACGGTTCCGGACATTGTGTCGGCCACGGGACATGTGGAAGGGTTTAGGGTGAAGGTGTTGAGGTACCCTGGAGGCATAGATGAGGCGAGTGTAGATGTTATAGCCAGGGCAAGTATCTTCCGCAAATTCGATGTCTTGTCATCGCATGCCGTAATAATTATGTCCAAAGCGGTTCAGGCGTCCCCAGGAATTCAGTCAGTGACACGCCCAAGACGAGATTCACGCGTTTTCAGTAAATTTAAAAAGAGAAGCAACCGTGATTCCACCAAGTTAAGGGGCTCAGGCAGCCTCATGGCTTAAGGACAGCTTTGGCATAATTAGATTGATGCTTCAAGAATATTATCAGTAGCGGAGATGTCACCAAGGATATCAAGGCCGGACATTTTCAAACAAAGCCACCGAATACGATTGCAGTGTGAGAAAAACTGGAATTCCAAAACTGGGTTGGGCTTCTGGCCTTGAAGTGAGATTGAGCCTCAAGATATGCCACACCATTCCAAGTCCACTCAAATGGAACCAACAGCTGCTCTCGATTTCCTGGAGCCTCATTGGTCGAGGCGACATTTTTCGTTCATATTAGTGCAATCCTTCAAACAATTGGCCTCGTATTTTGTCTTTCTCGTCCAATAGTCACCCTATGACAGCCAACACAACGAACTTGAATCTTGCGTGTGACAAATCATCGTCGCCCTTTCCCCGAGGACAGTTCAGAGCCCTGGTTCCAAGGGGGAGTGTCCTTTGTGCCAACCAACCCTGGAAACAGGTCTTTTATTGGTTGCCTGTTTTTCCCGCAATCATACCTGGTGATGGCATTCAAATTCGCAGCCCTGCGAATCCCTCTTCTTGGTACTGATTATCAGGAAATGGGGTTTTAACACCACTAGCGCAAGGACCGAAGAATGACTTCGATGCCATGACTGATGGTAATGGGGTGCAGGTGTTCAAAAAAGCCACAAAGCAAGCGAGATGGACCATCATCATAAATAAGTTCAAGAGCTGTCATGCAACCGACAGGACCACCCTGTTATGTTGATCTTTCTCAGTATCCGTTTGTAATGTTGATGGAAACAACTATTTTCAAAATATTAGGTCGCTTCTCTACTTTGCTCTCCATGACACATGTGTTTGCGTATGCCGCCGCCAAAGGATAAGATGGAAATAAGATGCGGGGGTGGGGGCGGGTCTCGTGGCTGTCTTCCTGAAGTTCATCCCACACTCTTACTCTCCTTCCGAACATGAGCCCTCATTTCTCTTATTTACTGCCTCACGTCGCGAGTCCCGGATGCTTGGCCGAGGATACTTTATTTGAGTGTCCTCCTATTTTGTTCAGCAAAGAGAATTTGAAGATAGCTTCTAAACTCCATACCCAAGTAAGTTCAATTTTCTTTACGATGATTAAATATTACTCTCTCCAACCCTACCCCAATAGGCCGAATGCCCTTTTTTCAAGGCTCAAGATGTCGCTTGTTATTTCCCGAATAAGCAGTAGCACTCCATCTTTTTTACTCACAAAATACCCTCATGTTTTATATCATACATTGCTCAATAACTAGATGACATACTTAAAAGAGAACCATGGCTGATAAACCCCTAACCCGCCAAGACGGCTGCCTATCTTGACTCACCCTCAATGCGAGATTCTCTTGGCAGAGATTATCTCAAATTTTCCCCGAACCCCATCCAAAATGCACCCAGTTTCCGCTTCAGCTTCGCTTCTTGCCCCTCTCCACACAGATAACAATGGGCCTAGAAAACCTCCCCCAAGAGCTCATCCGTGACATCATCTATCGCATCTCCCCTCCTGACTGGCACTGGAACGATCACCGCCCACAAATCGCGTGGCTGCTCTCCCTCCGACTCGTCTGTCGTATGTATTTTCCATCCCTCATCCCACGCACTTATTTACATGTCACCTAGCTTCCTTTGATAGCGCCGTGATAGCCTGGTTCATATCGACACTCAAGGAAAATCCCAAAGTTGGCACGTTGCCGCTTGCCTGTGCGCCCCCAACGCCATCATGTTTGGCTATGTGTCGGCGATTGCTGGGGGAACAGGTTGCGTACGATGGAATGAGAAGGAATTATCTCCTGGTTGACACGGTGGTGCAGACTGTGCAGACGGTTGTGGATTTATTAGGGAATCAGGATAAATGTACCGATCAAAGTGTGTTATACCAGAGTTATTTGGAGAGCATGATAAGCACTGTGGTGGGTTTCGTGGGTGTGTATCCGATACTCTCACATCTATCTGGCCAGGAGGCAGCCGAGGAAGGAGATGGGTTTGTGGAAGAGGATCGTCTCCATAATGCGTTGGTTGTGGCGGCGGGTTTTGGTCAGATCGACCATATGAAAGTTTTTATTGAGGCGGGTGCGAATATCAATTTCGATAAGGATAAGGGGTGGTTAGGGAGTCCGTTTCATGCGGCTGCTATCCGGGGGCATGTTGATGTGTTGAGGTTCCTGATTGATCGGGGGGTTGACCCTGGGTTGGGAGGGGTTGGAAGTGCGAAGACGGCTCTACATTATGCGGCTATCGCAGGACAGGAGGAAGTGGTGAGGTTTCTTCTTGGCCTTGGGGTGGAGGCGGATCCTCGCGATAAGTACGGGGAAACTCCTCTTCTTCATGCGGCGGGGGCAGGATATGAGGGTATTACCCGGGTTCTGCTGCAACGAAAGACGGACGTGAATCGGAAATGTGACGAAGGCAGGGCGATATTACTCCATGCCGTACGAAGACAGCACGCGGACATCGTGAAGGCGCTTCTAGAGCGGGATGATATTAATCTACACTGCACCGACCCGAGTGAGTTGGACGCGAGCCCGTTAGCATTGGCGGCAGCATTAGGAGACGAGAGGATTGTTAGCTTACTTCTAAACCACCCTAAGATCGACATCCATGCAAAAGATTCCAGCAACCAAACTATTCTCAAGCATGCTGTGGCAGGGGGGAACGAAGCCATTGTGAGGACGATAGTCTCTCTACCTGATATGGACGTGAACGCTCGAGGTGAAGATGGTTCCACTCCGCTCATGTGGGCAGCACAGGAGTGCAACGGACCAATCATTCGATTCCTCTTGGCCCAGGATGGCATTGATGTGAATGCACTCACTCAGGCTGGGTCGAGCGCCTTGTTACTAGCAGTCAGCAAGCAGAATGCCAAAGTCGTCACTGCTCTCCTGGGCCATAAAGACATCGATGTTAATCATGTTTACATGGAAACAGAGAACAGGGAACAAGGACCGATCCTAGGGCTCGTCGCAAGCGTGGACATGGTCGAAATGGCCAAGGCCCTCTTGGGACACCCAGACATCAACCCTGGGGTGAAGGATAGATGGGGCAGAACCCCATTAAGCATGGCTGCAGCCTGGAACAGCATCTCCACCATCCAGTTGCTTCTAGCACGGGACGATGTGGATGTGAATGCAAGAGATGCCTCCAAGTATACAGCGTTAATGCACGCGGCCGAAGGTGCACATGTCGAGGCATTAAAGGCCTTGCTGGAACACCCTGACATCCAGGTTGGGCTGAAAAATGATAGTGATGAAACGGCATTGGAGTTAGCCACCGAGAGGGGATGTCTTGATGCTGTCCAGTTACTGCTGGAACCTAACCTGGGGTTCACCAAGGGAGCGATTGATGATAGCATCATGGTGGCTCGCCACGACCGAAACAAGGCATTAGAGATTTACTTACAGAGCCAGCTATCGTCCATTGACCCCCCTGGACAAATACAGCATCTTAAACCGGTTTAAGTTTTACTGAATGTCTCTTGCTTGCTGATTGTATTGTGATTTGATGATCTGTTCTATCTGTAGGGTGAACAAGGGGCATATCTTAGCACTTGGGATCATAATGCATTCATATTAACAAACCTTAAACCTGTCTGATTTATTTTGAATGGGGCAAATGAGATTGAATGCTAATAGCAGTAGTCTAGGTATACTAAAATATAAATAATATTTATTTTACTAGTTAGCTATTTGATTATTAGATTAAATTACTTTGTATATAATATAAAAAAACCACACAAGCATTAAATTTCTAAATAAAATATTATTTTTTTATCTTGCTTTAATTTATTTCTATAATAATAAATTATTTAAAGAATATAAAAACTATTAAGACTTATATTACTTTCCAGATTCTTTATTATTACTTTTTTAATAAAAAGCTTTGTTTTTCTTATATTTTAGTACTTAAATAATAATTAACATGCTATATAAAGTCTCCCAGCAATAATAAACAGACCAGCAGAGATAGTATTATTTATAATATATTATAAACTCTGCTAGATTAGATATAACTATAATGCTATTAATATAAATAAATTCCTAATAAAGTAGGCCATGGGCGTTCTAATTACACGCTTGAAATTAGCAGATAAGTTAGTTAAGACCCAGGTCACAACCAGTGTAGAAATTGGATATATTCCTGGCAAAGTTAGGTCACGATATCGCGCAAATACGCCCCTCTACCGCCCTCAAACATATCAATGACAAGAACAAACATGCCAACGTAACCCGCAGCGGTGTTGGAGGTGCCCACGCAGATGAGATAACCAACGGAAACTGGAACACAGCAACTAACAATGAAAACGCCTCGTCGGTTAACTTTGTCGGAAAAGTAGACCTGAGTGACCAGCGAAATGGCACCGAGAACATAGATTGGGGTAGTCAAGTAGTTGACTTGTATAGTTGAGAACCTGGAAGCGGTCAGTGCATGGACCCAAAAAGTGATCAAATGAAGTAAAATGAGGTCCTCACCCCAGGCCAGCGATAATGGTTGGGCAAAATACACCAAATCCATTGATAGCCACTGACAAAGTGAAGAACCCGGTACCCAAAAGCCAGACGAAGGGGTCAGTGAGAGCAATCTGGATCTACCTTTGGTCAAATCTATCCTGGCCCTGGAAGAAAAAGTCTTGGTGTTTCTTCAACCGCATTGTTTCTTTTTTTTCCTTGCTCAGGAACCACACCGACTCCACTGTCATTGGTAGGAAGAACCAGCCGATCGCTCCCACGAACATTGTGTTACTGAACTTAATAATGAAGAGCCACCTTCAGGCCGCGAGTCCGTGTCGGGTTCCCATGGTCTGGACAGTATATGCAAAGGGCCCCCCAAACGCACCAGAAATACACAAGGCAAGATTTATTGTCATGATACGTTTACCAGCCGTCTCCCGAGGGTAGATGGTGGAGAATAAGCAGGCAAAACTCCGGGCAAGCCTGGCTTCGAAGGCATTTAATAATATATGAATGGTGATAGCCTGGCCGTATGTCTTGATGAATGCTGTTCCGAGCGTATTGAAGCTCCAGAGAATGAGGGCAGTCCTGAGCGCTTTATTGGGACTGAATCGCTTCACTGCCAAAATTTAAGGGACTTTGAATACAATTGTGCAGACACTGGATATTAACTGAATATTGCCAAACTCGTTGCCCTTGAGCCTGATATCCTTGTCAAAGCCAAATACTCGGGCATTTCCAAGCTGTTGTATTGTTAGCGTGTGGCTGGGAATTGCCAGAAGTGGCCTCACCCATGTTGTTTTGGTCTATAACAGACAGGACTAGAAAAACCACTGAAACTGGGAGGAGATATATGTTGAACTTCCTGAGAGCTGCAGCTTCTTTCTCAGGATTAATACATATCATCGTGCCTGAAATTTCGTCCTTATTATTGTTTGAAAGCTTGGTATTGATGACAGACATTTTTGTCATTTCTTCTTTTGCCAGTTCACATTCTATCGTGGGCGGTTTGGAGAGCTACAACTCCAGTTATTATTCGCAGGTTCTGAGAGTGCTAAGAGAAATTGGCTGACGCCTTGTGGACGAGACCAGATCGCAGATGGCGCAGAGTTGAGCATATATATGTGTGTCTTTTTATCTTGTCAGATGCTACAACATCTCCCATGAGCTTCTTGAAGATGGCAAATATATCCCGAACACCTCATGATAAGGGTCAAAAGATTATGGAGAAGTTTAAAATGCTTGAGAATCAATGATCGGAATAGGCCGACTTACTTTAATAAAGCTACTTTTGACCGCAAGACCTGTGCAGAAGATGTTCAATGCCATCCTCAGAGTGGGGTGTGGATACAGACTAATAAGATCACATATCAGTTGTCCTATCTTTCTGAATGGAACCTGGCTGCCAATCATATTCGTATAACGTACGATAAGAACCAGCCCACCTCCAGGCTGGCTCCAGTAAGCCTTGGCGGCGGTCGGCTTATCCCGATCACCTATTCTTTTTTCTTGATGAGCTGTCCGGCGATCCTGCAATAGCCCACTATCACTATCACTTTGCAATCGTATCCTAGACGGATTCTCCATTTCGTGGTCAGGCAAGAGTCATGAAAGCGAGCTGGGTGTAAGGAGTTGCTAATCCGCGGCTGACCGAGAGCCCAGGTGTCGGAGGAGGAAGCAGAAAGTGAGAGAGAACAGACAGCGCGGTAAAAGAAATTGCATATTTAATGACTGATTATCTACGTAGTGCGATCTAAAGCGCCCGAGTCGCTCTAATTGCCAAAGCGCACGTGTCCCGTGTTTAACTTATGACCTGGAGAAACAATCCGATGTGAGTTTAAATGATGACAGCAGTATTGAGATGGGACATGCTTAATCTGATTGAAGGTGCCTCGGGACTACGTTGAGAATCTAGAGGCAGAGGTCCAGAAGTTGAGACGGGAGAATCTTGAACTGCGAATGCAAACCCCGGCTTGTTCCGTCACTATTGAGACTGTCCCTTCGCCTGATCCCTCATCTCTGGGAAGAATTGATCCAGGTAATATTGCAACAGGAAGCTCTGTGGCATCTGACTCAAACGCCAGTCACTTTTATGAGTTGGTCACGAGCGTCCAGAATGTCGTCGTTGAGCCCTCGGGGCGGCCGGGGTTTTTGGGACAGAGCAGCGGCATTATGCTGGCACGACTGGTGATGGCAGCCATCTAAATTGATATCTTGCCTTCTCCAACTTCAGGGATACCCTCTGATGACACATTCTTGTCCATGCTTGCAACAGAGGCCTCTCTTCCACCGCGCCATACTTTGGCATCTGCGGGTTGGGGTTGGGATGACGAACAACATCAGGATGGTATCGTATGGGTCCATCCGCAGTAAGCGGGCCGGCATCGATTGGGCGGGAACTGCACGATAAGAGGGTCCGCTTTTCGACGTTTCGAGGGTACCTAAACAAGTTATACCTCTCTGCAACAGGCGCAGCTTGGCATCATTCACTTCATACTATACATATCTAGTGTCTACAGGAAACTCTACGAACAGCCAAAATATATAATTCGTATTTGTCGTAATCATCCAGCATATAATGGTCTACTTACCCTGCCTCGAGATAGTTATACTTCAATGACACCGAAATCGATGGATACCTTGTTACTCACACAACAAGATGTTTGGATTGTATTCTGCTTTTCTTCGCCTCCGGAATTCTAGTATACAGAATGGCCCTGCGAAGTAACTATACTTTGGTGACATCGCTAAAACCCATGAGCCTTCCAGTCCACCTTTCGTAGCGACTCCTCAGGACTTATCAAGGAAGAAATAGCCTCCTGCGTCATATACTCTTGGGCCTCATGCACTTGAACACCGTACTTGTTCAACGCACCACTCTCCTTGACAATGCGAGTAAACTCCCACTGACGAGCCTGCTCCTCTCCCATATGTCCAAAGAGCTCGATATATGTTTCTGGGGAGACTTGGATTACCTTCGTGGAACCGGGTTCAGGCGCAACGCCACTTGCTCTACCCCAGAGAGCCAAGTACGACTCCAAGGTGAGATCCTCCACGTTACATCTCACATGAGTACCGCCGGGGGGCTTGTTATTAATGAGGCTATGGACAAAGATCCCGGTATTAACACGATGATCACCCAATGAGGGGTATCCAGCGCTAGGATCTGCTGGGTAAATCTGGATCCACTTCCTTGCCGCCGGCTGCTCAGCGTTAGCAGGAATAGTTTGCAATCATGAGTTGGAGGTCGGAAAATACCAGATATATTGGCTTGAACACGTCGTAATGAGTCAAGTTAATAGTGAATGTGGTAAAGAAGCAAAACGTCGTGAGTGATAACAGCCGCGTGTCCGCTCGGATGAATTCATCCACTCGGCCTTTTGCCTCGAAGTGTGGCACAAGGGCTTGCCCATTGCTGACACGAGTGCTGTGTGGAAGAGTACTCCACAGGTAGTGCTCCAGTGTGGGTACCTTGCCGGCCGCTATGGCCATGTTGGTGCCTTGTGCATACTCGATTTCCATTGACTTTTCCCATCCCTTTGTCCAGAAATTCTCGTAGTAGTCTGTAATGGAGAAAATGACATGTGCCCCAGCGAAGGCTTTTTCGACACTGGCAAGGTCGCCCAGGTCGGCTTTCACCATCTCGACACCTTTGGCTGAGAGGGCCTTCGCTCCCTCGCTCTCGGGGTTTCGGGTGAGACCGCGAATTCTCCAGCTCCTGTCTTTGAGGAAAGATCTGATGACAGATCCACCTTGGCCACCTGTTGCGCCAACCACCACGATGAGTTTCTGAGCCATAGTGAATAATGTTCAATATTTCCAAGAGTTTGAGCGTTCAATAGTCGATCACAGCCATCGGACTGTTGACTCTTTTTATACCACAGACATACAATCTTGGCCTGGAGTAATTGTTCACTTGATTTGTAATTTTGATGTTGATAGTTTAGGGTGGGTTGTTATGATTTACTCTAATCTTGGCTTCCGACTAGACCGACAGTACCGACTACACCGACAGTACCGACGGGAACTTCGCCACTCGGCCATTGGTTACCCCTTCAACCGTAGATGTTCCTATGCCTTCGCTGGGATTTTCCAAGCTGGTCTTCAATGCCTGATGTTTGCCCGTCTTTCAAACTACCTGACAGAATACACCTGTGTTCAATCTTGCATGCAAAGCATCGGGCCAAACCACTATGTGGGATAACTGTTTCCTGAAGGACTTGAATACAATGAAAACTTTATCCGCCTCCTTCTTAGAATATACTTGTGTCCATAACCCAGTTCTTGTTATCGTTCGTGGCAGGAGTGAGTCATCAGTATGGTCAGGATGTGGGCCAGCTTATTGACATCATTAAATAATATGGAGGCAGTATAACACTCCCTCCACCTAGGCCCCAGTGTCAGGATCAAAACATGGTCAATCTATTTAATATTTCATGCTCGACTGAGAGTCATTGTCTTTTAGGCACGGCTACGCTAAGTAGGCTTCTAGCCACGAATGGAGTATGTCTGAGGGAGGCTATTTGGAAAGGTGGTTCGTACTAATTGAAATGTTGATTATATTTAATGCAATAATCAGCGCTATAGGGATGTACATCATACCATCTTGTCAGGCTCATCCACTTACCGTGTGGGATTCCGTCCAGGAGCGTCCCACGTAGAGTAACCGTTGCTGATATATTGAAACCTATTCTTGGCCCAGTGTGTATAGTCAAAATCTTCACCACAGAACCTCTGAAGTATATGGAACCAATCAATCCGACTCCCAGGATGTAAAGCAGTGACTGGGTAGTTCTTCTCTCCGTTTTCGAACCATGAACGACAGCCTCCGGACCACGCTGTCCGGGGCATGAAAACGGCGATATGTTCAGCAAAATCATTGACTGCTTCTTGCTTCGGAACAATGGATTTGATACTTTCTTCGTGGCACTTCTGAATGACCAGGGTAACGGACTTGGATGCAAGCTCGGTAACGGCCAATACACTGTCGTGTCCAATAGGGGCGTTAGGGCCACCTAGAAATGCTGCAATAGCTTTTTCCAATACTTGAAGAGAGTTACTGAAATAATTCGGCGTATCAGGCACTGCAAGGGACATATAGGAAGATGGCAGTTCTCGAGTCCAAATACCCTGGAGGTTGCCTTGTCTGCCTATAATGGGAAACCGGGGATAGAATGAAATATCGAATCCGGTTGCTTAGACTAGCATCAACTTCGATTTTTATTGCATTTTGGTCTGCTCTAAGCCCATTCTCGTACACGGATGCAATTCCATCTGTGCCGACTCGCACACTGTCTTTATAGAATGCGTCAGGTGAATCGCCTATGATTCTCTGTATACTTCCCTCCAATGTGTTCAGGACGGAACTCAGATCGGCAGTCGGTTCGGTGCGGCGTCGTACCGAGAACGGCTCGGCCTTGGCCAACCCACCCATATATGTTTTAGACCCAGCCATTTTTTTTATCATAGGAAAGCGACAGTTTAATATCCAAAATATTTAAAATTTGTTATACGGCTGTAAGCCCCAGGAACCTACCTACCACTATGAAAGCAGCTGTTTTGTCCAAGATCGGGGGTCCCGAGGGCTTCAAAGTCTCTGACGATATCCCGATCCCGGAACTGCAAGATGGCACAGTCATCGTGAAAAATACTGTATCGAGCGTCAATTATGCCGATGTCTACTTTCGTACTGGAATCTATCCGAGTACTCGGAGCTCTGACCTGATCCTAGGTCAAGAGGCTGCCGGTATTATTGAGGCGGCACCTGCTGACGCGCCGTTCGGGTTGAAAAAGGGCGACCGGGTAGTCTGGATTGCTCAAGGCTCCTATGCACAATATACACGAGTGCCGGCCTCACAAGTAATCAACATACCGCGGGAGGTCAAGGATGAAGATGCAGCCGGGGTTTTCTTAACCGGCATGACGGCACTGACGCTCATCGAAGAAGCCTTTCCTGCTAAAGCTGGGGATTGCGCTCTTGTGCATGCTGCAGCGGGTGGAGTAGGATTACTGCTCTGCCAGGCTCTCAGCGATCGAGGAGTTACGGTGATTGGGACCGCCGGTGGACCGGAAAAATGTCAGCTGGCACTTCAGTATGGAGCGAAGCAGGTTATCGATTATCGTGCGGAGGAGGACTGGGTTGGGAAAGTCCAAGAACTGACAGGCGGTCAGGGTGTTGACGTGGTAGGTGCCTCTCAAAACTTTGGCTTATAACATTTTTCTGAAAAGAGTAAAGGTGTATGATGGTGTTGGCCAGGATACATGGGAAGGTAGTCTCCAGGCTACCAAGCTTTTTGGAAAGGTTGTCTTCATCGGCGGCGCTAGTCAGTACTGTGAATTCATGTCTGTCATTCCACCACATGCTAACTGTATAGGCGGCCCTGTACCTCCAATCGCCCTCGAGAAATTGACGGCCAAGAACATTTCTCTTATACGACCAACCCTCCGAAACTATATCGGAACAAGAGAGCGACTGGAGCGATATGGTAACCAGGCTCTCGGCATGGTTCAACAAAGTAAATGGAAAGTCCTCAAACATGACCGCTATTATTCACTCGATGAGGTTGAACAGGCCCATCGAGACCTGGAGAGCCGGGCGACCAAAGGAAAGCTTTTGATCAAACTGTGATCTGTTCGAGAGAGTTAGATATTCTTCACGAAATATGTGATGCAGTATCGAGCGAATCATCCTGTTTGAGATTCATGTGAGACACACCTTATTTGAATATACTCTCCTGCCCAATGAAACATTACTTTCTGGCTTGCTGGTAATCTTGAAACGGTCCGTAACTTGGTAACTACCAGTGTATATAGCTAATTTGATGAATGCGCATAAACGGGAGGTTGACATTTGCTTCGCAAATTTCCTCGTGGCTATTGTGTTTTAATGTAACTATGACTGCAAAAATACCACTAGACCACAAAAAGCCGCCATGACATGCTTAGTGCAGAGTAATGGAAATACATGCTAGATCTCAGGTTGACAGTAAGCCTACAATATGAAGGTTCCCCCGCCATAAGAAACGCACCACCCACTAGAGTCTCTTTTAAAACTCCAAAGCATGCCCAATATCCCAATCCTTCACATATTGTAACAATTTCTCATTTTTTACATGTAGTTGGAAGTGCTGATTACTAGGTACATTTAAATGAATTATTATATTGGTTCAATACACCCAGGTTTTCCCATGGTCCCGGATGCTTGGCGTGTGTGGAATTGCCGACAAACTCCGAAAGATAATGCGGGGCAGTTCAAATTCTCCCAGATTCTCCTGATATCTCCAGAGGCCATTAGAATTGAAAATGAACTCCGCTCTTGTTCGAGACAGAGCGCACATAGTTTGTGTTCAGTGTCATAATCGCAAGGTATCATTAATACTCCTTCTATCCATCCCTTGCAAGCTTCGATAACTGAAAGCGCCCAGGTCAAATGTGACTTGGAAGATAGTCAAGATAATACGTGCAGTAACTGCCACCGGTTTGGCCATTTGTGCACGTGAGTCACACTTACAAAAATGGATTCCTGATACCATACTTAATTGATGATTGAAGACGTCGTGCAGGGGTGCGGAAACGCCTGAAGCGAGTGCGTCGACATTATGGCTCCTCCAACCCCGAGCCAGTGCAAACCGCCGATAATCGCGAAGTCCCCTTTCCTAATTCTGACTCACCACGGGTATCGACTGTAGATAATGAAAATGGGCTGAATGGAGACCAACAGCAAAAGCAACAACAGCAGCAAAACGGGTTCATTGCCCGTCACTCCGTCCTTGCATACGAGATCCCCTCGCCACTGACACTATCAGAGGGTTCAATATCTTCCTCAAGCCTCATCAAAGAATCAATCCTGTCCATCACAGAGGCAATAGCCCTCCCCGTCCCGCCATTGCGACGGGCATTGACCGACGCATATTTCGAGCATGTATTTCATAACTATCCGATAGTCACCTTAGATGACATCACGGGTCCTAGCGCAACAATTCTCCTCCAACAAGCGGTTTGCCTCGCAGGGAGTCTAATGAGACACGGTGCTCAAAATGTCCAAATAGCTCATTCACTTTACAAAAAGGTGAAGACTCTTATTTATCTGAATCACGAGTCTGACAACCTGGTAACACTAAAGGCAATGTGCCTTTTGTCTTGCTGGAGCGTGAAACCACCCGATAAGATCAGCTTAGATGGGCCATGGTACTGGACAGGAGTGGCGTCGAGACTGGCTATTCAAATGGGTCTTCATCGAGAATCAACGTACACCGACAAATGTGCCTCTCGTGACCTTCGAATAGTCTTCTGGCAACTTTATGTACGCTCATGCTTTAATAATCGATCAAAACGGTGAAGCTAACAATATCGAAATTTGCAGAACAGTGATAAATTACAAGTCGCCTGTTGGGGCCGTCCGCCCGCACTGAGCTCTAGGTATATTGATGTCCGGCCACCGACACTTGAAGATTTCAGGGTTCCAAATATCCAGTCTAAAGTATTTGTTCATGCCACTAGGCTGTGTATGATTATTGGAGATATTGCAGAGCTACATTTGGAGAGACGACAAGCGTCTCCACATGAAGTAACCCGGCTTACCGATGCATTGTGTAGCTGGCTACGAGAATTACCCGATGAGCTTCAATTGTACACCAAAGAGGACAAAATAAAGGCTTTCAACCGACCACTGTCTGAGCTGTTCATCAAATATTTCTCCGCTATCATTTTGCTTCAGTTTCTGCAGAGTGAAACCTACCAGCAAAAATACACATCCCTAATATCACTCATCGCGGCATCATCGATGTCTCAGCTCTACGAAGAAATCCAATACAGGGAGCAAGCATGCTGCCTGCTTCCAATAAATGGGTTTTTGTGCATGGTTGCTGCCCTCCCCCAAATCTACTACCAACCACGATCTGCAGGAAAGATAGCGATTCGCAAACGGGAGATTAACGCTCTATGCTCGATTTTGACTAGTATGCAGCCAAAGTATGGCGGTGCAGAGATGGTCCTGGCTAAGATCCAGCGACTAGAGAAAGAGGTTCAAGCCTCTGCAGAGCGATATCTACAGGAAGGAAATGCCATTGGCCTTCCTGAGGATGCTATGCTGCAAGGACCTTCCAAGGGTTTGGAGGAGCTATTCCCATTTCCCTCGAGCATATGTAGCCATATGGATTTGATTCAGCAGAATGGAGGATTGCTGCAGGACCAGATGCATCAAGACTTTATGCCGATGGATGATGATTGGACCAGCTGGCTGGTCTCAGAGGGCCACAGTTTCGTTGATTTGTTTGGGATATACGAGCATCCGGCTATCCCTGCAGAATAGCCAAGCCGATGTACCTAGTACCATTACGCCTGAGCCTTTCTAATACCTGCGCTGGCACCAGATCCCCGGGTAAACTTTCAGCGATCACCGATGCCTTAACGAAATTGCCAGTCGGCACTGATAAATGATTATTATCTCACATTTATTTGGCACCGACAGCCGATGAGCCGACCTACTTCGCTTGTTGCCCCATACTTTGCGTGCTCCCCCACATCCCCGGAATATATAGTGCTCTAAGTGTATTATGTGCTCCACATAAACTTATGTTCTCATTCTGCCAAAGCTACTTTAATTGAATCAGTCACGAGTCATATTTTACATGATGCATTTAACTCATATTATCAAGCCCGACCATGAGCTGGAGGTTGAAGCCTTCACGGAACACCTCGAGGAGCCAGGCGGCGGAACCCTATCCACCGAGGAGCGAAGGCTGCTTCGAAGAATCGATTTCTACGTTCTTCCGTGGATTTGTATCACATATGCACTCTCCCAAATTGATCGAACGAATATCTCTTCCGCCAAAATCGCGGGTATGGCAACGGATCTTGAACTTGTTGGAAATCGGTACTCCGTTGCGTTGCTGATATTTTTTATTCCCTATGTCTGCTCCGAGCTGCCCACCAACACAATCATCCGGAGAGTAGGGGCGAAAGCTCTGTTAACCACTCTGATCCTGGGATGGGGCAGTATCGCTATGTGTTTTGGCTTCGTCAAAAATTTTGAACAACTAGCTGCTCTACGAGTTCTGCTAGGCCTTTTCGAAGGCGGTTTTAATGTAGGTTTACAGGAGACTCCCGCTTACAAACTAACTTCGCTGCACTTGATTCTGATTTGAAATTAGCCGGCTTGCATCTACCTCATATCGTCCTGGTACAAACGATATGAGACTCAGCAAAGGCTCGCCATTTGGTATATGTTTGGTGCCACTGTGTCTGGTTTCAACGGCATCCTTTCATACGGATTGAGTCAGATGGAGGGTGTTGGAGGTCTTCGTGGCTGGCGCTGGATCTTCATAATTCCTGGAATCATCACAATTGCCCTCTCGCTGCCAATATTTCTCTTCGTCTCTGAGTTCCCCGAGAAAGCAGCATGGCTCAGGCCTAGAGAGCTGGAGCTTGTACGTGATCGACTTATGGCAGACCGTGGCGAAATTCTGGAAGACAGAGCGTCTAAGCACTCGTTAATTGCTGTGATCACCAATTGGAAAGTGCTTTGCATGGCGTTCCTATTTTTATTTCCGGCCTCCGGAGCATATGCGATGGCATTTTTCACTCCAACTATATTACAGTCTCTAGGATATAGTATTGCCCTTAGCCAGATCCTGAGCACCCCTCCATATATCTTTGCGGCTGTCGTCTCGATTATAACGGGTATTTTCGCTGACCGCGTTCAGAAACGCTCCCCATTCATTATTGGCTATTGCGCTCTTGTCATTCTTGGATTGGTCATGATTGGATTTGGGAATAATACTGGCTGTCAGTTAACGGGCATCTTTCTGGCCGTTGCAGGTAACAACTGCTGCATCCCGACGGTATTGGCATTCCTGGCGAACAACGTGGCCCGCAACAGCGAGCGGCAGGTGGCTGTGCCAATCCAAACCATCTTTGCTGGCCTTGGGGGTGTCGTTGGCTCGACCATATTCAGAGAGCAGGATTACCCCGAGTATAAACCTGGACTTTACACGACAATTGGCTGTATGGTCCTCTGCATACTTATAACAGGTGGACTGGCCATTCACTTTCGGCAAGAGAATCGCAAAGCCGAGGACGAAGGCAAAGTTCTTGAGGGTATGCCCGGGTTTCGCTATACTATTTAAAGCCTTTCCATTCTTTTAGTCGCCTTACTATTGACTTCTCCATGATCTCCATCTCTCCTCTGTATTTACATTGTGCTTGATCAAGTTATCGATATATAAACCCTACGTTTTATTATACTGCGTGACCATTAATTCTTGATCCTGGTGGTACTTTTTTGTGGGTCACCTTGAAGCCTAGTTCGAAGAATTTGACACTTTTAGGCGTTGAAAGTTCATTCGCAGTGGTAATAAGAGATTCGTTTTTAGACCTAAATTGCAATATCGTCTAGCATATTCCCGATCATAAGAATATGGTCATCTTCGACGCAATTTTCAACACTTTTATTTTGTACCTCGTCGCGAGTTCCGGTCTATGCCTTATACAAAACTTGGTCGGAATTTGAAAGGCAATCTGAGGTCCATTACATACTGAGCCCTCCCATAATTTCAAAGGCGAGGTTATCCACAGCTCCAAAAGTGTATCCTTCCTGTGTATGTACTAGTAACTTCAGGTGTTTGACGTAATACACATCACTTTGACCAATGATTGAACCCGTGCTAGGTTTTACAACTATTCCAAGCCACTCTTTAATGGGCACCCTTCAAATCATCTGCAGAAACTGGACTTTGCCAATCCACGCTCCCGTATGCGATTGCACGATGAACCATAGAGTCGTCTTCATCTGCACCATGCCAGTGGATCGTGCCAGGGGGGCACCAAATGAGATCCCCGGCCATCACCCTCCGGCGCTGGTGTCCTTTGTCACATACCCATCCCGATCCCGTGATTATTTCAAGGAGCTGCCCTTTTTCATGACGATGCCAGTGTGTCCGTACACAAGGGGCAAATTTGACGTCGAGAATGGATACATGCTCATCTTTGTAGAGCTGACTTAAAGACACGTCACCACTAAAAGTCCCCATGGTTTCTTTCGTGAACGAGCGTTCGCGCACTTTGGTTGTGCTAATTATATTCATCTTCGACTTAAACATAACCGGGGTCCATAATGAAGGGGGCAAGAGAGAAGGAGGAAGAATGTAGATTATGTTAACTGGACCTGTAGAAAAGGGGCCTTATACTGTACCTTTGTATGATCGGCTCCCGATGCATCGGGCTAAACCTTGCGTGTCGCTCGGCCCTCGGCACCAACTCCTCAGGCATTGTACCTACCTACGCCGAGCTACACTTATCATTTCATCAGTATCCAGGTGGGCTCTCAAAGAGATTATTGGAGACTAGAAATCCATTTTTAGTCGAAATGCCGCTTTTCCGACCCCGTAGGACGTGCTGGTCGTGCACTGATTGTGCCGGGCGCCGAGGAGACGCGTATCGGCAAGAAGCACGCATGACAGATGTCCCTTAGTACATCTCTTTACAAAAAGGTACTTTGAACTCACTGCAGTGGAAAATATACTATCTGGAGACATCTTTCACTCACCAAATTGAGAACTGAACAAAATGGCAGCCATTCCCGAATCGGATGATACTGTGCGAGTTAAGCTGCTTGACACCACAACCTATTTAGCTGGCGTGGCAAAGGTCTTCGTCGAACCTGTCGTGGCTGGTCATGAAACCTTTTCATTCTACGACTTCGCGTTCCTCATTGAGAATGAGCGGCTTGGAAAGAAAGTGATGTTCGATCTCGGCACCCGCAAGGATTATTGGAATCTTGCACCAGCCGTGCAGCTTGTTTTCGGGGCCGACAGTGTAATGACGGGAATTAAAATAGATAAGAATGTCTCCGATGTGCTTACAGAGGGCGGCGTTCAACTCAACGAGATCGGTACGCTGTGTTTCCTGTCTTGATTCATGCATGGAGGTTCTCGTGGCTAACGAAAGTGTCTTGTCCCAAAAAAAAGACTCCTGTATCTGGTCCCACTATCACTATGATCACTGTGGAAATATGTCGCCATTCCCACCCTCAACTAGCATTACTGTTGGGGCTGGGTTTACAGCGGCGGGTTTCCTCCCAGGTTACCCACAGAATCCTGCATCTCCCGTGCTGGCTTCCGATTTCGAAAATCGAAAGTTAGTGGAGATTAACTTTCATGACGGCCTTACGGTTGGAGGATTTTCGGCACATGACTACTTTGGAGATGGCTCCCTGTATTTGCTGGACTCTCCGGGCCACTGTCCAGGGCACATCTCTGCACTCGCTCGCACCACACCGTCTTCCGCCAAAGGGGGCGCTACGTT
This sequence comes from Aspergillus biplanus, assembly GCA_027569045.1. NCBI lineage: Eukaryota > Fungi > Ascomycota > Eurotiomycetes > Eurotiales > Aspergillaceae > Aspergillus > Aspergillus biplanus. The sequence continues at coordinate 368,799 of JAPDEJ010000046.1, forward strand.
TCTATTCCTAGGAGGAGATATTTGCCATTTCGCAGGCGACTTTCGGCCATCTCCCGAGCGACCGCTACCGGATCCCATTCCTGAATCCGTCCTCGCAAGGCGAAAATCTCCGGTTTCGTGCCCGTGTTCTCTCACATCTCATCATCCCAACGCGAGGAACAAGTCCGCAGCCCGTACAACCCCATGGTATAAGATGGCCAGCGAGTTTCCCACCGTTTACAGGGAGCTTGAAATTGCGAGAGCGTCTGTTCTAAAAATGCAAGTACTGGACCAAGATGAGAACATCTTGGTTTGCCTCGCTCATGATGCTATCCTACTTGACACCATGCCACTGTTTAACACGGCCCCCGAAAGTGACATTAATGACTGGAAGAATAGGGGGTTGAAAGAAAAATGCCATTGGGGGTGGCTTAATGATATCCCCGTTGATGGCAAGCCGGCTAAAGATCTGTTGGTTGAGGGTTTCTGGAGAGATGGCGATCTTTGGAACTATCAGGCATTTAAGGACACCTTGACAATTCCTCCCCTTCAATGATAGAATGTTTAATATCCTTTCACCGTGCCACGATAGCATTCAACATGGTTGTTACCTACTCGGATATTCATAGACAATGGTGCATTTCTCTAATAGTAAGTTCAGCCTAGCTGATTTTCTAGGCCAAGAAGACAGCTATTGACATATTTTACTGCTGCTCTTTGCTAGAGATTTCTAAGCTAGTATAAAAGATCCTGTGGTTTTCTCCAAGGTTCTTACTCCACAGTAATTTATTCATCACTCATACAACCATGGCAATCAATGATTCAAGTTCCATAAAAGTTCAAGACACTGAAGTTCTTAAGTATTAATCATGTTAAATCTTAATATGACCAGGATAATGAATTAAATCTTAACAAGAAACTAGTTTACTGTATTAATTACAATCTTCTTTCCTGGCTTTGTCTTTTTTATATATTATTCTTAAATAATTATATACATATCTTTCACTCGAAGATAACAGGGATTTTAAGGTTTATTGCTGCTGTGACATAAATTCTCGGCTCGGTGCCTTGGTTCAGGGCGGTTAGCATAGCGATATTCATCAAGGATTGTACGCGGAATCTCAGCCCAGGGCGTGTGTAGCTTGAAAAGCAAACCTCGGCAATATATTCTTGGCCAGCGTTGGTAAAGACATCATACCTCTGAATGCCATTCAGGTACCATGAGAAAGAGAATGCTGTTAATTTTCATGTAACTCACAGCGTTTGTTTGTAAATTTGTTAGAAGTTCTTCTCAAAGAAACTCTTTCGGCATCTGAACTCCACAGGGAATTTATCTGTTATATGTAATTGGCACCAACGCTTGCCTCATAAAGATCAGTATCAGTGAGCAACTAGCGAGGAATTTCTCGCACTCGAAATTCAAATGGCCAATGTCAAGAGGACTTTAGTGCTACGAGATTTGAGAATGATTCAAGGCCAACAAGGAATTAATTATATATATTCCGAACAATTCATTACTACATATGTTTCAAACGACGGCCATGCTTTTGAAAGAGCCACCCGAAATCAACAATTCGGTCGATAAACCCGTCGATTGGCGAGCAGCTGTGGAGTATCGGGATCATGGCTGGGCAGGATGACCACGTCTGTTTCCCTGGCAAATTGTTTGATTGTCTTCAGTGTCTGCAGAGCACGCATTGGATCATCATTGATGCCATCCGGCTCCTCTCTATCAAGGATATCCAAGCCATATGTTGCGTCGCCGGGTAAAAAAAAGGTAAAACGCTGTTTGCCGCCATTCTCATCGCCCGCATCCGCATCGCTGTACACAACCAGACTTATGTGCCCTGGAACATGTCCCGAGGTATCCACTATCCATATTCTCCCATCCTCTGTAAGTGGGTATGACTGCGTCCAGGGACCAAGAGGCTTGTCTTCAAGGTCTACAATCTTCGGCGTGAATTCTTTCGGCCAGTGATTGGGGGTTGCTCCCTCCATGCTCGCAAAGTAAGGATGCTCGCCAAACGCTTTCCAGTGTTCGCGACTGATATAAATTGGCAAGGCTGGTGCCTCGGCAATCAGGTCCGCTAGACCACCCGCATGGTCGTTGTGAAGATGGCTCAGAATAACTCCCTTCAGGTCGGCGGGCTTAATTCCCATCCCCTGAAGCTGGTTTAGAATACCGTCCTTGGGATTGATTGTAAATTGACTAAGGAGGCTGTTGAAAATAGCGAGTCGTGGGAAATAGCCAGCATTATTGCAACAAGGGGATTGACCGGTGTCAAATAGAAAAGGTCCTTCTGGGTGGTGGATAAGAAAAACTCCAACTGGGAGAGGATCTGTCCATCGTCGATCGAGAACGGATCTCACACGACGAAGAATAACGGCCTTGTTTGCAGGCTGGGACCGCATTGACAATTTGATGCGGACTGATCCTGTCGTAAGGAACGTCAACCGTACATCCCCGTCACCAGGTTCGGATGCCATAATGCGTTGGGATTGAGGGATAGGATTGGAGGTGATTGAGCCGTTGAAGATTTCAAACAGAAACCTTTGGAAACCTGAGGGATGAAAAATGTTGCTGACAAACCAAAGAAACCTTCTGTGCCGAGCCGATGGATGGTGAGCCGAGAGCCGCATTTGCCAACCGAGTTATCTAAATCTTAGTTGGAAGCAACAGTTTGCAACAATAGTGTTCAGACACATGTAAGAAGACGAAGTTTCTTATAAGCCCTGTCAGATCCCAATGCTGCCTATTTATATCGCAGAGGACAAGCCAAGTCAAGCCGTTCGCCTGGTAAAATGATTGAGTTTGAAGGCGATACATACAACTACTTGATCTTGTGCATTCAACCATTCAACCATCCAAGTGCTGTGTGTTAGGAATATTCCAGGAAATATCTTTTAAATTGTGGTCTATCCAGTCTTTGCACTTGGGCAGTTTTTATTGTGTATCATAACAGCCGCAGGACCGATGTCTGCAGAAATCAACGGAATTCATCGATTACTGTTGCCAGAAAGATTATATTTCCGTGCGGTAGCTAATAAGTGGAATGTAAAGGCTCTGTGTATTCTCTTGTGTGTCTGTCTCTAGAGGATGTCTGTCCGCAGGAATCAACAGGATCCATCAATTACTCCTATGTTACATAACTAGTGACTCTTTCTGCTTTAGGACCAGTATTCTAACACATCCCTGTAGATGTAAAATGTCTACTTTTAGCTTTAAGATAAAGCTATCCTGCTCGATCCTGATATTTTACTTATTTTAGTGGGGTCTATCTTGTGGGGTATTTCCCCTATCGCAATCCGGTGATGCTCATCGTCATATGCAATGAACGCTATGCCTGCGCTGTGAAACGCAACCCTCCTACCCAGGAATTTGACATAGAATTCAACATTTCCTGGAAACTCAGAGCCCTCAAGAAAACGTGGGCCAACGCAGATGGGCTTCTGCCATTGATCAACATTGCGAGGGCTGTTGACAGTAAAGGAGATGGACTACACCACAAGAAGAAAGGTTGACTTTGATGCTACAGGCAATTTTTTTAGGAGAATGATAAATTCACTAACCATGAAACCAAGCCTATCAAAGGCTTGCCTCCAGGCGAGCTGCACTAATTCCCCTAGCGTTAGAGGGCGATATTAATGTAGAGACCATTTAGCCTCATACGGAAATGGTTTGGGGATGCCAATGTCAAAGGAAACCATTACGAGAAGGCTTTTTACTCTAACATTTGATTTGATTTCATTCCATTATTTATGTCCATCAAGATAACCAACAAGAATTTGTGTAGCTTAGTGGCTATTGGTTAGATTCTACACGCTCGTCTGCCGCATCGATCCTCTCTCAGGATGCTGGAGGTAGGATTTTGGAGCCGCTAGTCGCAAAACGGTCGTACTCATATTGCTTTGCACCCTCATTTGAACCTGTAAACGTCTTTACTTGACGGACCAGAAATTTTCTCTCTCTTCAGGATGATCGGCTCCCGTCAACACTATGCCTTGGCATAAAAGCCGCTTGGGGAAGGCTGCGAAGGAGGACAGAAAGAGGGCTGTATTGAATGCACGCACGTAGGCCACTAAGGAGTGGAGTACCTAAACGATAATTCTTTAATATCTTATTACTATCTACTCTCCCGTAGGTTCTTTGGGGTTATATTAGCAGAAAAACACGTTAAAGTTACAAATCCAAAAACAAATTTATAAAAAAAAAACTTTTAGCTTTTTGAATGTTAGTTTATCTTTCTCCGGTTCTACATCTCAGTGGGCGTCAGGGTTGCACCCAGATCCCTGCCCTTAGCCCCTCCGGTATCATAGATCCACTATTATTGTGTACGCTGTAATCTTATTTTCTCAATTCTCCCAAGGGTACGATTTACGACATCTTCCTAGTCCCACACAGCAAGCAGTAACCGTTTTCTCAGCTATGACAGCATGACTCCACCTTCAAAAGTTGGGTGCCATATCCGCGAGGGTTTGAGAAACGAGCTTGCTAATATGCCCGCATGCCTTGGCAGTGCAAGCACACGGAGAGGAAACGATGCTGTTTGAACCTGCAACAAGGGACCAGATCAGAAATTCGATATAGGGAAAGAGTTGGCAACCAGAAATCCCCGGTACAGACATAGTCAAGAACCGAGAAAGAGATGATAATTCCGAGTGAACGACACAACATGACTACTTCAGAGCATGTTTTGTCCAATTCCTTTGCTGGACTATGTATTCAACCCCTCCGATCCTCCTTCTGCCCAGCTACCTTACCTACCAACGAGTTGACTGGCACAGTGCCATCTAATATAGAATCCCCGAACCATGTCCGCGACAATCCCAGCACTTCAAGTCAACCTACCTACACCTTCAGTCTTGCGGCCTCAGAATATAGATCCGGCGTCCCCCTCTCGGACATCGTTCCACGATTCGTCTCGGAACCCACCGAAACCGAACGCCTTTCCCTCCTCGACAGCGATGTCACCTTCTGGACAGGCCTCCGCTCCATCCTCTGTAACCGCTATAATCGCCGTCCTTTCATCCATGGTGCCATCCCGCGGCTCGCAATCCCCGGGATCCGCTTCAGCGACGGACCCCGTGGCGTTGCTACGGGCTCCTCGACCGCATTCCTCGTCCCCATGGGCCACGGTGCAACCTTCGACATCGACCTAGGGCGTCGCGTCGGGAACGCCATAGGCAAAGAGGCCAAGGCACAGGGGGCGAACTTCTACGCCGGCGTGTGTATCAACCTCCCACGACATCCGGCTTGGGGCCGCAGCTAGGAGACCTACGGCGAGGATCCGGTGTTGCTTGGCGAGATGGGTATCACAATAACGCAGGGAGTGCAGAAGCATATCATGGCGAGTGTGAAACGCTTCGCACTGAACTCGATGGAGAATGCGCGGTTCCAGGTGGACGTCACGGTCACCGAAGAGGTCCTGCACGAGGTGTATCTGCCGTATTTTCGGCGCGTCGTGGAGACTGGAGCTGTGGCCGCTGTCATGCCTGCGTATAGCTCGGTGAATGCGGAATGGGCTGCACAGAGCCGGCAGTTGTTGACGGAGATTCTGCGACAGGAATGAGGGTTTGATGGATTTGTCTTGACGGATTTCATCTTTGGATTGCGCGATGCGGCGACCTCCCTGCGGAATGGGCTAGACATTGAGGCACCATCCCGGCAGCAGCGCGAGATGAAATTGCCACGGGACCTGGAATCCGGGAGGCTGCACTGGCGGTATGTTAATGAAACATGCGAGCAAATTCTGCGAAAGCAGATCCACTACGCGGTTCAGACGGAGGCTTCCCATCCAAGCCCGGAGGTGGTCTTCTGCGAGGATTATCGTGCCCTGGAAAGGGAGGTTGCCGGACGAGGCACCGTCCTCTTGAAAAGTGATACTGTCAGGCTGTCGGGTGAAATCAGAGGTCCTCTCCTGCCACTAGATACGACGGCGATGGCGCGCGTTGTGGTAGTGGGTCGTCTGGCGAGGGTGCCAAACACCGGGGATAGAGGGTCGTCTCAGGTGTTTCCGCCGCGAGTGGTGACGGCGCTGGAGGGTGTGAAATATGCTCTGCCAAATACCCAGGTCTCATTCGCGGAGGAGATTGTAGACGCTGTGCGGATTGGCTCGCAGGCCGACCTATCATTTGTGTGGTTGGATATGATCATCGCGATGAGGGTGAATATGTTGTACCAGCGCTGCAGGGAAACCCGGCCCTGCAGGGTCTGCTGCCCTGACCGGTGAATGTGATTGAGCAGGAGGTGCTGGATATCATCCAAGGCACTGGCAAAAACCAGTCTGATGATGCTATTGCCGTGGGTGCCAGCGGGGATCGTGCGTCGCTGCGACTCCCACCGAAGGAAGTTGCGCTGATCCGCGCCGTGGCCGCGCGCAATCCCCGGACGGTGGTGTCTGTGCTCGCTGGCGGGACCGCCTTGATGGAGGGCTGGCGAGAGGACGTGTCAGCTATTCTGATGAGCTGGTATAGCGACTCTGAGGGCGGCTCGGCACTCATGGACGTGCTACTTGGACGCATTGACGCCAGTTGACGACTCCCCATCTCCATCCCGGTTAACGAGAGCCATTTGCCCGATTTTGACCGAGATGCAAATGCTATCACATATGATCGTTGGTATGGACAGCATTTGCTGGACCGGCTGATGGTGTCCGCCACCTTTCCCTTTGGCTACGGACTGTCCTACACCACCTTCGCTGTGGGTCAATTCCGGATCATGGTCGAACCGTCCGTAACGGATTGCCAACAAGCTCCACGGGCGGATGTGCAGTTCACGGTGCGAAATACTGGGACGCGCGCGGGCCGCTTCCAGGGTCAGATCTATGGTCGCCTAGGGCTGGACAACTTTCCTTCAAGCGTGTTGTTAGGGTTCATTCCGGTGGATGTGGCCGTCAGTGAGGCTCGCACGGCACGGCTGACGGTCTCCTTAAGGCCTTTGCAACGATATAAACAAGGCCAGTTCATTTCTCCTCGCAAGGAGGTGCTCCTGGAGGTGGCGTCTTATGTAGGAGATCCCAATGCAATTAGGGCTTCTCTCATGCTTTAGTTTGACTGTAGAATTAGGTTAGTCGCATACCGCGTTACTTCTTCTTTTCACAATATATTTCTTCATTCACAATCAATACTAAACACTATACGGGTCTTGTTACGCCAAGAATTTGCTCCGCGACTTTACTTGATGCTACGAAAGGAGAGGAATTGAGGGAATGGTTAATAGTCCCACCGCATGAAACTGTAGGCTGAGCCTGTAGGAAACATGCCCAGAAAGACATCCATCTCAATAGAGGCATGCCTGCTTCAGCTTCCAAATCCAGCATAGCAATTGCCGCTTGAGTCAAGCCCGCTTCGCAGTGATGAGACGATTTTCTTGCGGAGTATCTCTGGTGGCATGGTGCGGTCGGGCTCCCCGAGACATGGTCACAGAACAGGTTTAGGATGCGGAACATCTTTCGTGGATACTGGTGATCGGTAAAATGTAAGGGGAACGGGGTTGGGACGGTTTTAGCCCACTAGTGATCTTGGCTTGCTACAGCACCTTGACGTACATGGCGTGTGTATGGCCTCTAAATTTTCCGTTCTACGATATTGTCAACTTAGAGTTGCCAACACCACTTGGATATACTGAACTTGAAAGTTCCAGTGCCGTAGATGTTGGGGCAGTCGATTGCCTGGCTCTCGCTAATAGTCGTCCTTACGACAAATTCGGTTGGCGCATAATTGCAAGCCGCCAATTGCAAATCTCGTAACCGATGTAGTGTCTCCCTCGTGAGATTTGGCCAATTAGCAGTCTTGTCACTCCCCGGGAACACGAGCATGACACATAATTTCGCCGATATTCCAGAGATTTATTTGCATCGATACGGGACAATTCCTGTTTGATGACGTATTGCTTCTCACTCGAGAGACCCCATCTCACGTTGACCTCCGATGATCGTCGCTGCAACTCTGACATGATCTAAGCTTTTCAACGTCTTGAAAGCATCCATCATGACACGTCTTGGGACTTGGGCGAGTGCCTCTTGGGTTTTATCCCTAGGCATATTACTGGCCGGCATCAGTGATGTTGGCGCGGACAACCCTATCGTGCAAACAATTTATACGGCAGATGCAGCTCCAATGGTTTACGACAACCGTGTTTACATATTTACTGGCCACGATGAAGATGGTTCCACCAGCTTCAATATGCGGGACTGGCGTCTTTTTTCGTCCGCAGATATGGTGAATTGGCAGCACCATCCATCACCAATAGCATTAAGCACTTTCGGTTGGGCAAGCGCAAGACCTTGGGCAGCTCAGGTCATTGAACGTAACGGACGCTTCTTTTTCTATGCCCCAGTCCGCAACGGTGCTACCGGCAGAATGGCTATTGGTGTCGGTGTGAGTGATACTATCGCTGGGCCATATGCAGATGCACTTGGGGGCCCGCTCCTTGAGAATGGCGAAATCGACCCCACCGTATTTATTGATGATGACGGTCAAGCTTACCTATATTGGGGCAACCCCAACCTGTGGTACGTGAAGTTGAATGAAGACATGATCTCCTACAGTGGTGACATCACCCAAGTGGAGCTCACTGTTGATGGATTCGGCTCACGACCTGATTATCCTGAGACTGGAGTCATGTATCAAGAGGGGCCCTGGCTCTACAAGCGCGACGAGATTTACTACATGATCTACGCCGCGAAGTGCTGCCAGGAAGATATCCGATATTCAACCGGCCCCAGCGCCACTGGCCCGTGGACGTATCGTGGCATTATAGTGCCCTCTGAAAGCACTAGCGATACCAACCATCCGGGAATTATCGAATTTCAAGGTCTCTCATACTTTGTTTACCACAATGGTGAGCTACCCGGTGGTAGCAGTTTTACCCGCTCTGTTGCGGTAGAGAGTTTCGTCTACAATCTGGACGGTTCGATACCTGAACTGCACATGACCAACGAAGGCCCAGCTCAGATTGTTCCTCTGGATCCATATGTTCTTCAGGAGGCTGAAACAATCGCATGGTCAGAAGGTGTCGAAACTGAGGACTGCAGCGAAGGTGGATTAAATGTGGCATACATCAACAATAATGACTATATCAAGGTCAAGGGTGTCTCATTTGGCAGCGGTGCCACAGTCTTCAATGCTCGTGTCGCATCCGGGACAAACGGCGGTGCAATTGAGTTGCGTCTGGACAGCGTGACGGGCCCTGTGATAGGCAACTGCACCATTCCCGGGACTGGAGGATGGCAAGTTTGGACTACCGTTAGTTGTCCTGTGAGCCAGAATTCCGGGACCCATGACCTGTTTTTCTACTTCACAGGGACCGATACCGACAATTTGTTCAATGTAAATTGGTGGCAGTTTGAATAGGATGTTGATGCTGTCATGCGAGTCTATCGAATTTGTTTCTCCGAGTTACCGGTCATCCTGTTTAGTGGAATGGTGGATGAGGATAGTCGGCTCCAAGTATGCGGCAGGATTTCCCCTTATTTGAGTTGATTTAAATTCTAGTGTGACTTAGTTGAATAGTCCATTTGAAAGACGTACTTAGTGGGCTACTCCAGAGAAGTGGTCTCTAAAATAAGAGCCACACAAAGTACTATGATGTTGAGTCCTACAGAGATTGATTGATTGATTGATTGAGTTCATACGCTGACCCTTCGCCCCTAGCGGCTATATGCAGGCAACTATTACCGCTATCTATCTATTCGTTCTTAAGCCATACACGTGCCACTTCATAAGGACGAACTTCTTGGGCTATTGCCAAGGGGAATAGCTTCGCGGATATTGTGAAGACGTTTGGAAAGGTTGCTGTATAGACCTCCGGGGATTGGGGGGTTTTATATGATTCGATATGAGTATATATAATAATCATGTATGTATGCTAGGATTAATTAAAGATCGAATATAAGAAGCTTGCACCTGCTACTGTACAACAACGCTTTCAAGACCTTCAACGCCACCGTGGAGCCTATACTACGCCCGGGCCGAATTTTATCTGGTCAATTGAGGGTTATCTTAAGGTATCCCCGTATAGCATTGAGTTATATGCAGCGAGTGGTGCAAGACGTATGCCTTCGATGTCATATAAGTTCAGGCCCAGAGCCCGCGTAATCGTATCAGTTGCTCCGTCGTACGTTGCATGCTGACTTCCGTCAAAAAGCGGCGAACTGACCTTCAGCAAACGCTTCGGTTTTCTGGAGACAGGTCATGATATGGATTCGATCTTGCGCATCAAGATGAATTCCTCAGGTGTACTGACATTGTGAGTTCTAGTATACGGCTTTTTTTTGTTGTTCCTTCCTCGTTTAGTTTGTTGCTAACAGCATACATTTACGGAGAATAACCAGATCGGCCCAGTGCCCAGCCTAGAGTGGTACTTCCGAGTCGAAAACCCAGTCCTCCATTTTCTAAAACTCACGAGCGATATGCAAAGCTTCACATTCCGGCGCAGAAAAGAGCGACAGGCATCACCTCCAACAAAATGTCGACGCGACTTCATCGCCCGATTCCTAGAGGCAAAGCCGCGAAACACCATAGATGGCGCTTTTTATGGACAACAGCCTCTCAAATCCTCTCAGCACAAGGTCACATACACTTATTTCCAGATCTTCTCCAGCCAACCTCGACCCAGCGCCGCAAGAATATTAGCGACATCCACTGCGTAATCAAGCAATCCCGGCGGAGTCACAGTACCATAGCTTCCCCCAGGCGCCTGATCAAATTGAGACCGGAGTGTACGAAAATTCTCAACTTGCCGATGCAGCGCATCCATATCGATGAGGTCCCGCTCGTCGCCCTCCCACTTCGTGAGGAGATATAGCGGTGCGGTGACAAGCGCAATGTTCGGGATCTGTTTCTGCGACAGCGATGCGCCCTCGCCGAATTGGATGAAGCTGGATGGACGCGAGATTTGCGTTATTAGGGGTGTTCCTCCCTCGCCAGTCTCGGGGCCTTTCCATGATTTCCGGGCAATCTGTGCGAGTTGTGAGGTCGTCGCATAAACCAGTTCGGGCTCGAGTGCTCCAGTCGAGGCGAAGGTGCGGGCATCGAGATGTTCTTTGAACTGGACCGCGCCTAGATGCTCAATCACGAGACCGGCAACGGCGGTTCGTTCGCCCTTGCCACCGGCCCAGAGCTCGGGGTGATCGTTGAGCCAGCGTGTTGTGGCCTGTCCGGTCTCTGTGAAGGCTGGGATCCTGAAGTGGCCGGTTGTGAAGACGAAGATGTGAGTGCGCTGGGGTTTCTCGGCGATAGCATCCTGCGCTAGCTGGAGGACGCCGATATGGCCATTCTCTTCAATGACGTTGGTTCCGTCAGTGTGGGTGACAACAAGGATAACTTCGTTTTTCGCCTTGGGATCACTGCCCTCGACAACAGCGTAGACCGTTCTGGTCGGAGTCTGCGGAATAAGAGACGTTGGGACTGTGAGTGTAGCCGACAGGCGCCGTTTGGCTGCAGCGATTACGTCTTTACTCGCATCCCCAGCAACAAAAATCGAGGGGAGACCGGCATAGTCAAATGTGAACGGAACCTCTTGGCCCAGGGCATTGGCCGGGGTGATACTGTCATCCCAGGCGAAGATGACACCTTTGACGCCCGCAGCCTTTGCAGCCGAGAGCGTCACGCCAACTATCGTTGCCGGGATCAAAGGATTCGCCACGTCTGTCAGCTCCGTCCGGCTCGGAACCCAGGATTCCACGATGGCGGAAAACGGCAACGGCGGATTTGAGAGTGGAACCACGGCAATTTTGCCGAAAGCAAGGGGCCAGAAAGGGAGAGGGCCGGATAATTTTACTAGTTTCGCTGTGATTCCGGCCGCAGGTGTGACGCCTGAGTAGGGAAACACTGATGATATGGCTATTTGTTTGTTGTCCACGAGTAGAGAGGGCAGTGGGGCTGCGTCTGAGAGGTAGTCGAACGTGTAGTTGTCTGACCTGACATCGAGGTTCATCCCAATCATCGTTTCGTCGATACGGTCGATGAGAGCGTTATGGGCCTCAGAGCCGGTAAGTCGCGGACCCTGTTGGATGAGGAAATCCACCTCAGCTTGGAAGCTGGCCGGTCCGTAGCTTCTTTTTGAGATGCTTCCGAGAACGCCCAGGGGCACCGCACCCGCCATGATAAGGAGGTGGAGAAGAGCCATACTGACCAAGATTTGCGTGAGACGAACCAACTCCTGAACTGGCGTACCGAGCGACGGGAACATGGGGCTTTTAAATGGGTTGATTCGCGTGCTACAAAGCAAACACCACCATGGCGGCGATGGCTGAATCTTGGGGTGTAGTAGAGTTAGGTACCTGAACGCAATTACCGAGCGTCACTGGTGCATGTGGGACTGACGAGATTAAACTCTGGGCGATTAACAATCCTGCTCGCACTCCACTCTTGTGTTGGACTCTTGCACGCAATTTGCCCTGCTTCAGCGTGGAAATTCTGTCATCTAGACTTGCCTGGATACCTGATCTACAACAATGGATCACGCCGTCTGAAAGTAGATACGTGGCCGACGCCCCTGCACGAGGACACTTGAAGAGGTTCTTAAAGAGGCACGTGAAATCGTGAAGAACCTCTAAAGGGAACCTTGTGGCCAGTTCATGGGGGCACGGCACAGTGGCTGGGACCCCCCCACCCGGGACCCACTGTGACAGGGTTGCTCCAGACACCACATGTTCCGCGGAAGATGTTCCCTGGCGCCCGAGCTCGTCGGCAATTGTTGAGGTTCCCATCTGCAGCTAGGGTTTGCTGAAGAATGCACCTCTGCTATTGTACTCGTTCTTGATAGGTTCTTACCCCGCGTTTCTCGGGTTGCTTCCCTGCAGTAAGTTGCAGATGTAGTCCATTTCCAGACGACGTGACATCAGAATCCAATTATCGCCTTTTCGGCTAGTTCTCATCGAGGAGAGCATATCTTCTTTTTCGAACTGTATAGCCTGGGAAGGCGGACAACAGAAGTCTAAAGCGCGTAAAAACCGTATTTATCTATGTGTTACATTTTTGCAACTTGACACAGCACGGCCCCGACTTGGACGCCGGCCCACCTCATCTGGCCCCTAGACCAAGTATCACCAAGTTTTAGGCTCAGCCGACTTTGATGGAGATTGATTCTCTGCCCGGACTACCCATCCAATTGAATCAACCCGGAAGGGATACGAGCCTCTCAACATAATCCGCACGATTTGTAACTGCGCTGCTTTTTGTTTCAAGTCCAAGGTGCAAACAAAATTACCGCTAATGCCAGGCAGGAGGGGTATGAGAGCTGGGATAGTTTACTTTGGGTGTCACCGGACATCGGGACAACTAGTCAGTTTCTGCACGATGTGACCTACACAGCTCCCATCCCCGAGCTGATCACCTCGTCTATATAAACATACTGAATTCCTGCCAGTTTCTCAGTGTTGTCTCTCTCACAGGCTATACTGCCCCAATCTCCCTTTCCCAACCATCACCACCCATTCCCCACCTCGCACTCAATATGCGCGGCCTTACCTTGTCCCTCCTTGCCGTATGCGCTTCTGTAGCGTCCAGCACTTTTCTAAGTGCTCCCAGCTGCTACGACTACGTCCTGATTAACAGTCGCGGAACCGGCGAAATCCAAGGCACGTCCATCGGATTCCGGGGAATGATCAAAGCCACTCTGGATGCATTGCCCGGGGGCGTGGACTATGACACCATTTACCCGGCCGCGCCAGACGTCACCCAGCTAACAACCCTCATCGGCGCCCGTGACATTATCCACTATATCAACGACGGTCTCGAGAGCTGCCCGGACCAGAAGTACGCATTGCTCGGATATTCTCAGGGTGCCACGGTGACTCTCGAAGCGCTTTGCAATCTTACTGGTACACGTGCGGAAGCAGCAATCCGGGCTGTGGTGTTTATCGGAAATCCGTACCAGGTCAAGGGGCAGGTTAGCACGGTGGATGAGAACGGTGGAGACTCGACTCGCGACAAGGATGGAGTCTTGTTGTTTCTGGACCGGAAGCTGGGCTTGTCGCAGACGTGGGCTGATAGCGGAAAGGTGCTGAACATTTGTTTCAATGGCGATTTGGTTTGTCAGGGTATCGCATTGGATACGATCAATTTGGATCACCTTCTTTATGGATTCTCGGAGCGGGTGCAGAAGATGGGGGCGGATCATCTCATCTCGCAGCTGGCATGATGGTGAGTTGACTTTAGCATTGATGCTCGATGCACGTTTGGCAACAGGGCGCCGCGATTCTATGGCATTGGTTGCCGAATCTTTGGGGCCATGCCAGTCCTTCATTTCTTTCATACAGAGGTCATTCCATGAAACTCCTGTAGCCCTACAGAAACCGGATGCGAGGGTACTATTGTATCTGCGATCTTTGGGCTTTGACCTCTGCTTCCTATTGCGCTTTAAATATAACCCTGGGTTCTAGTGTATTTATCCGAGTCGTTCACTCAATAATTTGATGGATCAGGGCTTTATCGTCTTTCAGATTCCTCTCTGCTCGATGCTGAAGACCTCGACATGTATTTCCTGTCTCCTGTTTTCTAATAGCTTCGACATATGTAATCAGGCTTCATTGGGGCAAGGGAGAGCCAGAGGCCAAAGAAGTAGCGAGACAGATGGACTGAAGGATGAGCGTTGTTTATAGCTTTTGTCAAATCAAGTACCCTTTTCTTATCTAAGTAAGTGATGTTCCATGCTCTATTTCCTGGTCCCTACGCGAAAAGTCCCATACTTCTTGGACCAAGGTGAGCCGTTAGCTTGCGGCAGACTTGACAATTAGGTTCCGCTTAATTACCCCGCAGTCTTGGAGACGATAAGTATTTTGAGCGAGAACTATCTAGAAAGCAAGGACCTAGAGCCTTTGATCTTCATCCTACTCATGTTTATAGAAAAAGTTTTACCAACAGTTGAGACCATATCCGGTCTATATAATGCTGTATTTCTAACCCTAAAGTTGACAAGAAATTCATCAATATGCCGTCGGATACGGTTACTCAGCTTTGGTAGGTGGATCCCCAATACATGTGCCTTTGAATACTCACTTATATGCACCGCCGGTATATTGCTAATCCCGTTAATGACTTGATCTTTGAACAACTGGCAGACAGCGCAGGAAAGGGACTTGCAAGACATGGCAACTAGATTAGGAAATTAAAAACGATGCGGATCACTAAAAAGTAGCACCTTAACCCCGTGCAAATCTATGTCTTTTCCGCTCCCATTCTGACGCTACAAATGAGAAATCTCTGCATTGGACTATAGTCTGTGCGTACAGATGTACCTTGAGTGCCTCCCCGCATACAAACAGCTGCTCACAGTGATCTGCCGCCAATGTCTTTTATTATCTCAGCCGCTAGAAGTGATTAATCAGTCTTAAAGAAAATTTCTGAACTTGCTCCCTGTGCCAGAGCATCCAGACGCTGATAACTAGACAGAGATTAGAACAAATGTGGCACCGGGACTTTCTTGGCACATCGGACCTCTCCTCATCGTAAAGGAATGAAATATTTAAGGTCCATGGGAGCTTAAATATAGAGACCGTGGTCAAATAATAAAAGGATTGAGCATTTTTGGGTCCCCAGAGTTCTATGGAGTTGGAAAAAGGCACATGCTGAAGCGCCAGGGACTCTGCCAGCTGCTGAATGAAACGCAGCA
Organism: Aspergillus biplanus; assembly: GCA_027569045.1. NCBI lineage: Eukaryota > Fungi > Ascomycota > Eurotiomycetes > Eurotiales > Aspergillaceae > Aspergillus > Aspergillus biplanus. The sequence goes on from JAPDEJ010000046.1 coordinate 384,394, forward strand.
TCTTCTCCGGAATTTGTAGTGGAGGCTGTCGAAAAAGACATGGTACCGAATTTCGCGGGGAGTCAAGTTTCATGTTCGTAAGCAAAAGGTAAGGCATTCTGCTCTCGTACTGCTACGATGGTCGGGCGCGCCAGACCTTCAAGGGCAAGTCATCCTGTTGAGATATTCGCCACGCCGGCTTGGTTGTAAAAAATGTAGCCCTCCACCATATATCTTGCTCGTCCGAAGAAGGTCCGTTCGAGCTCCATTTGACAAGCTGAAATGGTCTAACTCATCTAGGACTTGCGGGAGAATACTGTATATTGCTAACTTATTATTTATTTATTGTATTCAAACCTGGCTTAGCTACTGTTTTTTCCGAACAGAATAGATGATGCACTTCCATGCCTTTTGAAATTCTCGCCACTCCTTCTCAATCGTCTTGATGAGCGATGCAAGGAGAGGAGTGACATCTGATGGTCCACCACGCTCATGGGCCTTTAATTGCTGTCCATCCTGGGCGAAGCTGCGGATAGGAGCGCAAATGGAAACATAAGTGAGGTGCACTTCTCTGTAGTCATTCCATCGCTGGCAAGAAACTCGAGAAACTGGAGTCCAGTCATAGCCTCTTGCGTGGATGCGGTTGCTGGCGTGGAGCAGCTACCCGCCTTGTAACCCCGCCCACATCTGCATAGTCGGTGGTGCTCATAAAGACATGGCTGCATATTGTCTTGTAAGCGGCCCGGTATGGCTAAGAGAGGAGTCAAAAAAGAAGAATTCGAAACTCCCACCCTTGTCCAGGATCCGGTCGACTTCTCGATCCCATAGTCTCGGGTCGAGAGCACGTGGTCGACGCGGGTTGGAGATAAGATTATACAGTGTTCTTGTAATGACCACGTCAAAGCCTTCAGATTTAAAGGGGCAAATACGGTGGAAAGTGTGTTGGTAGCTATGGTTGTGGGATCTCGCATACGGCAACGTGAGGCAGGCTAGCGATCGTCTGTGTTTATACGCCTTTATTTTTTCCCCAATATATTAGCGACAGCCACTAGCACAAGAAGAACTCAACAGCGCGTGAGCTTACAGCCTTCAACGCCGCCCAGGTCAAGGACTCTGAGGTTGCGCCACTTGATATGATGCTTGGACAGGAGCGGTTGATTGAGATTGAGGAGCAGAGGATCCAACTCAAAATCCGGAGAAAAGAGGTTTGTCAGGAAGACAGAGTAGGCACGGAAAGTATGCTTCAAGGGGTCGGCGATCAATGACGTCGCTGTTGATTGTGTTCTACCTGGCATACATTAGGGGTTGAAGGGTGAGAGATGGAGTGCGCATCACCAGTAATGCTGATCATCCCGAGGGCCGCGCTGTCCCTCAACAGACTTGATTCTTCGAAGCTTAGCAGGGATGAAAATTCGGGCTAGTCTCGACGGACGCCAGTCTCCAGATCCACTTTGATTTCGCTGCAGTTGTAGAGGTGGCTGCTCATAGGATGGCCTGCTTCAGTTTGACTGCCTCTTGCTGTGCCGTCTCTTGCTGATCTTCGCCAAGCGCTGCTTGCTGTTGCCAGAGCTGTCACATGTAATTGTAATTCTCCATAGTCATAGTCGGGTAGCTCTCGAGGAAGAAAGGGGGCGCCATGTTAGTTGCAACTGCTCTATGATCTAAAGGCCAATGTGCAGGGTGAAACGGTAAGGCGTGTGTTTTACTAGCTAGCTCTACAAGAACAGGGCCAGATGCAGCGCCACCCCGTGGGCGTTCCACAGGGTTATATCCCTGCTCATCACTCTGCCAATTGTGTCTTAACGTCAAGAGGCAAACTCTCCCCAGATTTTGGACCCCGCGAAATGCACTTTAGGGTGAACGAAATCGAGGCTAATACTGGACCAAGGGAAGGTTGCAAAAATGACAGAAACACCTCCCGTTCGCATTTTCCCTCGCTAGCCATCTGGAGAAGTCTGTCTCGGAGTTCGTTAAAACAGAAAGGAACGCAGACTATCCCCTTGGCCTACGCTGCTCTGCGATGTTAAATGATGCGAGGATGAATCCTATTTGTCCTCCACGGGCGAGCGCCAGCCAGAGAAAGCCAGTTTTATCAGCAACGTTAAAAGTAGAATTATCGTTCCATGTCCAACCTCAGATGAGTTAAGTCTCCTTCCAACATTGCTGACCACCAGAAACTGTGCCCGCTTTTCAGACCTTAACCCTGGTGCCTGCACAGCAACTCTAGCGGGGTAGTAAATAGTATTTACCCAAATTGTTGTGACATTATCTCAACGGAACCTTTAGGTTAGTTTGCTGTCTTTAAATTTGATTATGAATGGGGAGTTCAACGGTAAGATCGAAAATTGCCAAAGTCGCGCTGAAAACATGTATGATTATAATTGCATCGCTAAAGTGGCACTCTCCTGATACTGAACGACCGCCCTTCATTCGCTCTCAGAGGAACGAAGTTGGCGAGGAGTGAACAAGAAGAAGTACAAAAATACTACCCCCGCATAAAAATTCACGTGCCCTAGTGTCTTCCTACTGGCGTACAAGGAGGCGTTTGCGTGCGGGCATATGATAGCGAAATGGTGCGCTAGGTAATTTCCATGAATGCATCAGTCCTAACACTGTTCCTTTTTGTCTACTTGGTTTCCTTTTCGCCTGCCGCTTTGTGCGGAGTTGAAGCAGCAGGAAGGAGCACCATGGAAGGCGAGGCGCCTCATTCATAAACGAAGGAATCAGGTTGAGATCATGATTCGAAGTGAGCAATCCCACACTATCTGCGGGGCATCATTCTGCGCGGGTTGCGTAGCGAGATAATTACAGCACCCACTGGATTAAAGCTCTGTGATACCCATGATCCTTTGATAGTCCAGGAGTTCAGACACTGGGCGCTATAGCGGACGCCAGCCTTGCAGCTCCTCTAGAAGGATAGAGAGATGAGGCTGTTAAGAAGCTTCTTGTTATGCGAAGAGCACGATTCGGTCGCACCTCGTTGTATTTTCTGTGAGTGGTGAGATCCTTTGGTTCATTCGATGCATGCTTCAGCTAGAACACGACGCTAAGTCTGGTTCTTGCGAAAAGCAGATATATCGCCCTCCATCCAGAACTTCGTGTTCCCTCCATCATCAGTGTATGCGCTCTCGACACATGACGGAGACAGCCGACCGCTCAGTCCAAACCAGCTAAGGAATGCGGGAGCTGAATGTTTCGTAGATAACTCGATACGTGTGCAGATGACCCGACAAGTGGTTCCAACACAGCATTCACGCCTCGGCGGGAGGGCACTGGTCAAGAGACCGTTGGCCGATGCGTGGACACGCTTGCATGGCAGACCTCCAAACTCGGAATTCTTCGCGATGTATGATAGTGCGCCCCGGGCACAGATTTAGCGGATCCGTTGTTTTATTAAAGTCTGGTGTTAATGGACCTGCAGCGAACGCACCACGGGTATGTGAAGAGGAGAAAGCCGAGTCCTGGCCATGTGGGGGCTGCGGCAATTCAGGATTAAGTTCCGCGGAAGATATGATATTTTTTTCATGTTAACAGAGCTTATGTAATAAAATCTGGGATCAAGTTTTATAGTATAATATCATAAGTAACTAGAAAGGGCTTTTTATTCTATCTTATAAGATATCTTATGTTATTAAAAGATATTAATAAAAATTTTTATTTTTTATTATTATCCACCCATTTTGTTCGCCTACTTAAAATTAAGTTTTACTGTTATTTTCCCTCCTGCTTAATAATAATTACTCATGTTCTAGCCACTTCTGTTCACCAGCTGTCTAAAACTCAGGCGGCCCAAGGGGGAGGGATAAGAAGGACAGCAGCACCTTGATAATAGGGCGACCAAACACTGCTATCGCACGTGGGTCAAGCAGACTCGTCAGCTTGGTCGACTGCGAGCAGCCGGCTTTGACAGGCTTCCCATTCATGCGGTCGACAAGCCATTCAAAAGCATCTGGTACCCCTGTCACACCAAGAGTAACATGCTCAGAGAGGAAGTCACGCACGTAACTCACTGCCGCGCCGCCCCCACAATATTTCGAGTAGAGCTCGTCGGTGTCTCGAATAGGACTGACCTCGTCGTTAATAGACTTGTAGATAAATAGTGGGATTGTCGGCGTGTGCTGGCCCATACTCTGGGCATCGAGGAGCGCAGTAACAGGTGCGCTGGTGAAGACGCCGGGATCCGTGACGTAGCTGTAGACATCCTGTCCAATGTATTCGAGGATGTTCCCGGTCAAGCAGAGAGATTTGGTCTTGTTGAAATCCGCGACCTTCTCTGGGCGAAGATTCTGGCTGATGATGGTCTGTGCAATAGGATACTCGCTGGAAAGGCCTTGGATTCCCGCAGGTACGAATCCCGTGAAGATACCTTTGTTCACGCTATCGACAACCGGAGAGATCTTTGGAACAGTCCCGCCAAGAGCAGCGCCGGCGATCTTTAGCTCAGGCGCATAGCTTGGTTGGAGCTCTGCGGCAAAGCCACTTGCTATGCTGCCCCCGGAGTAACCCCACATTGCCACGGTCGCGCGCGGAGACACCTTGGTAAAACTGCCAGATGCAAGAGTGGCGCGTATTCCGTCTAGAGTCGTATGACCAGATAGGTTGTTCGCCAGAAAAGCGGACTTGGGTCCGAGGTGGTCTGGAACAGTAACAACCCATCCTTTGGTAAGAGCAGTTGCCATTAGAACATATTCCAGCTGCGGCATAATAAGAGCTAGAACCTCGCCAGCATCCGAGCCTTGCTGGAGGGCAAAGGACGGAGAGCAATTGGGGTCTGCGGCGTCCTGGGCGACCTGATACGACAGGAGTTTTGTGTAGTCTGCGTTGTGGGGGACTAGCACCGTGGCCACGGTAGCAACCGGCTCATTGAACGAGTTCGATGAGCGGTACAGGATCTGGTAGGAAGTCTCGATGTTGGCAGGAAGGAGGCCAAGTGCTGCAATGGGGAAAGGAACAGGACGATGCCGCAAGATTGTTCCGGGGGCCTGGGACTCGTAGCCACTTGGAGGCGTGTAAAAGGGGTCTTCAGTTGGCGGCAGAGGGCCGGCTCTTTCGTAAGGGGCAGCCGCTGTGAGAAAGGGCATAGCAAGGCATAGCCACCAACACAGGAGAAGAGCGACGTGCTTCATCATGATGGTGATTCTTTGCAAGTTGATGATAGCAGCGAAGTTGTTCCTCCACATGTCAACACAGAATAATTCCTACGTTCACAACGGAAGTGACCTGTATTTAAATGCACTTCCTCATCAGAAATCTCGATTTCTTCGTTTTTGCCGAGGAGCTTCAAGTCATTTGGATCGTCGTCCACGGAGCTTGGTCGGCATGTGTTGCCATTTGCTAGTTTGGAAAGCAGATCAGGCATTGTCACCAGGCACTAGCCCCTTGACACATTTGAATGTGATTTGCCGAGCTACTAGATGAAGCTTGGATCCTTTCGACAATGTACCTTACGCAGCACTAATTCCAGAATGTATCTCGTTCGCGAGCGGGCCCACACCTACCATCCTTTCCAATGTTCCCTCGGGGGTTCAATTCATCATGTGAGATCTCGATGGCTTGCTTGCTGCCTAGGTACCGAGAAAGGACACGGGCAACAAGCGCAGTGCAATATCCCCCACAAGCTTATTAGTGTCCACCCCTCATCTCCACCCCATTTCCGCTTGAATGAATTGCAACTCATATGCTTTTCTCGAGACTGGCTGGAGAACAAATCAACACAAGAAACCCACAGCTAGGGTTAAAAAAAAAAAAATAAAATAATATAAAGTTATATTAAAATAAATTATAATAAATAAGCTTTTTATAAGAAGACCTAATTTATTTATATAATATAATTATATTAAAATAGTAATATAATATATTATTAATTTATATAAAAACTTAAAAAATAATATAAAAGCAAGTGTATATTATAACATATTTATATAGAATATATAATATATTATTAAAGTAGATACTCAAGAAATTCTTTATATTAAAAAAGATTAAAATTATACTAAAATAAAGTATAGATTTAAAATATAATTATAATAATTAATTAATTAAAACTACACAGTACTAACCTGGCATGAGACTAAAAATTTTTTATAAATTTTAAAAGATAATAATTAATAATATAAAATATAAAAATATAATAAGATATTAAATTACTACTTTTTTAAAAAAAAAAATAAATTATTAAAATTAATATTATAAATAGGGTTTATAAGTAATTACATGTAAGAATATATAACCTGCAACCTGTATAATATATTTAATTACTATAAAGTTACTAAGTAAAGTAACTTAGTAATTAGTTCTATTACCAGGTACCTCTTATTAATATATACTGCAGTACCACGCTGTCTCCCATACCACGCTTGCTTCACAGTAATACACTATTGCGTAAGAAGGCTAACAATATTATATAAAATATAAAAAGACCAGTATCTATTAATAGCTTTTTAAATAGTATTTATATAAATTTAAAATATATAAAATAATAGATAAAACTTCCTAGCTTATTTTAATAATTATTAAGCTAGTTATAAAAGTTTAGTAAGTATTTATTTAATAATTTTAGTTATTTTTAATTTAAACATTATGGGGTCAACCAGTGTTAAATCTAATTTAATTATTAAATAATATCCGCCCTATCCCACAAGCCCCGATGCAGTGGACTTGACTGGAGTTAGGGCTTAGCGCTGATTGGCTGAAAAATTGTACACTGCATCCAGATTTCAACTGTACACTGCATTGAGAAGTAGTGGCCCGGAGAAGCTGAAAGTTGGCTATAGTATCTATCCCATAATTTAGAGTAACTTGGTTAAATTATAGATACTAATTCCCCGTGGTTATGGTGTGGTGGTGATTTAAAGTTGGCTATTAGTTAATAAGTATTTTAGTTGGGGTAAGTTGGGAAGCCATATCTACATTATTTCCAGATATATATTATCATAGTATATATTATACACACCAGGGGTGAACTCATCCATTATGTAATATTAAATAAGGGAGAATAATAAAGAAACCCCAAATTATATTTTCCCCAGTTTTATTTATTATCTATATAAATGTATGCCCAGTTGTGACTTCAAGCCAACAATTTTATTTATCCTATTATGACAAATTAATTATTCCAGCATGTACCCAAGTTGGTTATTATTATATACTAACAATGTTATTATGGAGTATGGCCTACTAAAGTTACTAATTATTTAATTAAAAAGCACTATAAGAAGCCTGTGGAAGCAGAATAGGTCACTACTATTATTATATAATAGAAAAAGATTATGAAGAATCCCCATACTGTGGATTTTTTATTACAGGTTGAGCAGTCATTGCCTATTTTAAAGAAGTAGACTAATAAAATATTATACTAGTAACTTAATTCCCTGTGCCAGTATATAAGTTAAGATATAAAGACCATGCAAGCGCATTGATGCAGTTATTACAGTTAGATCTAATATTCCCGCAGCGGGTGGATTAACCACGCCCAGCAGGTATAAAGAGAGAAGAAGTTATTTTAATTATTTTACTTTATAACATGCTAGCAAATATTCCCATCATAGAAGAGATTTTATTATATTTATATCTAATCCCCTACATGGGCCCCAGCCGATCATGAGATTCCCCAGGATTAGTTAAATGCACAGGCCGTGGTGGACAAGGTAACCACCATATAAAAATAGAATTAGGCCACTCAGGCTTATTAATTTATTAAGCTATATACATTAACTGATGCCAATCCATGATTATAAATAACTGAATAAATGGAATATTTAAAGAATATATATTTTATAAATATTAAGGCATGTGTTCAGACCCCCAAGGCTAATTTCTCTAATCTAGTAGAGTATAGGATATGGGTGATTTAAAATACTATAGTATAGATAATCTGCAAGAGCTAGTAAATAGTGCAGTAGAGTAGCCAGGCCATCTAAATAAAGATTATTTAGTTTAAGAAGGGCCAGACCCCATATTATCTATTATTAGTATATATAAACAAGTCAAGCATCCAGCACCACGTGCATTTATAATAGTAGATTTTAGAATTTATTACACAGATCCAGGAACCCTGGGAATAGCAAGCAGAGTGTTCTGTGTATAGGATAATTCTCTAATAATATAAAAAATAGCACTAGTTATAGTAATTAGCCCAGTTCTAATTTTTATTTTTATTTATAAATCTAGAAGATCCTGCAGCCGCCATGTGGCAGATAAGCCCTATTAAATAAAAGTATTTAAAGTTTTATATAGAATTATTAAACCAATGTCATTGCAGTCATTATTATAAGAGTGTGTTAGTATATATAATAGCTATATTAAATCATAATAAGACTGGATGGCAGGATTTTAAGAGTTATCCCCTCATATTATCCCAAGTAATTAAAATTGCCTGATTTATGATAATCTAAAAAATATTATAATTAAATCCCAACCCAGTTAAGATTATTAAAATATGGCAAAAGAAGCAGAATCATGCATAGTAGATGTTAACTAGTATAGATAATATATTACTTAATATTATAAATAAAAAATATAAAAATAAAATTTTATTCTTATCTGCCATGCTTTTATTATTTTTATTTATATCCTCCATGGGTAGCCAGGACCCCGAGCCCATTGTTAATATAAGCTGTCAAAACATGGAGCGGGGTTGACAACCATTTTAGAATTAAGTAAAGATTATGGTCTGGCAGTTTATAATCCACAGCATGCATGGGCCCATGCAGATATTATTAAATTAGCAGATATATAAATTAAAGATTTATTATAGTAGCACCGTACCCGGGCATGTAATATAAATAAAGCCTAATTAATTATTATATAAAGAGATAAAGTTTATCATGGGTAATTTTTAGAAATTTATTTATAATTTAGTCAGTGCCACCTGGCAGATATTATAAAATAAGTTATTATATATGGCTGGCTGTCTTAGTTAGGTCCCTGCCATTCCATGGTCTGTATTATATAATAATCCCATCCAGGGCCAAGCTAGGTAAAGTTTTTTAAAAAATCCCCAAACTCCATGGCCTGTAAATAAATTCTAATAAATAATCAGCTGCATGCAGGCCAATCCCGCGGTGTAGAAAATATTCATGATGCGCGGCCACGCCCGGATTTATCTCTTATATATTCAGTGATATGCCCAGCGCGTGACCTAATTTTTAGAGAAATTAACTATATTAATATATATTATATCTAGCCAGCCAGCGCAGGCACCCAAGTTATTAAGTATTTAATATATAAATACTAACACCAATTAACAGTAAAATATTTTTATTAATAATAACATGATAATGTTTGTTATAGTATATTATAAAAGATTCCACGCCAGTAATAATATTAAAGTTATTCATTAGTATATCCCGCGCGAGGTGGGGGAATTAGTTGTGTAGTATTTATAATTAATATTACTATTTATACAGCAGTTGATTGCATAGCATGCCTAGTAGACCTAGTATATTTAACTAATTCTAGAGGCCTATCTAACCCCACCGACCCAGCTAAATCCTAATTCTAGTTAATCCCGAGATTTATATTTATAGAGCCAGGACCCTGGAACCTAGTGAGAGTGAATATCCAAGCAATTCTATAAAATATTAAAACAAGAAATATAAATATAGTTGTAATATGCCATTAACATTACCATGTATCAAGAGATTGTTATTAGTATTAACTAGAAATTTATGCAGCTGTCCAGTGCATTTTCCTAAAACAAGTAAAAGACTGAGAAGGAGGCCGGCCCCAGCATGAATCTTAATATTAAGAATACCATGGATGAGGTGTAATAATAGGCATATATTACTAATTTATAGGTAGTGCATTTATTTTATATCACTAGAATAATATACGCCCGTGGGATTATAAAGCCCGTTAGGATCACGGCCTACTGTTAGAAGATATTCTGGTTGTCTAGTATTAATTAGTACTAGTTTTTAGTATTTAAGTCCGTGATTAACCTCTCTACTATATTAAAGAAACACAAGCTGGCCCCATGAAAGAATATTACTAAGAAGAGCCAGGTGGCCCGCTGCCATTAGTTATATATTATTAATATAGAGGTCATGTTACAGCAGATAACTAGTAATAAGAGCATGCAGTTCTATGGTATGTAGGCCCCAGCTATGTAAGCTATTTAGAATAAAAAAAGCCCTATTGTGACTATCATGCCCACCAGTAAAAAAAAGAGCATGTTATTTATATTACCTGTATTTATAGTCCCCGGGGGGACCATCATTATAATTATGTTATTAATTATATTATACCATGATATGATCCGTTGATGTCAGGATATTAAGATATTATATGTAATGTGGGATTAGCAGCAGCTCTCTAATAATATATTTATTATATTAGTCACGCCCGAGTTCATGATGAGGCCCCAGTCCGAGGAATTTTACTAGTTTGTAAACCAGTTGCGGTTCACCCAATGGTTAGATTGTATTATAATTAATAAGTGCCATGTTATATTAAATAACCAGAGTAATTTCTGTCCTATATTGCAGTAATTAGGTAAATTAGGCAGTGCCTAGATCTAAATAATATTATTAATAGCCATATTGCCCCCCAGCCAGGAGTGCCAGTTATATTAGTAAATAAAGTATTCCCCACTAATTATGCACATGTTCTAGGCCCGGACCAGTTACTGTAATATTATATATTATATATGGTGACCAGTGATCCCCGAGCCTATAAAATTTATAGAGTAAATTAAGACTGATATAATTATATTATTTATTTAGAATTATATCTGGCGGGCCTGTGATGGCAAGATAATTATATATATTAATATTATTAGTTAGATAAATATTATTAGGGTTTAGGGTTTAGGGTTTAGGGTTTAGGGTTTAGGGTTTAGGGTTTAGGGTTTAGGGTTTAGGGTTTAGGGTTTAGGGTTTAGGGTTTAGGGTTTAGGGTTTAGGGTTTAGGGT